>ONZQ02000001.1:3088297-3120603 GCA_900312665.1 Cephalotrichum gorgonifer
GGGGAGGGGAAGAAAAGGGGGTTTGGAGTGAACTCACGTATCAAACGGCCAGTTCGGACGCAAGAGCGTGTGGATAATGTCCGGTCGGGTAGCGGCGAGCTCGTTGTAGACGTTCCATGCAGAGGACATGATACTCCTGCCGCCAACGTTTGCACAGGCTTTCGTGAGGAGGCAGAGGACGTCGCAGACGGTGTCCGTGTGGAACGGCTATACGAAGTTGAGTATTTCGATCTTTTCTAGGTTCCGGGGGGGAGCGCTTTAGGATGGCTTACCTTCTCGACGGACTTATTGGCGGTGGCATCATCTTCGGTGGCATTGAGGACGTGCACTTTTACGCGGTCAGCCAGCTGGGCTCACCTCGACAGGGGGCGGCGATGAATGGGGAAGGAGGGATAGACATACCCAGCATGTCACCCCTCTGGTTCTGCTTGCCGCGCTTCTCGGCAATGTACGAAGTAACCCCGAGATAGACAATCACGAGGTCCTCGTCGGAGAACAAGTCGACGTCGAGGCCACGGATAATGACGAAGCCGCGACCGTCATATACGTCCTGCTTGGCCCGTTCCAGTTGGGGACCGAGGGTGGGGAGCGGGAACGTAGCCATGCCCACTTCAGTCCCGTCGAGGCCGAGAGCTATGGATGGTCCTGATAGTCAGTGTATAGGCTCGATGGTGGACGGGAAGCGGAGGGAGCGGATATATGAGGTTCCTCTTACACAAGAAATGCTGCAAGGCGTCCATTATCTCGGCCTTGCACACCTCCGAGAGCTGGAGTACGTAGTCGGACTCGGACAGGTCGGCCCCGCTCCAGACCATCTGTCCGGAGAGGGACGCGGGGAAGCCGGATGGCAGCTCCTTCTCGAGGCCGCCGGCCCGGAGCACGGACTCCGTGCGGGCGGCGTACTTGGCCTCATCGAACTCATAGTCGATGTCCGCGTATCCCTCGGCGGGCGGGGCGGCGACGGCGCGGTGAGCGTCGACCTGGAAGCGCCCGCGGAGGCCGGAGGAGTAGTACTGGACGGGCTGCCTGGGAAGGGCGACGGAGGTCATTGTGTCTGGGTCTTGGGATGTTGGGCTTGGGCTTGGGCTTGGGCTTGGGCTTCTCTTAGGAGCCTGAGACATGCGAGTCCTTGAGAGACTGGGAAGTTTTGGAAAGGGGGGATCAGGTCTTTGGATGATGGGTGAGATGGAACTTGAGATGGGAGTTTGGAGATGGAATTCACTGGCGGAAAGCCCTCAATTTATCTTCGAGAAGGTTGGATATGAAGTCTAGCTAACAGAAGGGGAATGGGACTGCTCCTCCATAGAGTCCTAATATCTTTCTCTACCCTCCCCTCCCCCCTTTTTGAATCTTACCCACCATCTTCAAGCCACCAGAATCAAGGAAAATGAATTGTGAACTCGGGTGGAGCCGCCATCTCTCTCAAAGCAATCTACTCGGAGATGTCTTCTGAAGAGAGCGAGCTGGACTATATGCGGCTCTTTTCCATAGGAGACACCCATAAAAAGGTCCCGTGGCTCATCCCGATGGCGGCAGAGCCGCAATTGAGGCCTCGGTCAACTCATGGCTGGGACCAACCAGCCTATTAGCGTGATATCGAGTTTACAGAGCCGCAGAATGACGTGGGGGTCTCCGCATTCATCTATGATGCGTCGTAGAGCCTGGGGAGAGGTAAGGCTAGGAAGACTGCTGCCGGAGGTACATCATGCAGGCTGAGGTCATATGGGCGGAGGGAGGGTGATCGATAGTACACGCAAGGCTCTGGGCTGCGGCTCTGCTGCATTTGCCGAGAGTATCTGGAGGGGGGAGCATCCCTTCGGCGTGCCCGTTCCGAGATCGGATAGAGGCTGGTGGATTCGGGGCTTTATGAGGCTAGCAGAGCCGCAGGGTCGTGGTTGTCTTGCGTGACAAGGTGCGTGTAAGCCACCGGCCATAGGTGGGAAATCCTCATCGGCGCGACCAGACAAGAGAAGCCTGCCGGCCCCTTCCAAGGCTTTGGTGAAACCAGATGTGCCATGGGGCGTGGGGTAGTCGAATCATGGGCTTCGCCTTTCCCATTATCTGTAGTCATTGTATCATCACGGGGCCTTTTGTCCTGGGAGTTTATCCGGGCTGCCCCCTGCCCAGCCTATATTCTGAACTATAACTCCGACTGTGGATCTAATGGAGCCTCATACGAGATTGAGATACGGAGATTGACGGATAGGATTTGAGATAATGGGCGTGAAATAAGGATAATGCAATGTTAAGAGTATGAATAAGCAAGAATATACATAAAGAAAGAAGAAAAAGGGGGGGAGGAGGGAACAATCTAGGAGAGCCGCCGACCTCGCAATCTAGGCTGGCCAAATCTCGCAGCCCACCCTCCATATCTCCATCCCACCACACCCGCCTCGTAGCCTAGATAAAACCGCGGGACCTCTACTGCCCCCCACGGCAGGGACGTACCGGTCACAGCCATCTCGCTCTATTGGACACACTGGTGATAGTACTCGTTCTGAGTGGTGCATGTCGCGCCAGCAACGCAGACGGTGCCCCCGGTATACGTGACTCCTCCACATTGGCCCCACAGTGGCACAAGAGCCTCGGTCGCGGCCGGAGGCTCAGTAAATGACGTGATTGTCGAGCGGACCGTGTGCTGCGAGGTGGTGGTGATGGTGTCGGTCCTGGTTTCCGTCACGAAGACAGTGGAGGGCTCTACGGGGGGTGAGGGGGTGGATTGGGAGGGCACCTCGGTGGAGGACACTTCGGAGGAGGCCGTCGTTTCCGGGTCTGTGTCAGAGGGACATTCGGTGACGGTGGTAATGAGGGTTATGATGGAGGTGGATATTACTGTTTGAGGTGGTTCTGCGGAGGAGGCCGAGGTTGAGGTTGGCGACGCGGTGATAGTGGAGGTCCGTGTTTCCGTCTCAGTTCTTGTCTGTACCTGGGTGACGGTAACGCTGGACGTCTGTACGACTGTGGTGGTAATTGTAGTTGATCGGGTAGTTGTCGCTTGGGCTGGTGTGTTGTTAGTTTCCCCTCATCCCCTTTTCGAGGCAAGGCCGACGGAGATGAGAATAGGATAGAGGACAGTATAGGCGAAAGGAAAAGATAGGGTAGAGAAAAAAGAAAGTCCTAACTTACACGTTGTCGTTGTCCGGGTAGAGGTTTGCGTGGGGGAGATGGTCGAAGTCCTAGACCTCGCCGACGCAACACTCTGGAAGTGAGAGACGAGACTCGCATAAGCGGGCTTCTTGTTGAGGTTCCGATCCCAAAGACACGCGTCGCCCTGCCCGTTAAACGTCGAGGGAACCCAACTATACTACAGCGCAAAAATGTTAGGATCGATCCCTTCAACAGTGGGCAATGACACTGGACCCTCTCTGTCCCTCTCTCTCTCCCCCTCTCCCCACACACTTACCTGGTCCGCAAAGTCCCACACCGTAACGCCGACGCACTTGGGCGTCTGCAGGCAGGCGTCCACCACACTAACGTAATCCCTAGCTTGCTGCTCCCTATCCGCCTGACTAGCGGGCAAGCTCGGGTGCCGGATATCGATCTCCGTGTACGCCACCTCGTCCACCAAGGCCGCATAGGATGCCAGCACCCTCATCAGGTCCGCCTTGCTGGGCGACTGGCCAACGATGAGATGTGCCTGCCCCCCGACCCCGTCAATCCTCACCCCCTGCGCCTTGATGCCCCTCACGATCTCCAGAGCCGCGGTGGCCTTGGCGCCGGGGTGCTCGATGTTGTAGTCGTTGTAGTAGAGCTTCGCCCCCGGGTCGACCTCGGCCGCCACGCGGAAGGAGAAGGGGATGAAGTCGAAGCCCATGGCTCGGTACATCGGGCTCTGGCGGTACTGTCCGTTATCCTCGAGGGCCTCGTTGACGACGTCCCAGGCGTAGCACTGCCCCTTGTAGTGGCCCGCTACATTCTGGATGTGCGTGCGTATGATGCCCTCCATCTGGCTTCTCGAGAAGGAGCTGCTGACTAGATTAGACGCGTTAGTTACTGGATGCTATTGAAGGGGAGAGGCATGAGAATGAGGACGAGCATACCCCAGCTTGGAAGTTGAGAATGCCATACGAGAGTGTGACACCTCAGGAGCTGGCCCGACTGGCGCGCAACGTTGGTAACAGCGTCGCCGTTCCCATAGCTGAACTGGCCTTGGCTCCGCTCGGTCGAGTCCCACTTCTGGCCGTTGGCGGGGGTTACCTGGCCGAATTCTCTCGTGTCTCTCGCGATGGACATATACTGCTGGTTGTTCAGCCCGGGGTTGTCCACCGCCGTCCCGAAGTAGAGCAGGCCGGCCTGCTTGGCCAGCTGGTTGAGCTGGGCCGAGGCCGGGGATGCCACCGCGAGTATGGTCGTTAACACGGCTATGGTCTTCATCTTTACGGTAGAGTCCCTGGCTCCTGTTAGGATACAGGTTTACGCAGAACCGAACGAAAAGTCTAGAAGAGTGGCGGACCGGGGCTTCGATACTCTTGTTCCATCCCCTCAGCGCTAATCGACACCGGTATAAGTACGCCTATGTCTGGTGACTTGAGATTACCATCCTTATCTCGTATGCGTGGTCCCGAAGCCCGAAGCCTGCAGACGGTGCCACTGATTCAAGTCGCATGCTCGCGCGTGCGAGACGTGATGTGAGGTCGACGGCATTGCCAACGGCACGGGTCGGTCACCGGTTGGCTGGTAGCAGAGTGAGATACGGGGTTGGTAGTATGAGAGACGAGACTCGTTCCGTGTAGGAGGGTCAGGAGGGGCACAAACTGGTGGAGGCGAGGCAATATCGGCGCGCACAGGACAATCTATAACTATGGTCTTCACCGAGGCGAGCGTTGTCACTATCGAGCGCTCCCCTATCCAGCCTAGCTCCAACTATCGGCCTCGTCCATGATGGGCCGACGCCGGTTCGATATTACTCTGTTAATGAGTACAAAGTGTGAGGGAGGTCGCCTTTCCGCTATATCGATTACGGCAAGCTACTCATGCATTACCCCCCCCCCCCCCCCTTTTTGCTCTCGACAAACGGGTTGTCCAGCACACACTCAGGTTCCCGGTACTATCATGGTGGTGTGATGTTGGTAGCGACGATGCGGGAGCTCCGCGTTTTAACCTGTCCTCTCCAGTAAAACCATTGGATGGGCTACTTTCACGGTGCAGCACACTTCGAGTCGCACTATATTGAAGTAGCGGGATGCGGAAGCACCTTTAGCCTGAATCCCGCGTTTACTGCTGCCTCATCCATAGATGATGACTGAGAGCGGGAAGTTTGGTTCCGCCATATCCTCTGCCATCGAATTGATGGTGGGTGTCCTCAATGGGCCGGCCCTGGATGTGACATTCCGCCCAAAAGACCAGTGTTGCTTGAACGTGGATATATACCCAGGAATAGCAGCCGCCTAGGGCGGCTGCTAATGACCCAAGCAGTCGGGTCCGGGTCCGGGTCCAGGTCCACTACTGTTGACCGAAACATAGGAAGTCGCTATCGCATTGCCCCCAGACCGGTCCTTTCACCCGGCAAAAATTGCCTGTGTGGCGTGGCGTGGCGGGCTTGGGCAATGGCGTTATCAAGGCCGTCGGCAATGATGCCCAGACGCGGTCCGGTATACCCGTACTGGGAAAACATGCTCACGGGCCCGAAACTGGACGATAAGGGTGGTCGAGAGCATTCCCAGACATCCCATCAGACCCAATAGGAGCGGTTTCTGAGCCAGCAGAAGGGAAAAGGTGGCACAACCGGCTCCTCGCGCCGGTCCCGAGGGTCCCGTGACGGCCGGATTAACGCGACGAACCGTGCTAGACCCTCCTATCCCGCACCCGGTCATTTACGGGCTGCACGGAATGATGGGCTGATGGGATGACAGGACAACCATGTCGGGGCGCTCGGTGAAAGAAGGGGAATGACCATCATTGCTTCGCAAGGTGGAAATGCATGGCGGCGTCTTTCCACTTGGGCCTGAAATAACAAGGATAAGGAGTTGAGCCGTTATATTAAACAGGATCCTAGAACTTTCCATGCAGGAATGAGTAGGATACCCCGCCCCTGTTGCCCCTGAACGTCGTTCGGCACGAAGTTCCTGCACCGTCGTCCCTCGAGTGGTAGCCGGACGGGATTATATGGGGGGGCGCTCGGGGCACCATGGGGCCAAGAATTACAGGCAGGACCAAGCCCGGAGGAGCCGCGAGTATAGGAAGCCAGAATAAGAGGTCGGAATGAGTCGAACCGCTACCGTTGACGCATAGCTATCCAAGACCTCTCCCAAGACGCGCCAGAATGCCATTGGAGTTCGCCGCGGAGCTCCATCACCCGGAATAAGAGGGCTATACGATGGAAGTGGTTATCGAGCCAATGATTGAGCCTGGGTAAAAAATCATGGATCGGCGCGGCCATACTGGCCAATAGAGGCAGTGCTGGGCTAGTGATATAGGTCGTATAAGTTTCTTGATTCTGCGTTTGTCACATTGTTGTCCGCTCGCGTCAGGGGCAATCCCTGGCAGTTAGATAGATGTTGTTCTTGACTGGCGCAAATCGTAATTATCCCTGAGCTTATGAGTGTGTGGGCATTATGTGACACAAGCACCTGCCCGCCTCGCTTTATCCACATTATCAGACCAAGCGCGTATGAGGTGCTTGGCGGCACTTACAGCTCACCCGGTACTTGGCAGATCAACTTGACCTGGGCCACAGATCATGGTGCAGCCGCGGTTGTTTCGGATAACTGTCGGAGGCTAGGGCCAGCTTAAGTACAGCTCCGGTCCTTCCCCAGTGTAAATCATTTACAAATGTTATCATCTCGTCCTCCTCTTCCGCCCTGCAGCTTGGATTCCCAAGGACTCGAAGGACGATGAACCGCTACTGGATCCCACATATGGACATCCACAAGAGGGTACTCACCCAGGAGCTCCAATTCCACCTCGGCCCAGAAGCGACCGTGAGACCATTTACTCGAGAGGTATGCACTCGCGCCCAGAGCCTCTAACTGGAATAGTCCGTGCTCATGGGTGCTCGTGGATAGGGAGAGGATGGCTTCCTCATTGCA
The DNA here is from genome assembly GCA_900312665.1 of Cephalotrichum gorgonifer. NCBI lineage: Eukaryota > Fungi > Ascomycota > Sordariomycetes > Microascales > Microascaceae > Cephalotrichum > Cephalotrichum gorgonifer. The sequence continues at coordinate 3,095,326 of ONZQ02000001.1, forward strand.
ACCCCCGGGCCTTGCCTGACTGACGTGAGGTTTAGCCCGCCCCGAATTACCTCGTCGTGAACAATGCGAAACTGATGTCGAGATGCCTGAGAATTAGGAGCAGATCGACGACATTTGCAAAAAATCGAGGAGCCTGTGGGAGCGCCTGGCCGCGACCAAGGCGCAGGAGAATCCCGGACAGCGACTGAAGCGACCTTTACACCAGCCCATTATAATATCCAGGGCGGACAGGGGGTCCGCGCAAATGAACCGACGTCGAGAAGGCCGAAAGGGGGATATTCGGAGGCGACACAAGCTGCGAGAGATACGGGCATGAAAAAGAGAATGTGCCGATTGAGAATGTGGAGCCGAAAATACGAACCAAACACACTCTAGCAGCGCTGCAGAGGATATCGGTACTGCTGATCCTGAACGGCAAGACTCATTCAGGGATGTAATACGGGTTGATCGATATAAGGCCAGTGCACGCTCCTCAACGACCTGTGCATCTCCTTCGCAGAAGCTGGATGGGTGCGGGATACGAAGGGTGAATGGAGCTGAGATCAGAACCCGACGGAATAGGCCGGCTGGCTTCTTTTTGCGTTGCCCAGATAGACTATTCCATCTGGCAGCCTGGAATATAGTGGCGATGGTGAAGGGAATGGGGCGTCGACGGATAGTTGTGGGCCTCTTAGACAATACATATAATGCATGCAAGTTTGTTGCCGATTTCGGCATGCCGCATCCCAATAACGACAACAGGTAAACATGCCGAGAGATGGCTAATAATCGAGAGGCTTGTGTCTCCATGAGCTTCTTAAACATAGGTTCGGCTCTATACCGATTGGCGACTGATTCCGGCGGCTACCACGATTGGGTTGCATCGGGTCGAATCTCGCTTCGTCAAGCTGTATAGCCGGAAATGAAGACCGGGTGAGTGCTTGATCTCGAAGTCGCGGGCATGACAGGAGATGCCGTGGCTACCTGGGTAGGAAAGGCTGGCCACGCTGATTATGGTGATGAGAAAGTTGAAGCCGACTAGATCGTTGAGGCTGGCTGAAGCTCAAGTTCTCTCTCATACATAGCGGGGTCGACCGAAACAGCCGGCCAGTGTATGATGGCCTGGATGCCGACACGATGTCCGGATTTCTCGGATGAATCTCCTCCCGAGCTAATAGGCGTGATGGACGTGATATAACCGATGATGTTGAGCCAGTACCCCGGCTCGGTTTGCTCCGTTGACAGCGACTCGAGGCGTAGCTTCACATCTACGGCAGCCACTACTCTGTCCGTCCCTGGAGAGCTATTTCTATTCTCCAGCGTCAAAGTTGCCGTTGTGGTTTCGTAGAAAGTAATGCTGCTGCCATGTCAGGGGCTAGAGCTAGATGAAGCCGATGAGAAGCTACAAGGAATCGAACAGGCGGCATACCATCCCAAAAACCGGACCTTGTCCCCAAGTGACCGGGCGGGGAGATCCAAGAGGGAGCATAATACGGATGGTATTGGAACAGCCGACATTGGATGCCCGGAACAAGAGATGTTTTAAAACACCAAATTGAACCATTAGCTGAGTCTTTGAGGTTGTATGTGGTCTGGTGGGTAGCTGCATGCATACACCCTCCGTGGCTCCGGGATAGTCGAAACTCTCTGTGATTACGTCAGGGCCCACGGCCCACACTGATTCGATCTGGGTGGGGTCGGCTAATCCACGGCAGAATCCGTCGCCTGGGGGGAGGAGAGTCGTCATAGTTCGTTGTCCATCGTGACCTATGCCCAGCCAACCCTCCAAGAGAGATAAGCAGAGTCCCAAACTTGCTAGGCTGACTCTTTTTTCGCAAACTCGTTTGGACCTCGCTGTCTCGTATTCGATTCACCAGCGCTGAACTACGAACCAAACTTACATTCTTACTCCAATAGTCAGCCTTCGGCCTACCCCGACCGAGAGGGACAATAGGGAGAGCCCCTCTCTCTGGAATATCCTCGGACTGTAGCCTACTCTGGCTGGCCTGACCCCCACCATCACCATCGCCTTCGCCTTCGCCTTCGACCGCCACCTCCCCGCAATCTGCAACCTACCACTGTCATAAATAATCGTGACTCGATAGCGGCCGACTATTCTTTTTTCCCGACACGGAAATTCCCGTATCCGCAACTGAATCCTCTCCGACTCGAAGCCAGCTAGCGAGATGTCGGGCGTTTGGGGCTGGTTCGGCGGGGGCGCCGCGCAGAAGCGAAAGGATAGCCCCAAAAATGCGATCCTGGGTCTCCGGTCACAACTGGACATGCTACAGAAGAGAGAGAGGCACTTGCAGTCTCAGATCGATGAGCAGGATGCCCTCGCGAGGAAATACGTTAGCACGAACAAGAATGGTACCTATCCCCCTTTCCCGCTCACTACTCCCCCTTCTCGCCTATCTCTCTCCTCCCGGCGCAAGCGCCTCAGGCTGGGCAAAGAACTAAACTTGGCTAACCCGCTGGAACCAACATAGCCGCTAAGGCCGCCTTGAAGCGGAGGAAGCAGCACGAACACACCCACGAGCAGACCCAGTCGCAGATCGTTACGCTCGAGCAGCAGATAAATGCGATCGAGTCGGCAAACATCAACCGGGAGACCCTGGCAGCGATGGAGAAGGCGGGAGAGGCAATGAAATCCATCCACGGGAAGCTTACGCCGGAGAAGGTGGACGAGACTATGTGCGTATACCCATTTCACGCCCCCATGTCGTGTCGCTTAACCGAACCGCTCGCTAACATTCAGGGGGGCAACAGGGAGAAACTCCGAGAACAGAATGCACTCAGCGAGGAGATCGTCGCCGCTATTACGACCAACGCGATCGGAGACACAGTGGACGACGAGGAGTTGGATGCGGAGTTGGAGGAGCTGCAGCAGGAACAGCTGGACGAGCAGATGCTCAACACGGGCAACGTGCCCGTGTCGGATGCGGTGCACAAGATGCCCACCGTGGCAAACGGCGAGAGTAAGCACCACGCCTCCCCCTTTTGGGCACAAAGCCCACATCTACCACGACGGTTCGTGATGAGGCTAACAGCAGGAACAGTCAAGGCGAAGCCGGTCGAGGAGGAAGACGACGAGGAGGCAGAACTCAGGAAGCTACAGGCCGAGATGGCCATGTAATAGAACAGGGGTTGTTTTACTGGCGTGTCAGGAGAGGTCGCCCCCGTCCGAGTATAGGAAGCACCTGCGTGCCGTTTCGGTGGATAGATGCGCTGGAGTCTTTTTTTGATTACCCAGTCCGATATCGAGAAGGCTGTGCGGGGGGGTGCGGCAACCTACTCGTCTTGGCTGGCATTGTTTGGTCATTGATGGCGTTGGCGTTTTCTGGGGGGTTTGCGATGTTTGTATCCAGCCAGAATAGTTTTGGGGACGCCAGTCGGGCGGATTTCGTTTCGCTAGGGGGAGAGGAAGGAGGTCTTTTGCACCAGGTAGTTAGACTTTCGCCATCCATCTTTGAACATATCTAATCTCCTATCTCGTTGTGGTTGCGTCGACCCCAGCAGGTGTCTGAAGCGGTGAGCTAGTGGCCAAGCATTCCTTAAGGAGTAATCGAGCTTGGTCGGGCTGGCTGGAAGTGTGTCTGTCCCTTGGGGTTCCAATACACCTCGCGTATTCGCCCTTTCTGTCTCCCTTCCCCTTCTCGACGAGACTAACATAAGGATGAGGTCGTCTGCTGAGCGAAGTGTGGTGAGCAACGGACATGTTTACAGTGGATGTCCTTTCCGAAAAGACTTTCCGAAGCTAAGCGACGGTTCCGTGCTCTCAGCAGGCTACATGTGCAGTTTTAACGTGATGAAATTTCAGTCTGACACATGCAATGAAAGTTTGCGGCTCGGCTGACCGTACCACTGCATGAGACTAGCCGCTGCTAGAACCCCCCGGCCCAGATCACCAGCCCTCGGTAGTTCTTGAAAACATTCAAGGATGTCGATGTCGGGCAGCATGCGGATCGAACGCGAACGCGTAGATCGAGGAAAGGTTCCTGGTACCACAAGCCTAATGCGGGCACATCCAAGGGTCGGCTGGTGGTTGGTCGCTAGTCTTTGGTGCCCAAACGACGGAAGAGAGGGCCCTCAATTAATGGCACAGATGGAGAGGATCGGCCCATCCATGCCGCCCGCATGTATGCGTGGGTCACGCGGTTCGTCCGCGATGAGGCTGGTGAGGTGGACATGCGAGGGATTCCCGTTTAGGACTAACATGTGTGAGAGGGAAAATGTCACCCGCCGTTCTTAACCCAAGGGGCGGCTAACACGTATCCCGAGGGTGGAACTTACAAAATCATCTTCCTACGAATCGGGGTTCCGTACAGTATGGCACGAATATATGTGTCAATCCAGCCGAGTGTAAGCAAATGCATTTTCCCTCTCACTAACACCGACCCTGAGGCTCCCAAAAAGAACGTATGCGGCCTGCCCATGAGGCCCTAGCGCGCCGGAAGAGTCCACCTAGAAGATGTTTAAGTTACAAACGGGATCCCGTTCGCGTGGATGTATGCCCGTAATCCCTGGTCCCATGGATGGCCATTGCAAACCCAGCCTGGCGACTCATCCCACCCTCCCCCCCTTTTTACCCTAGCCGAAGAAATCAAATCCGTTCTTCTCTCGCGGCCGGAAATACAAAGGCTCCTCCAACCATACCCACGGAGCCGCAAGAGGCGGGAATGTGGCCGCGGGGCTATCCCAACAAACATCAGCGCAGGGATGTCCCCGGCCCTGACGCGTATTGAAGGCCTTGAGGTGGCGCAGCTTCACCGTCGGGTCGAACCCGACGTACACTATAACCTTTTGGGTCGAGTGCGCGTTCGCGCCCATTGAGTAGACGAATGATCTGGAGTCGACCTTCCACTCGAGGTCACCATCATAGCCCGGCTGGTTCAGGACGCGCCGGACCTCCTCCATTCGCGGATCGGAGTTCTTAGTGTCGTTTGCTGCCGGGGGCCAGAACACGGTTTCATTGCCGCCCCCGGCCGACTCCGTCATGACTCTGAGTCTCAGGGACTGCTCCTGACCGTTGTGGCGATGAGTGTCATTGACGAGGTCGACGAAGCTACCGGTCGTGGAAAAGTACGACCGTATGAAGCACTGCTGTGCGCCGTAATGGGGGACTGTCGAGCTGTTATCACCGTGGTGCAGCCTGGTCCCGGGGGGTAGTAAATTCCCATCCTCTTCGCCGTCGGCGTCATCCTCGTATTGCTGCCCCTGTAGGTTCGAGAGTGCACTACTAGTCTCGGCATGGAATGGGTTACCGTGATAGGCCACACCAACAAGAGGGTCGTTCATCAGGGCGTTCGTCACCAGACGATTCTCCGCCCAGGACACCATCTCCCTCCTGATGCACGTTCGACTGCGGTTGTGGCCGTGCTCCGACCACTCCTGCCTGATCTGAAACACCACAATCTTTCCAGTCGCCTCGTCCTTTTCGACGCGCATAAACGTCCAGCGTTCATCGGACTTGGCCGCCGAATAGGCCTGGACCCAAGTACCGCGGGTCATCCCGACTTCCGGGTTACCATCGGGAGAACTCAGTATCGGGAAACGGTTCGTGTGACGTCCGATGCCAGTTTCGGGGCTGTTGATAAACTGTCCGCTATCCTCGCACACAACGCTGTCGGTGATGGCGTATACGTAGCCGTCGAGGATTTCGAAATAGACGTAAGGGGGCGTTCCCTCCGTCATGATAAACATCCTCGGACGAGGGAACCATTCCCCGGTCTTGAGGTCCAGCTGGTGCGCCTTCCTGAAGCCAAATGCGGAGCCCGGACCAATGGCGTATAGAAACAAGAATTCGTCCGTGTTGCTGACGTGGATGCTGCGAAAGGGGTTTAGAAGCTCGGCTAGAATAAGCCTCGCGGAGCGCGGCTTGATGACAAGTATGTATTGCAGGACGCCGTCATCATGGACTCTTATGGCCAAAATGCACGTCAGGATGCCATGTGCATAGTGGATCAGCTTGATCTTGTACAACTCAAAGCTGGGAATATCCACAGGGCAGCAGTGGCGGACCATTCGGCGCACATCTATCACGACCTCGTGATCCGCGGACCGCCTGATGTCGAGCAGCCGCACAAGGCCGTTTTCCATAACGTAGCATAAAACACCGTCTTTGTATATGAACGAGGTGCCGACTCCAAGGAGGGCAACGTGGAAGGGCTTGGCTGCCCTGATAGCATTTCGCCTCTTCGCCAGGGCTCGGAGCCCTCTGGCATAATCTCCGTCCTTTTGAGCACAAACGGCCTCGGCAGAGAACCGGGCCTGGGCCTGTAGCCAAGGAGTTAGATTTACCACAGTGAATAGGGCGCCCGAATATGGCATAGAGGAAAGTAACACGAGTTTGGCGTGTCTCCAGAGTTGGGGTATCCCGCGTGGGTTTACCTACCGACAGGACTATTTTGCAGAGTGCCTGGCTTCTGATGAGATGAGCTAGGTTCTTTGAAGTCAAGCCTAGGTGGAAGACATCCTCCGGCTGGAGTTCCTCCGCAACTCGGAACATCACCTCGAGTGGGAGATGGAGGATACCCATGTTTTCGTCTAGGCAAGCAGTGGTCAGTATGAATATACAGCCGTATAGCCGCGGGGAGGTCTCAGGCGAGTGAAACGTACCACGACTTTTTTGAGGGAAAAAAAAGGGGGGGTACAAGTAGTGGGAGGAATCAGGTGGCCGGGCGGTTCATGGGTTGTTGCTCAAGGACCGCGGTGTAGTGTACTAATAACGGCTGCTGGCGGATTTCCTTTTTTTGTATATCTCCTCCGAAAGGGGTAGTGGAACTTCGTGCTCCAAGCCTTCCTTCCTCCCTCAACCCTCCTAGTACGGGTGGGGAACGCCTCGCTCGGCTTCAGGCCATCATACGAAGCATCTGGTCGTAAGGCATAAGCATAGAGAGGGTGGGTCTTGTGTCAAAGAGATGCCGATATGTTGCAGGGTCGACACTTCGGCTTGCCTTTTCGTGCCGGCGTTGTCCTCGATGTGGAGAGAGGGGCGACATGAAATATATAGACGGCTAGCTCGGAGGGCTCACGACCAGTGTTGTTTGAGCTAATATCACCGGTATTAGACTACCATGCACTCGCGTAGTAAGTAGGTGGACAGGGATTAGGAGATGTTTGTACCGCACTGGCACTGGCAGAGCCGCATTGGACGCCCGCCAAAGAGCGAATCTCTCTTGCCGCGACGGGCGTAGGATGCGGTTTGATGCCCGCGATGAGCGTGGATGGCATGTGCGTGGGGCGATTTTAAGTAAGGGTCACATCACGATCGATGACATTTTGGATCGGGGCGGAGCGGGAAGGAGCATCCACCATATCTAAGAGTGACCACGAATGTGACGCTGTTCTGTTCTGTTCTGTTCTGTTCTGTTGCCCGTGCTGCTCGTACTCGTACTCTTACTCTTACTCCTAGTTCAACGGGTGATCACATCAAGGACGTAGTATATACTCGCAGTATAAAGAGATGCCTAATCATAGAGGCATCAAAATGCTATGTGACATGGACGAGTACGATATATGTATGTGAGACGGTAGCTAGCCTGAGGTTTCGCCATCCTCTCTACTCATCTCTCCCTGCGTCGGGCAATCAAGCCTCGAACTATGTCAAAAATGGTGGGGAAACACAAAAAGTACGAGTAACCTATACAAAGTACAAGTAAGCACCCCTGTGATGAGAGGAGTACAACACGTTACAAGTGGAGAGCTGAGGGCTGCGGCTCTGCAGAGCCTCACCAGTGTCCAAATGCAGGCAGAGCCTCAAACCCCCGCAAAAAGTGGATTCCTTGGGCATTCAAATTCGGACACGTCTTTTCGCGCCCGGCAGACAGAAGCAGCCGACATATGGACGCATCTGCTTTCTTCCTTCCGGGTGGCGAGTGGCGGGTACCTATACCATCTGGGTACTCGTACTTGTAAGTGGTTTCTGGTGACCAGTAATGTCACAGAAAACACAATTAACCCTTACTGATGCAGGGACATATAAGCAAGGGTGGAACGCCAATGTGCACTCTAACCAACAGAGGGCTCCGCTGGATGGCCAGTGTCGGTATCAGTGTCGGTGTCGGCTCTTTTTTCAAAGTCGATGAGTGGCGGAAAGGCATGAACTCTTCCATGTACAAGGACGGAGTAGGTAGTTACTCCGTAGAGGTATCATACCTGACGCCGCCTGTCCACCACCATGTCTCAACTCGTATGAGCCTGGCCGCTTGGACAAGAGTAAACTACAAAATCTAGCCTATCATTGGTCCTGAATATCGGACCTGCGGTGGCTACCCCACCCCCGCCGACACTCCCTGTACATGGTACCATGTACGAGAAAAGTTGTACTTATTACCCCACCACCCAAGGATTGAAGTTGGTCGCTCTTCACGTGATCGAATACAGCAGCTGGTACGGTCCGACAATTGCCGTAGCAACAGCGTCGTTGTCCAAGACACACCCATGCCTCTCAATGGAGACGGATGTGATGGAAATGGTAATGGAACGTACACAAACGAATGGCAATTTGTCGAGCTAGTGCGTGCCGACGCGCCCCTCCACACCGAAATCTACCTACCGAATAGCCTCCCGCGCCAGCACTTGACGTAACTTGCGCCAACCGCCGCGGGTCACGTCTCTTCTGATATTGCTTGTTTTCTATCGTCGCGCCCCAGTATGACCCAAGGCATCCTCCAGGTTCATCTGCCCCATTAACCTCAGCACACCACAGCCTCAGCTCCGCGATGGCTGATCTTGCAAACCTCCGTACGGCGTCGCTGTACATCAACAACCAGCTCCTTTCGAGGGGCCTTCTCCGCGATGGCGAGGTCCTCGATTTTTCCGACCCGTCGAGGTACGATGGCGGTACAGGCGCCGCGATGGGCAGGATAATGGGCATCGTGAATGACTTGATCCTGCGCCGAGACGTATGGCCCACCTCTTCCCGCGCGTGGTGTAAAGCCCTGACAAGCTTCCACTCCCCTCTCCCTACCGGAGGACCTCATCCCGACTGACTTTCACCTAGCGAGACGCCGAGCATCGCGAATCCCTCTCCACAACACTACGATCCCTCCGAGCCGACAACTTGCGACAGACGACCGACCTCACGCGCCTCGCGGAAAAGCAGGCAGAGACGGAGCGCAAGCTAAACATCAGCGAGGCCGCCGAAGCCTCGGCCCGCGCTCAGCTCAAGAGCGCCGAAGCCGCGGTGCGTGGTCTCAAGGACGAGATGGCGCGCATGAAGACCCTCGTGGCGCAGACTCGCGCCTCGTGCGCCACCGAGGTGAGGCGGCGGGACCGCAACATCGACGGGCTGAAGAAGCAGCTGGGCGAGGCGACGCGGGCGCGAGGGTCGGTTAGGAACCCCGCCATCACTGTCATCAGCGTCACGGGCGAGATTGGGCTGGAGAGGGGCTCGTCGGGCCGGGCCGCGGACACGAGCGACTCGCAGTACGATCTGCGGAGCGAGACGAACGAGTTCCTGACGGAGCTGGCGAAGGGGCTTAGCGAGGAGAATGAGGCGTTGTCGGCGCTCTTGCGGCGGATGAGGGAGGAACTCAGGGCCATGAGCGGCTGGGAGCGCGAGGCGGTGGAGGGCGACGAGCACGCCGTCGACGTGACTACGAACGTGGACGAGCTGGAGGCGGACCTGAACGCCGTCTTGGATCACATGCGCACCATTCTCACGAACCCGTCCTTCGTGCCGCTCGAGGAGGTCGTCACACGGGAGGAGGAGATTACACGCCTCAGGGAAGGATGGGTGAAGATGGAGTCGCGGTGGAAGGAGGCCGTGCAACTCATCGACGAGTGGAGGAGGAGGATGGCGACAAGCGGGATGCCTGTAGACGACAAGGAGATGGACCTCAGTCTGAGACTCAGCCCTATGCGTGTGAGAGACGCCAAGGAGCCCGCCCGTGTGGTCAGTCTTGGCCTGGCTTGCGTCAAGGAGGAGGAGGAGGAGGAGGAAGAGGAAGAAGATCTGGAAGCGGAAGTGGAAATGGAGGAAGATTATGCCGGTGCGGAGCAGCCGTTACCCGCCGAAGAGCATTATCTTGCCGACGATTCAGTCGACCTCGTCTCCGGCCCTCCCGCCGACAATGTGCCTGCGAGCGATGCCGAGTCCAGCGTGTTCGATGATCCAGCCGACATGGAAGGGACCGACGACGAGGAGCCCAACGTCGAGATTCTGCAGCAGTCGGCGGCCACTTCTCAGCCTCTACAACTCTCCGTCGACTCTTCACCACTGCCCGAACCGCCGCAACTAAGTCCGCTCAAAGTCTCGAGCTCGGCGGGCAACCGCAGGGGGGCAAATGAGTTCGCGAATCCCCGACACAAAGCGAGAGGCTACACTACGACTGTGGAGGAGGAGACCTGCGAGCTGGTAGAGGAGACGCATACACAGGAGAGGTTAGTCACCAAACGGCGCACGCAGTCGCGGCCTACTCGTACGGCGCCGTCGCATTCGAAGAGGCAAAAGGTAGAGCCGGAGCCGGAGGTTGTGAACTCTTCCGTCTCTTCCCTGGACAGTATCCTGCTCGATAGTCCGTCAAGGAGGAGGCGAGCCCAACTGCGAACCAGGGCTGCGACGAAGCCAAGGCCATCTACTACCTCCACTCGGACAAGTGAGGTCAGGGCAAGTGAGGTCAGGTCAAGGGAGGCTACACCACGGCAAGCACGGGAAGCACGGGAAGCCAAAGCCGCAGCTCCCCCCGATGACCGCAAAACAGCCCCTTCCCCGGTCCACGTGGAGCGCGCACCGACACGCGAGGCTCCTACGCCGGTACAACTCTCACCCAAGCGCACCATTTCCCGCGTACCTCTCGCCCGCCCCAACGACCCGGCCCCCCAGCAGAGCCCACTCACCATGGCTGCCATAGCCGCGAAGCTCGCGGCCTCGGAGCGCGAGGCCGACGCCGCGCGCGTGAGGGCGAAGCTCAAGGCAGCGCGGACAGCGAGGCGGAAGACCGAGCTTGCGGCCCCCATGCCCGAGGCCGCGGCGCCGGAGGCACCCGAGGAGCAGGAGAAGGAGCGGGACGTCGACCCGGTGAAGAGGGACCAGGCGAGGAGGCCTGATGGTGGGGAGCAGGCTGGGGTAGCGGAGGACGATGTCCCGGTCAAGAGGAAGAGGGATAAGAGGGCGAGCAAGGTGGCGTCGAGGAGGAGGAGCACGCTGAGCCCGTGGGAGCTCGAGAGTCTTATTTCGGGGAATGTGGCGGCTGCTCAGGCGGACTGAGTGAGAATCTCGGGCTGCTTGCTACTTTGGGGACATAGATGGGGTTTAGGTTAGGTCAGGTCAGGTCAAGGTCAAGGTTCGGCTGGGTTGGTTGTTTTTGTGCATCATGCTGCATTACGGATAATACCTTATATTTGCACTTTGCTATACTCTGGCTGTTGACTCTCTTTGACGAAGACTGGTCCGACTTCGACTTGACGAACTATTGCTCGTAATTTGCCAAACGGGGAACCGGGATGGCAACTTCCCTAATTCATGTATAGGTAGTCCATCCTAAAGTAGGTGGTATGTAAGTGCTTAGTGGGTCATGTGATTTGGCGTTAGACTGAACGCGCTTAATGCGGAACATCCAAGACCAATGAAGCAGATAACACGAACTCGCTCCTAAGCCCAACGAACTCACTCCTATTAATTCCACTCGCTTGTTCGGGAAACTCGCCCTATGTTCCTAAAAGACATACTCTGATGTCAGAATCTTAGTCCGAGATGGCGCCAGATGGCGAGCCGTTGACATCAGCCCGAGAATCCGCGGTTGATCGTGGTCGTATCGCATATCACGCGCAGAAGCATAAGCATGCCATAGCACACTTCTCTGGAGTCAGTCAGTCCGGAGAGCCCGTCCCAGGTCTCCTCCCTCCCTCCCTGCCTTGTTTTTATTGGCGGATTACCATCCCCCCGCGACTTGACCGCTCGTCAGTCTGACAGCTGCAGGCCATCAATTCTTGTCCCTGCTCCAAGTCCCAGGGCGGTGCCCGAAGAGAGAAATGCTCCTGCAAGAACTACGAGGGTGATCCAAAACGATGCGGGGCCTACGATCTCGTTGACGAGATCATAAGGCCCTGCGTTTGCGAGGCTTCCGGGCGTATCTTCTCGAGATGCGACGACCCCATCCACAACCAGGCCTTGGGCTACCGCGCCGGGTGCTACGAGGAGCTGAACAAGCTCGATCTGGCGAGGCGTGACGCCGAGTGGGCACTAGAGCTTCATCCGCTTAGGGTGGAGGCGTACCTTCGCCTCGGGAAGGTGGCGAGGCTGCAGGGGAAGCATTTCCTTGCGTGGCAGATCTACTCCGCCGGGGTTGAAGTCGGCAGACGCAACGGTTTGGCTGGCGGTGCGATGTTTCGAGTACGTTCATCTACATTCCGGCCACTCTTTTCTCTGGGATCCTCCGTTAACGGTGTTGTAGAAGCTACTCGATATGAGGAGTCGCCTCCATAGCAAATTCTGCCGCCTGAACCCTCTCGAGCTGCCCGGGGAGATCGTGGAGCAGATACTCAGTTACTTTGACACGAGGGCCCTCTGGTACGAGTCTACGCCCTCCCCGGCACTATACCATCTCTCTAACATGATTCAGTGCCTGCCTCCGCGTATCAAAGTCTTGGTGGAGGGCCTTGACGGGTAGGCCCTTCATCTGGAGGCACATGTCGTTCGACCCGCTGGCGAGGCATATACCGGGCCTCAACTCACTGCGACGAATTATCAAGTATAGCAACAACGACCTGAGGTCCCTGTCGATCCCGAACACCAACAAGTTCAACCTCGAACCCAAGTTTCCGGCCATACTCACGGGGTCCAGGAACATGACTGACCTGCACCTCCACGGCACCCCGGTCAATTGTGGGGACGGGCTCTCCCGCGCTACCTGGCCGCTCTCTAAGCTCACGCATTTGACCCTAATGTCTTACATGTTCTGGGAACATAGCGCTCCTGGGCCTAGCGATACAAATAGACTTCTAACGGATATCCTCATCCGCAATGCGGACCACATCTCCTTCGTTTCCATCACCTCCGACCACATAAACTTCGGTCCGTCATGGCCGCGGATGGAGAAACTGAAGCACCTGAAGCTAGTAGAGGCCCCTAAGCAGACTCTCCCTAATACGATGCGCCACAGACAGACGGTCGACATAGCCCTATTACAGTCCAAGGCACCGAACCTGGAGCAGCTCTGGCTTGATGCCTGCCACTTCTCAAATACGTTGGAGGAGGACAGTCCGAATACGGACTGCTTTCGCCATCTCAGGTTCCTTATTGTCGGCCCCAGGGTCTACTGGCCCTGCGTGGGGGCGCCCGTCAAGGAGCTTGTCTTCCTCCACCGCGTTGGCATCGGCACGACGGATCAGCCTGAAGAAGTATTCCACTTGTCTGGCGTCGCCGATCCCAACCATCCACTCCCAGACAATGTGCTAGGGAAGGCACAGCATATGTATCTGCCGCAGTTTTCACCCGATTCCGTGTACGATGAGCCTGCCAAGGCGTGTATACGACAGGGTGTCGGGCGGGCGATCAAAGGGGGGACGCTGCGGACGCTAGCACTAATGGTATACATGTCAACCCATCACCAAGACTACCTCTCCACGTTCGACTGGATTCGCGGATGCCCCTCCGTCCGCACTCTCTCCATCTCCATCTGTTCAGAGCCCTACAACTCCCAGGCGGAGCTTCTAGTGGGCCAGGGAGTGTATCCGAACGTCGACACTTCCCCGAGACTGGTAGGGGAGTTTGTGCATTCGTTTCCCAATCTAGAGACGCTGGAGGTGTTAGGCGATGCGGGCTTTGTAACGACACTCGGAATCATCATCGAGGCCTCGGTTGGGGTTGGCGACCGTACTCCTATCAAGAAGGTGTACCAGGAAGGTATAACCGGGTATCCCTTCGACAAGGTACGACAATACCTTGGGGGGAAGTCGGTGGAGCTGGTGTATGGGCGCATTCCGGATCCCAAGTTCCCCATCGAGTTGGAGTAGAAAAGGAGAATGGTTACTGCATCACTTTTCCCTCATGGGATGAGTTTCTCTCTCCTGCTGGATTACTTTTTATACCTGGAACGCATCATATGCTAGGATAGTATTGCATGCGCAGGATGCATGGACTATGGAGTATTGGGGTATTGGGGTCGTCCAAAAGGCGGACATTTGGAACGTCTCATGTAGCGAGCGTGTAGATGATCATGTTGATCATCAGCGGCGTGGTAAAACCCAGCGCTCCCTTTATACCAGCCCCGATTCAAGAGTTGATTCTGTCGTGCTCGTATGAGTTATGTGAACGAGAAAAGGTTTTGGATATTCCATCAACGCGACCGCTTTAGGTGCGTGTAGATAGACCGCACGGTCGTGGGTCGCAGCTAAGATATATAAGACATAAACAGCGAACTCCCGCCAAGCTCCTAAACAGCCAGCTCCCACCAAACCTCTAAGCCTCGGGCTTGAACTTCCCCCGCCTCTCCTTCATGCCCTCCACCCTCTTCCTGTCCTCCTCGAACCTCCTCCTCATCTTGCTCTGCTCCTCCTTCCTGGCCTCCCTCAGCTGGAACCTATAGAATCCCTTCATGTCCTCGGCCTTCTTCGCCTCCTTCTCCGCCATCTTCCGCCTCGCCTCCTCCGCGGAGCTCTTGCTCGCCGGCGCGGCCCTGCCGCCCCTGGTGACGGTGACGAAGCCGTCGGCGTCGGGCTCGCTGCGTAGGCGCTTCGCGGCCTCTGCGGCCTCGGCCTCCATGGCGTTGTAGCGCGCGAAGGCGGCGTGCACGGCCGCCTGCGTGGCGGGCTTGTCGGCCCTCGCGAGCCTCAGGTGGGCTGTGATCCACTCGGCGCCCATGGCGGGCTCGTCGGCGGCGGACGACGACCACGCGGGGTGCTTCTTCGTCCGGGCCGCCTTGGCGACGGCCTTGAGGACCAGCTGGAGGCTCTTCTCGTCCGCGAGGGTGACGAGGGCCGTGGCGCCCGTCTTGTGCGCGCGCCGGGCCCAGATGGCGGGCAGCGCCGGCTCACCCTCGTCGGCGGCCGACCCCCGCTTCCTCTTGCGGCCGCCGAGAGCGGCCATCTTGGCGGCCGCCGCTGGCTCGAAAATCTCGCCGCCGCTGCCGCGCAGGGGCGCCGCGCGGGCGTCGGTGTCGGGGAAGGAGGCGGACTCGAAGCGGCCCGGCCCCACGAGGGAGGCG
Organism: Cephalotrichum gorgonifer; assembly: GCA_900312665.1. Taxonomy (NCBI): domain Eukaryota; kingdom Fungi; phylum Ascomycota; class Sordariomycetes; order Microascales; family Microascaceae; genus Cephalotrichum; species Cephalotrichum gorgonifer. The sequence continues at coordinate 3,110,454 of ONZQ02000001.1, forward strand.
AAGACGGCGCGGAGGTGGGACTCGGTCGCGTCGGCGGGGACGTTCTTGAGGAATAGGGTGCGCGAGTCGGTGGGCGTGGGGACCTTGGGGGCGTTTCGGCGGAGGCGGACCTCGTGGAGGGTCTGGTGGGGGTAGGATGGGAGAGGCGGCATGGAGATCTGGAGGACGGAGAAGGCGTCTTCCGCCGTTTCTGACGCCATTTTTGGGTGTTTTTTTTTTCTGTGTGGGGGAGAGGGGGGAAACGGCTTTAGGCTATCATGTTCGGGCGAGGGTTTTCGAGAGGGTTGTCGTGTGTTTGCGGACGTTTGGGTGGCAGTTGCTGGTTCGAGGAGACGTAGAGACTGAACTGGGATATAAAGGTTCAGATGTCGATGTAGGACCGAAACTTTGATCGATAAGCTATTTTTTTTCGGGGCGCTATCATCGGTGTAGGTAGCCATGGTGGAGAATCCACCCCACCCCCACCGAGGCTGCTCAAATGCCATGCATATTACATAATCTACAAGCTGCCAAATGGGTTTGAGTATGCAATAGGAGGGTCAACCCACTCTAGGGGCCAGCAAAAGGTTAGTCTACGATGGCTTGTCAAGAAACTCCCGAGGGAGAGTGTTCGATTAACCTTATGAATGTGGAGATAACACGCGCTAGTTGCATCTGACCTCGCGCATTAAATGATTGATGACATCAATGGCAAAACGGGGTATTACTATCCGAACATTTGCGAACAAGTCGTACTCGACGTGCCCTTGAGATCTGGTTTCTAATGACTAGGGACGAAAGCTCTCCCAAGACCTGCTACCGTAATCTCGGAATCGAGAATGTGAGGTATCATCACCGCGTCCACACCCAGGATCATAAGTAGGCGGGCCCCTCCATGTAATCGCCCGCCTGGGCCGGTCCAAGCGGCCGCCGTCTCCTGTACCCAAGCCGTCGGAATATCGTAAGGTCAAACCCCCGGTCCGCCATGACGGATTCCCGAGGAGAGGGATAGGGTGGGGTGGGAGCGCCAGATCCCCGGATCCCCGACCTTGAAAAGGCGAGGGGGAAGACAAGAGGAGAAGGCAGGTATCTTGGAAGGAAAGAAAGAGCAGGGGAAAACAAGGAGGCAACCAACAAACAGAAAAGGAAGAACCAGTCCAAAAAAAAAGACAACATGCAAAGGGAAAAGAGCAAAGAGGCAACCCAAAAGCATGTGATAATAGATAGCCGAAAGGAACCCCCCGTTGATATTATTACCAGTGTCATACCTCTCCCTTCTGTTTGGCTAAAATCTCACTCGCAGCTCCCGGACCATCAGACGTCCCGTGTAAGTCCCGAAGAGAGCACAAGTTGGCGTTCGGGGTCAGCCACATCCGAGAAACCGGCTTTCTTCGTCCCATGTCCTCCCCACAAACACCACCCCCCCCTGGTTGATTCCTCTCACCTAAAGAAAGGGCAACTTGTATTACATATTACATTGCTCAGCCACGAAGAAAAATAACGAAACAAGGAGGGGTGGAATTGGTAAGCGCGCTTATCGGTGAGAGCTGCGGCGATCGCGATCGCTTCGCTGACGTGGGCGCTTAAGAGCGATGGTGGTGGTGGTAGTGGTGGAGATGTCCCTTCTTTTTTGGGGGGCAATCGGAGAACAAGTATTGACGGGGTTCTTCGGAGAAAAAAAAAGGGAACCAGCTCCACACACACACACTGACATGCCAGACGAAACGGGACTTCCAGTAGCCAGGTGAAAGGAAAGACAGAAACGGTGTGCGTGGGCATCATAACTAACCCTCCCTCCTCGCCAACCCTTTTTCTTTACCCCACGTTAAGGTAAGTACTCGTATCTAAAATTAAAATCCTCATCGCCACAACGAATCACGCCTCGCCGTTTTCGGTGGGTGAAGCGTTGAAACCTGTTTCTGTTCGGTGGACGGAGTCACACCGGGCGGCGGGGCGAGGTTGAGGTCAAGGTTGAGGTGTGCGAGGAAGGAGGGACTGTGTTTCTAAGTACAAGCAGTTAGCTACATAAACTACGGGAGACAGTCCAGTCCGGGACGGTCCCAGGCTCAGGCGCCTCAGCTGCCAGCCCCGCGCCCCGCCCCAAAAGCACGCCCCCTCCTCCCCATTCCCCAATGCCCCCGGCCCAGTCGTCCCCCCCCTTCCCTAATTGCCCCAGTCCCACCACACCTTACGACTATGATTGAGGGTCGATGACATACCCACCTCAATCCTCACCGAGGCCTCCTTTCTCGTAAGCACCCTCCAGCCACACGCATCTCGCACCGCCAAAAAGCAATGGGAAGAAGGGGGCGGAGGGGGCGAGTGACCCGCTCAATAGGCGCGCCATATCCATTCTTCACCTCCCCATGTCCATCCCATGTCCCCATCCCATCCCATCCCTATCGCTTCGGATATTATTAGAAACATGCTTGGTGTGGGTCCACACAAAACAAATCCTACACTCGTATACGTCCTAGTTTACATGAAGAAAAGGAAAGAAGCAAAATAATAATTAAAACGCCTCTAAATACAAAACTAAGGACTTTAAATAGCTGCTCCAAACAATAGGCTAGTCACCACGCCCTTTTTTACACTTTTCTTAGGTTGAACTGACCTGCATTCCGCCGCTGCATGTCTCTCTCCGCCTGCACAGATCCACCGGCCCACCCACCACTCCAACCAGTACCGCATGCTCCTGCCTACCAATTCCGGCCCCCACACCAGGCCACCACCACACACCACCCACCACCCAGGCAGGAACCCTGCATCTAATACCCAATCCCACACTACCAGGACAGGTACGTACCACATCCCTGGGCCCCACGTGACGTCGCACAACAGGGACGGCCAAGCTTCGGCGGGGCCCGGACATCGCTCGAAAGATATTACCCGATTGGGAAGGCTTGCACCTGTTGCCTTGCGCCTTATACACCTCCCTGACTACTCCGACACCTTCACTTACACCTGCTGCCTTGGGGGCCCAGGAGGAAATGAGTAATTCCATAGTCGGGACGGCTTGCCCCGCCACTACCTCCCCCCGCACTATGCAATTGTACCTCCCACTGCCGCGGGGTTCCATCTCTGAGCGCCCGAGGCAGACGTCCCGTCTCTGCATCTTCACTTAACCGCCGCCTGCTCTGTGCCGTGCGACAGCACGAGCACGGGCACGAGCACAACCACGGGAACACGAAATAGATCACGTACATAGACATGCCGACTTTTTCAACGCATAAACAAATGTTAATATAGTCCAATTCCTTCGCAGGTCATGGGACTGGGAGGAGCGCCGCTCCACACTAGTAGTACTCTCTATCTGAAGCCCAAGTGATAGCGCCGTGCAGTTCGGTAGACTCGCTACCATAGGCCCGGCCCTGCACAGGAACTCCCCGTGACTATCATCCCAAAACAAGTCTATGAAACAAAACAGATTGATATAAGAAGCAGGAAAACAAACCGCGGATTAAGAGTTAAGAGACGTCGATCCCTGGTCCCGCCAGTATTCAACATTATCCTCGCCATGCGCACGGCGCAGACCATCATCCACCTTTCCAGCGGGGGATAAAGGGAGCGAAGAGAAAAAACCAAAAAAAAAAAAAAACCCACGTCTATCCTGTTCAGATGCATAAGGAAACCGGTAGAGGCCATGAATGCCATTCCAACGCCCGGTGGAACTTGCCACCGTCCAAGCCGACCTGCGGCTTGTCGTAAGCGCCTACCAAAGCAAGTAGCGCCGCTTTAACCCAAGCCCCGAACGCCGTGTCATGTAAAAGCAGGTAAAACACCCCCCCAAAGCCGTGGCTCATGTTCCTCATAAGCCCAAATTCTAGGAAAATAATACACATGTCCTCGTCGAGATCCGTAAGAGCGTCGTCCGTGAGAGTCGTGAGAAAAAGAAGATATCAGGGGAGATGTGTCTTGTCGTCCAGACAGGATCAATGAAAGGAAAGGAGGGAGAAGAGATAGTAAGAGAAAAAACATCACAACGTGAATGCTAAATCACATCCGCCCGGGCTAGCTCTTGAAAATGGGCGAGGATCGTCATCGTCATCGTAATCGGCGTCTTCGGTAGCGCGGCAAGCAAAAAAGGCTGTGGCGGGGCAACAAGGACGGGCGTCAATCGGGTGACTGGTTCAGCGTGTCGAAGTGTTCCGGGGTATCATAGTTGTTGTTTGTGTGTTGCGAGTCGTTGCTGCCACCACCACCGTGCTGCCTGAGGTTGATGAGCCCCGCCAGCAGAATGCTGAGTTCGGAGGCTAAAGCCGACGGAGGTGATATCGATGCTGGTGCTGGCCCCGACAAGAAAGAGGAGTAAAGGTATCTGATCCAATCGTGGAATTGAAACCGAGAGAGACCCGGGCGGGGTGCCGGATAGGTAAGTAAGCCCACCACCGAAGACGAGACACCTCACCGGTATCCACCCGAGCCCTTCGTGCTGGACCGGCTGCTTTGGTAGCCAGAGTCCGCGTATGAGTAAGAGGCATATGACGCGCTGCTCGTGCTAGTGTGTAGGCTGCAGAGATATCCAACGAGGATTTCCCTTTCTTGAACGCTGTGGCCCGGACGGCCATAGCCAACGCAGCGATCTACAGCATGCTGATAGTGGAGGCAGCGGCAAGCCGAGTACCGCTCAACTAGTTGATAACACATCGTGATCTGAGTGTACCGGCACTAGAGTTCGGGGATATGCGTTTGATGGAGTGGGTTCGACGTTGGGTGCCGAGAGAGATGTGGGAAGATACCCTGTTGGTGGAAGTTTATTACAGGAACGGGAGAAGGGTCGTGTGCTTAAGAATGTGAGAGTGAGAGAGTGAGACAAAGAGTGAGAGAGCACGAAGGGAATATGTATCCAAGGATAGGATAACGAATTAATGGCGGACGATGTGGGTATGAGGATGATCGAGTGTTGCAAGAAGAAAACTGGGCTTCCAGGAAGGGCAAGGGACTTATATATTAGGAACGAAGGTTAACCTCAATAGTGGGAGAGAGGAATTAGGTATTAGGTAGCAGGGGTGTGGCTGGAGGTGGAGGTGGAGGTGGAGGGTAGGTAGGTACCATGCGAGAGGAGAGCCAGACCGAAGTGACAGAGAGAAGAAGCGCAGCAATTGGCCAAGGAGAACAATGAAGGGGGGGGAGGAGGGGGGGGGGGGGGGGTTAGGGAAACGGAACGGAGAAGAGTGGGTCAAGCGCGAACGGATTGGGGAACGGCGAAGGCATCACAGCCTTGCAACCGAAAAAGCGAAGATCCTTGTATTTGATGCATCTAGGACCTTGGCTTGTGGGAGAAGGGGTGGTGGGGAGAAGGGGGGGGGGGGGTCAGAGCCAATGTGGTGGGGTACAACAGAGGCGCGCAAGGCAGCAACCGCCCTGGATGGATGGCTGAGGAGCAAAGCCTATAGTCAAGGCATCAGGACAGAGGGGAGGAAGGGGGGAAGGCGGATGGGGGAAGGGGGCGTGGAGGAGGGAGTCGCATTAGCAGCTCATGAGTAAGGTGAGTACGCCAGCGTTCTGGCAGGTTGTTTGGGAGAAGGGGGGGGGGGGGGGTCAGGGGTAGCTCACGCATGTTGAATACTGAAAAGGCGTTAGGACAATAGAAAATGTGGATACGAGAATAGTGGAAAGGGGAAAGTACAAGTTTTGGCGGCGGCTTGTGGGTTTGGGAGAACGGGAAGGCTCGAAAGAGAAAAGGGGGGGGGGTGCCGATGGTTTGGCAGTAATTCGAGCCAGGACCAGAAGCACCAAGCCAAGGCAAGACAAGTCCAGGAAGGCGGGCAGGCAGGCGGGCAGGCAGCCAGACGCTAGCGGTCCTTGCGGGTCGGTGTCCCAATGCTACGAGTATGTATTATTATGGGGACGGATTTGGACGGGGCGCGCGACTTTGCTACCTCCACTTCCGTCATCTTCCCAACGCGGTGTAGAATGTATGGAAGTCCGTTTGTTGTGTGGGTCTATTAACGGTAACGGTGAAGTGAGCACCATGACCACCCCCACACTCGAAGCAACTCTGCTTCTGCTGACAAGTATTACTTGTCCTTGTATAGGCAATAGTCATTGTCGAGAGTGGAGTGGCGCGACATGCGAGGCGCAGCCCCGGTATCTGTGGCGCGAGCGGACTGGAACCGGGAGGGGAAAGATGTACCCCGACTCGTACTTTTGTAGAGTCAATAGCAGTGTCCAGTCATGGGCTGCAGGGTGAGAGACAGCAGTAAGCATCTGTGCATGAAGAGATGAATAAAAACTGGTTGGCAAGGAGGCGGGACCAGGTGAACGAGGGGGAGTCATCTGATTTCCTGTCGGCGGCCAGATACGCGTTGCTAGGAAGGGAAGTAGATGCTATGGAGGGAGGGAGATGAAGGCAAGGTACGTAGTAGAGTGCGCTGCAATAGAGTGGAGAGTGATGGGAAGTGGGTGGATGATGATGGTAAGCCAGAAAAAAAAAGGGCGGAGCCCGTCTCACAGGGGCAAACTCGGGCGGCATTGGGCGAAGTGAAATGATGACGGTGGCGATAAAAAGAAGATGAGATGCAAAACACCTCCATTTGCAATTTCATTTCGAGAGCCTGAGACGGTAACAAACACACCCCTTCTTTCCAGTTGGCGAGTTCGAATACTCGTATGGGGAAGGTACAAGTACGACATGAAGAATGATGGTTGGCGAAGACAAGCACCATGCATGTATGAGGAGGCAGGCAGGCAGGCAAACAGGCAGGCAGCACCGACCACCCCATGCGCCTGCCCTGAAGGACCTGTAATAATCCCCGTAAACCTCGGTAGTCCGAACAATCGTGCGCGCCTGCCTTCCTTGTGACCCTGACCTCGCCTGGCACTTGAGACCATCTGGTAAACTATTTTTAGGCTCTTGGGATCTCTGAGTGCAGATCTATTAGTGCTGACCAGTACACAAGGAGGGAGCACTTCCAACTCGAAACTATCACGCCCAATACCACAGCTTGCTTAGGGCTTAGGCTTGGTAATAATGGAGGTCCGTCATCTCCATTGCATTTGCCCGAGCAATGACCGGGGGGCAGCCAGCACCTGTTTCGGTCCGGGCGGTCTTACGGGCGGAGGCATAATAGGGCAAATATTCACTTGTACGAGTAAGTGACTGTCGCTGACATGACATATCCTTGCTCTCTTCTCCCAACTAGCACATAATTTTCTTCATCCATGATTGCGGCGTGCGGACCCAGGGGCTTGGGACTGGTAACTCGAAAGGGTGGATTCGGGGTAGCCCGTCCAGAAATCCAGATCGGCGGGACTCTGAGGAAGGGGGACCCGATTCCAGACCAGCATCATCCCATCCCCGTCCCGCCATGCGGAGGGTTGCTCGCTGCAGCCTCCACTGGACCATGAAACGGCAATTTTGTACTCGTACTCGTGCTTGCAACAGCCCCCAACCAACCCCGAGTCGAAGTCCCACACTCCCTTTGACGCACTCCCTTTGATATGACCGGTCATTATCGCCAACCCTTACGAGTACTCGTAAACCGGACGGCTATAGCCAGGCAGGCCAGATGCGCCGGTCGGGGAGGAGTCACATCCAGCCACAATTCATGTCACGGGTCGGGTCGCCCGTCACGAGAATGCAGTCATCAAGGCTGAGAAACTCACGGAGTCCTAAGACAACCACAAACGGTTCCTTAGGTTCGGTCGTTGTTCAACGTATCGATCAGGCAGATAATACGAGTGTGACTGTTTGATATGACTGCCTGATATGACCGCCAAATGAAAGTGTTGCAAGCTTTCGTTGGATCAAGTTGACTGCCTCTTCTGCGGGGCACGGAGGGGCACTTGCAACGGATCCCCGCCCCGCCCCCAACCAAGTTCTATGAGAATTAAAAGGTGTATTTTACCTCCAAAGGACTTCTCCACACAGGGTCAATATGGGAGCCACCCTCCGTATGACTAGGCCCTTAATAGATTCAACACCGATATTTCCTGCATAAAGGGGTCTTGAATCCTTCCCGAGCGCATCACATGCATTTGCCCGTTCATCGCATCCCTTGCCCCCACACACAAAAAAAAAACTCCTTCATGGTTCTCCCCTTCCCCCTGCCTTTGGCTGACCCCAAACATCGCAAACTAATACTTGTTCGTACGAGTACCTGTAATTACCTTGTAGGTCAGGCTGGAAGCAGAGCGTTTCAGGTCAGAGGGCAGCGACGGGCGACAAGCGACAAGACAATAGAGTTAATACCAGGGGGAGATTTGGGGATAGCTTCACAATAGCAACGACGGCATGCTATTTGCCCCCGCCATGCAGTAGCGTGCATGCACGAGTTCATACACTTTTCTGAACGATTGGAGTGGGAAGTGAGACACGGACCTGCACGGTCGATGTACGGCAGCTGCATGGCAGCGGTTCCTAACACGGTTCCTACTTCTGGTCGCACGTACGGGCCCGACGGTGGCAGGAGCAGTGGGTTGCAGCTCCCCACCATCTCACTTTCCACCTTCCTCCCCCCCCCCCTCCTTCCCACCTGCCGCCTGCCCCTGGCGAACCCCGGCATGAGGCTGAGGATTACGATGCATGTGTTTCCTTAACCTGGGACCAAAGGCTGCGGTGTCCCAAAACTAGCTTGAGGCCGCCCGCCTCCTGCCGCCGGGCGAGCAATGACATGACGGACAGAATGTCACCTATCCCATCGCAACTTCCCTCCCTCGCAGATGATCGGGAGATTACAGCCAAATATAGGAACTTACGAGTGCTCGTGCATCAATAGCTCCTGCTCTGCATGGTAAGCTGTGTAGCTGCCTACGGAGTAGCATGCATACATTGTATGGTACGATAGACGCTTTCTCTGTCATCGATTTGTGGCCGGCCTAGCACTGGCGCTTCGCTGATTTTAGTGGATATCAGGGGCACGACAACCTCGACGCACAAGCCCCGAACTGGAACCGCACGCCCCCCGCCGTCCTGCAGCTCTCCCATCTCTCTCTCTCTCTCTCCCGCGGGCAATGAGATGAGATGAGACCTCCCAGTAGCTTCATATCGGATATCCGAGTGCCGGTGAGTGATGAGTATGAGTCACCTCCCCGCGAGCACTTTGCTTGTCTAAGTTCCGTCACTGGACAAGAAGCTCGAGGAATTGTGGGGAAGTGAAGACCAGACAATGAAACAGAGACACTTGACTTGTGGTCCGCCCCGCCAATGATCCGATTGGTTTTTTTTCTCGATTGGGCTCCATATATTTGCGGCTGTCAATTCAAGGGTCCGTCGCCGGTGTCCGTTCCACCATCCCGTTTCGAACAGCGGGAAAGGGAGGGGGGGTTGAAATTCGGGGCCCAGTTTAGGGACACGCCCCAAAAACAAGGCTGAAGCTTTTTTGCCACCTCACCCCGAACACTGACCGGAACTCCCGGAACTTTATGACCGATAATCAAGATTGCTCCTTCCAGACTTTAGGGCGTCCATGCCACATTGGACGCTCCTTCCCCCCACCTCACATGCCCCACCACTTGCTTTCCAATTGCGAATATGGTGGCCGTCCCGGATCCAACCTGACCCTTTGACGACATCGCCTTGTGACTTGCTTTTTGCTACCGTGACCACGCAACGGATTTAATCACAGTTGACCGGAGAGGGTGACCCAGCGCCCTTTCCCTGGGATTAGATTAGACGATGAGCACACGAATTTGGTTCCGTGGTCAGTCGTCCCCCTTCCCCGCTTAATAGCCGCAATGGGATGCATTCCTTCATATACTACAGGATTGCGTTGTATATGTCCGTCAAAGCGTAGCTCAGACTAAGACCGTGTACGAGCCATCTCAACGCCGTGGCGCACGGAGGTCCACAAGTGCCGGCCGATCATCAGTTGCACCCTTGGAAGCGAGAACAGAAATCCCTCGCGCGGCTGGCTAACTAATAGCTGGCTAACTAACTATGGGGTGGGAAGCGAAACGGGGTGGGGTGCCGTGCTCCGTCGTCCCGCCGTCACTCTCACTCTGCGAGCCAAGACTCTGCAGCCTCAACACGACGGTCCTCACCGGGTAAAAAGCTCTTCCGTAACGACTTGCACCGACAGCTAATGATCATTCCATCTCACGTTTGGCTACCCGACCAATCACGTCACCAAACGGCGCCTCCTCCAAATTCTGGTCGAGAAAGAAGCATCAGCCACACGAGATTGCTTACTTGCGGAAACTTGTTTGCAGGGGGGGGTGGACCTTGAGA
>ONZQ02000001.1:3120742-3137276 GCA_900312665.1 Cephalotrichum gorgonifer
ACCTGCTGGGGCATATGTGGCTCCTCCCGCGGGGCCTCAAGCCCGTTTCCTGTATGAGCGCAATTACGGCCGGCGCAAGCGCCGGAGTCGCCGGCGTCGCCGGGCGGGGACGATAAGCCGGGGGAGGAGGAGAATTGGGGGGGGGGCAGAAGGAACAACGCACGAGTACGACGACGACGACGACGACGATGACGACGTATTAACTCATTTGGGGTTTTCGAGGCACCGCCAAGCTTGGGACCCCGCGTCGCTAAGGTCAACATGACCCACGCCCGCGGAGACTTGTCGGATACTAAACTTGTTTCTTCCGTTGCCTGTCGCCTCGCCTGCAGGCGTCCTTGATCTGAAGCTCGCTATTTTTGCACACCGACGAGTATTGGCTCGTTTGCTCGTATGTAGGACTTGTGGCGCTCTCGAATGCCAGGCGGCAGTTTACTAAGGCGGGCTCAATCAGTACGCCTTACGAATATGATTTCCCCCTTCACCTCGTGTAAGGATCACTGAGACACGTGCATTCTAAATGAAGATCTATTTAGGTACTCGTACTCGTTCCTTCACGTAATATCTCGGACTTGGGTGACGATCTCGAAGTCCTCGAGCTAACTCCGGACGTATTTGTATTTCACTCGACCGAGAGCGGTATAGCGAATATCCAAAAACAGGGTCCCCTTCCCCCCTTTGACCCCCCAAGGAGCCGTTCCCCCAGCCATTTTCTCGTATTTGTACTCGTCATAGTTTCTATCTATACACGTACGGAGAAATAATAACATGTATTTGTATTATTAGACAACTCGCCCAAGAAAAAGAATCGGGATCTAAAATGCTCCCCCTGGCTAAGCAGATCATCATCCCACCCCATCGCATCTACCCAACCGCCCCTGCTCGTATCTCCCCGTGCTCCCCGTCTTTTCCGTCCCATCATTGATCTCATATTCCAACCCACCTGACCCTTAGTGGGGCGGGGGCGGTATGTTCCATGTTAGAGATTCCGGCCCGCGCCTACGAGTAGTATTTGAAATGAATGCTCGGTCACAGCCACCGAGAGAGAGAAGGTAAACGACGACGTCATCTCACTAACCCAATGAACCATACACCCGCACACCCACCCTCGACAAAACATTTCGAGGAAAAATATGAAAAAGAAAGGAAAAGGAGATCGTTGCGAGAAAAAAAAAAGAGATGTTCGGCGCAACCTCATACATTGATTACAATTCTACTCCCCTCTTCGCAACGTACACCGCATTCTATCAACAACATTTTGGTGAAATACGAACAGCGAGTTGCATGTAAGATATGTATGTAGGCCTCAATGGAAGGAACACGCACCGATGATAGCTCGCGCTGGGCCCTCCTCAGCAGCGCTGCGGGGAAATCCGACTTAGCCCCCCTTAAACTGGGCAGAAAGCAGGATGGATAGCGAGCTTAGGGGGGGTACGGTACGGCGCCCCCGTCTTACGTTGGGGGAGAGCTCGCTACAATGTATCTCATATGGTTCCCTAGAAAAGGAGGTAAGTAAGTAGTTACTAGTCCCGGGCGCAGATAGTTCAAGGTTTTGAGAAGCGTCTATCATTCAGGGTATATCTTTCGTCAAGCAAGAACCCGAGCGTAACCCCTAATCCACCCACCCTCCTCATTAGGTTCTTTTGGTGTCCCGGCGGGGGTGACGCCCCTTCAGGACATCATCCACACTCCACCACGCTCGACCCCCCCCCCCCCCCAACCCCACAACCTCATCGTCAAACCAACCGTCACGGACACCTCCGAGCCTTCGGGCGGTAGGTAAATGAATACATCCCGTATCCCCCACAAGACCTGGACCTCCGCCGCGGCATCCCCCCAGATAAATCAAGCGCCCCCACTCTCCTAGTAAGGGCCCCCCGTCCAAAACTTCCCGCCTCGGGGCCCAGTGGGGGTTATTGGGGTCCCAATGAATGAATGGTATATAGCCAGAGAAGCAAAACAGGAAAAAAGACCATGTTTGACTGGTGGGTGTGGAAGCCCCATGGGAGAAGAAGAAAAAAAAAGCTCTGGAGACTATTCACATAGTCCCCAGAAATATAGTACTGTAGAATCGAAGAAGAGTGTCCAGGGACAATAAGAAGAAAACAAAAGAGACACCACTAGCATTAGTCGCCGACCCCCCTTCCATCATGGCTCTCAAGCGCGCCGCCGCCCGGCCCGCCATGCTCAACTATACACGTTGTCGTCGTATGAGTCTTGGGCTGGAGGGGCGCAAAACATGGACAAAAAAAGCTCCTCCTAAGCATGCTATCTAAATGCCGATCCGATCCGTCGTAAACGCGTCAAAAAGCAAAAAGAAAACAAGATACTTGAATATTAATTTCGCCCTGAACCGACTCGTTAACTTTTTTTTTCATGGCCGTCGAGACATCGCGGCGGCAGCGCCCGCCGAAGCTAGATCCTGCTTCGAGCTGACACTTCGCCCGGCCGCCCGAGGGAGACTGCTCGTTCCCATGTTGATACCGCCACCCCCCGTGCTCGTACGCTTGGGAGGGACCGCCACCGTGGACCCCGCCACCGCGGAGGCCCTGCGCGTCACGTTCGAGAATGACTTGTGTGGACTCGCTCCGCTATTCTCCCGGGGCCTTCCGGGGCCAGTCCCGGTCCCGGTCCCACCATTCCTGAAGCCGCCCGGAGGTTCGGGGAGCGGCCGGGCTCCACCCGGAAGCGTGTGGCTTCCGCGCTTTGCCGGCGAGAAGTCCCGCGTGGGGATCCGCGGGAGCGTCGCCTTGTGCCCTGAGATGAACTCGTGTCGAATCGCCTCCTCCGGCTTCATACGCCGATCCGGGTCCCACCGCAGACAGCGCGCAATGAAGTCGAGGAAGGCCTCGTCGTCTGTCTTGAGCACCTGCTGCAGCGTCTTTGACGACGGGCGCCGCCTCCTGCCCTTCGAAGAGACCGTCAAGCGCGGCTTGCCCATCGAGTCGAAGAATAACTTCTTCCTCGTACTCTTTTCGATGAGGTGCTTCTCGGGCGGGCCAAAGACCTCCATGATGCAGGCGAGCTGCTCCTGTTCGTTCTCGCCCGGGAAGATCGGTACGCCGGTGAAGAGCTCAGCCAAAATGCACCCCAGACTCCACATGTCGATGGGCAGCCCGTACGTCATGCCGAGAATGACCTCGGGGGAGCGGTAGAATCGAGACTGGATATAGGTGTACACCTTCTCACTTTCAAAACAGCTAGAACCGAAGTCGATAACCTTGATCTCCGAGTGCAGCGGGTGCCGGAGGAGGATGTTTTCAGGCTTCAAGTCGCAGTGGATAACTCGGTGTTGCTTGAGGATGGTTAGCGAGCTGAGAAGCTGTTTCGAGAACCGCCGGATTAGCTTGAGAGAGAAGCCCCTGAACGCGTGGGCCTTGATGAATTCGTAGAGGTTCATGTCTAGTAGTTCGGTCGAGAGACAAAGATGCCCACGGAAATAGAAGTGGTCCGTGAAGTTGACCATGCTGTGCTTATTGTCCGGGTCCTGTTTGTAGCAGGTCAGTATACTATACTCCAGCTGACTTTCTCAACGAGTTCTCGAGGAGGGCATGGCATTACTTACCCATTCGCGCAGCTTCTTGAGGATGTTGACTTCGACAAGAGCCTGCTGATGGAACCGCTTCTTGTTGCGGATGATCTTGATCGCGACCAGAGAACCCTTGCTATGATCGATGCAACGCACAACCTGGCCGAAGCTTCCCTTCCCGAGGACGTCAATAATCTCATACCGGTACGAGAGGTGGTCCCCAGGAACGATTGTGTAATCTCCTCGGTCGTCGTCGTAGCCATAATTAGGCTTCTGCGACTGCAAATCTCCGACGACCTTGCGGGCGTTCTGGGTGCCGCAGAAGTAGACGCTAGGGTAGTCCACGATTTCCCCCCTCTCATAGATGTTGAGCATGGCGATGCGAAGAGCCTCATGCGGGTCGACACGCTCCTTCGGCGTTGCTCGCTTCCTAAGGGCATCCAAAGTGCGCGCGGCGATCTCGGTTTCCTTCCGCCTAGCTCCCATTTTTCGCATTTCCTCCTCCGCAGCCGCATCGTCTTTGTCGAGGTCAATGGCGGTCCACGCGGTCGGTTGTCGGAGGGTTGCCGTGGACGACTTTGGCTTCAGCACCTTCTGCATCGAGGCCGAGTTTCGGGACAGAGAAAGACGCTCGGTGGAAATTTCGTGGCTCGGAAGCTTGGTGGAATGCTGAGTACTTGCCGCCCATGGATCAGTCCTGGATTTATCATGAGAGACAAAGGTGTTGAGGCTTGACGTCGAGCTCTTTCTTCGTCGCGAGTCTAGGTATGTGCCATTGGCCTTGGCCGACGTTGTTGGGCTGCCAGGTTTGCTGGGGCTCTTCATGTTCGCCGACATAGCAGATGCCGGGAGCAATGGAGGCGGCATGCTCTCCTGTCGCATGTTATACTCTGGGGCCTTGTCAACTAGCCCAGGTGGCAGGGCGATGTGGCCCTTGGATTGATTCCTCTTCCATGACAGGCTCAGTTTTCTCCGTAGATTGCCCATAGATGACGGCGTTGGAGGTTCCTCGGGGCTCGACTGCGTGGGGGACTTCGCCGTAGGCTTGGCAGAAGGTGCACCATTTGGCTTGGGCAGTGGCTTCGCTTCCTGTTGAGACTCGGTAATAGTCGCGAAGTCGTTGCCAGTCCTCGAGCGCTTCAGGTACATGTACTCGCCCTCCCCCTGGGGAACTGACGAGGATAGGTAGGGTGAGATACTGGTCGGGTTCGCTCCGGCCTTGGCAGAGGCGTCGGCCTCGTGAGACTCGGAAGGGCTTGGGTCCGTCCCTTCTGGAGAGTCATGCCTGGTCGGCTGGATGGAACTGCTGCTCCTCAGCGATGGAAGATCTGCCTTTTCCAGACGATGCCTGGAGAAGAAGGTTGTCTTTGATGCCGTCATTGGTGTCGTCGGGGTCTTGGGAATCATCTTCGACGGGGGCGGGCTCAGGTACCGCTCGGGAGGCTGGTCCTGTTTCCGTTGAAGGGCGGCAATCTTCGCAGCGGTAGGGGTGCTCAATGGGCCAACTACCATTGGGGGCAGGCGCAAGGGCTGGAGGTTCTTTCGTGCCTGAGTCGAGGCGCTGTGCTTGCCATCCGCATCCCCGTTCTGTTGGTGCTGCGGCTGGAGCGACGACTTCCGGACACTACCCTTCCGCCTCATCCCACCGCCGCTAAAGTCGGGAGGGGGTGGCATTGATATGGAGCCCGTGGTATTACTGCTGATACTTGCGGCGTCATGCAGAAAGTTTAGCCTCCTCTTCTCCATCTGGGCCGCTTCCATGGAACCATCTTTTGGCGATTCGTAGGCCTTCGGGATCGCGGGCACCGGAGGAACGTCGTGGTCGGTTTCTCCTAGATGGACATGGCTTGTGTTGAGAGGCTTCGGTGCCGGAAGCCTCGACGTCGATAACGACTGAGGAAGTCTCGGCTGCAAAGACCCTGTCGACGTTCTGACGGTATTATAGCTATTATTGGAACCGACCGAGAGCCCAGAGCTGTACGATTTTCGGTTCACATCAGGTGTCGTCCTGGAAGACGACGGGGTTGCGCTCGCTTTCCTCGGAAGCATGGATGGTGATCGCGATGGTGATCGCATGTCGGTGCTGCCGGGTTGCTGGGTTGCATTTACAGTCTGGTGGTGCATTGACATCCTCTTCATCCGTCGTGTGTCTGTCGGGCTGATAGTTCTCGCACCAAGGCCGGAAATATGTGAGGGAGAAGGCACTCCGGGCATGGTCGACAACCGCTTATTCGGGAAGCCGGCGGGCGCCTTCGCAGAGGGGGCCCTAGGGGATAGTGGGGCGATAGAAGGAGTCCGAGTCTGTTCAAAGGTCGTGGTGTTATTGTTGGAGCTATAGGCCGGCCGCGGCGCGGAGTGAAAGGAGCGTGCTTTGGAGGCCCTCGTAGCCGCTGTTAAGCTGCTGGATGCTCCGGCGGTGGACGGCCCCAGGTCGATGGACGACCTAGTGCTATTTGGCTCCACTGTGGTGCGGTCACCGTTTGAGATGAGGCTCGGACGCCTCCGATGGGCAGTAGAGCGAGCTCCATACTCGGTCTCGATGGTCCCAGGTCCGATGGACTTCCTCGGCGGCTTGGCGATGCTGCTGTTGGACACGGGGGGGTAGTGGCTCTGGCGACGGGGCCGCGTAGCGGCGGGAGCAGTGGGAGCGTCAGATACACCAGAAGAGGGCGGCCTGGTCGTCAAGGTAAGCCCTGTGGGGGCCTTGCTCGAGGTGCTCGGCCTGCGCAGAAGCGACCCCGACCTTGCTGTACGCGTCGTAGGTGGCTGCGGGATAACAACACGCGTAGTGCCGCCATTTTGCGTCACATTTGACATGTCGTGTATTTTCGACGGGCTCATGGATAGCTTAGATTCGAGAATACTTCCCTGTCCGGTGGGAGATGGGAACTGGGCTAGTTTGAACTCGGTCGAGGCTGTCTCGAGGCTGCTCTGGAGGTCATCGAAGCTTACAGACGGGAGGAAGTCAAAGGACGAGGTCGTATCCCCGAGATCTGTAGATGGGCCGGGTCTGCTCCGGCCCGAGGGGAACAGGGGATGGCTGTTTGCAGCTGCCGTGCTGAGCATTGGATCGTTTGTCGAGGCGCGTTGGGAAGACGAAGGGTTCGGTTGGTTTGGCAGATCCCGAGGACTACAGGAGAACAAAGAAAAGGGTTAGTTAGGACAGACATAGGTACTATGCTGTCTGGGCAGCACAGCACAACTTTATGACAAGAACCTCCGGGCGAAACAAAGAACGATATGACCCGAGGACGAAGGAGAAGAGCGAAAAAAAAAACAAGGGGGGGATTCCTCGTACCGTCGGGTTGGGGAGTGATTCGCTGGCCTTGGTCCAGCTGGCCCCTTATGCTCCTTAAACATAGAGGGGATGGATGGTATCTCGCGGAAATGGACGGGAGAAGTCGTAGCAGAGTTGAACCGGGCAATTGCTGTCGCTATCGGGTTGACGATTGCCGAGTCTTGTTGTCCTTTTTTTTCTTCTTCTCCGCCGATGCAGGGCTCAGTCCTCTTCGGGGATCTGAGGGTATACAGAGGCTACCTCATTCCGGGAGGGGGACGGACGCAGTCGAGTCGAGATAACGGGCAAAATCCCATGCCCCAGGGTTGAGTCGCGGGTGAGTTGAAGGAGGCAAATACGAGTGCGGATGGAACTTGCGGGGGACGACCCGCTATTTACTCCCTGGGTCTGGGTCCGCGAGGATGTCCAGGGGTTCGGAGGGAAGAAGTCGATGATGGGAGTTTATTGCTTGTTTTCGTTCCAGCCACTCGGGGGCCACTCTTGCTCTTTGGGGGGGGGGGGGGTATTGCATTGAAGGGAGAGAGGCGCAAATGGCCGGGGATTGGTGGTGGGTGTGGGTTTGGTGCAGAAGGGGTCCCTTCCGCTAGCGTGCAGAAAGGTGTGGATTAGTACTGGGATAGTACTTGAGAAAGGGCGAGTGACCGCCCCAGATGTTAACGCGGACTGGGTGAGTACAAGCGCGGACTACCAAAAAAGCCGCCCACACAAAGTAGTTAGCTTTCGTTGCCTTACCTAATATGCCGGCTGACAGTGCGATGCCTAGTATTGCCCGAGTCTTCATACCATCCGACCAAATGTCCATCCTCATCCGCCGGCATGCTGCATTAGGCTAGGGGCAAACAACGGGCGAACAAGGCCTGTCACCAATTATTACTTTGCTGGCCTTCAGCGTTGCTTGCCGACCTCGGGCGTAAAATGTTTCCACAGGGACGACAAAGCAAAGCTCCCGGCCATACATATAATACCGCCGAATATCCGTTCTCATAGTCAACGGGCAATGTTCATAGTATATAGTCGGCAAGTACATCGATATTATCATCTTCCGCTTTTTTTTCTGTCTGAGTACAGCCAAGACGCTTGTACACGGAGGAGAGGGAGAAAATATTTTTTTTCTCCGGAGAGTATGTAGATGGCATGGAGGTGAAGTGAGGGTCAGACTCCGATGTCTCGGTCTTGTATTACCGTCGCGCGCTAAAAGACGGAAAGACATGGACCTCAATAGTCGCGAGTAACTTCGAGCATGTCTGGAGATAGGATAACTACAGGCCTCCCTCCCCTTTCCTCAAAGGCTTGGTGGCCAAGTATGGTTCTGGGTCTGGGACCCGGGGCACACGACTGCCAATTTCACGTCGACGCGTTTGGCGTCAATGTATTGTTATTCCGCCATCCACCCACAGCCCACATATTATATACGGCGTTGTAAGTAATAGTGTGTGCTCATATCTCATTTGCCTGTACGGGGTTACTCTAGGTGGAGGCTGCTCCGTGCCCTAGCAAGAGCCTGTTAAGAACAATAGGGGCACGTTGATGATGGTTGGCCCTGGTTTCATGCAGATGCAAGGCACCAACCAGCAGGTCTTGGGTCCGCAGAAGGAAGGTCGACCGAGGTTTACTTACTTGGACGAGGTAGGAGTATGTTTCACAGGAATGGGGATGGCACTGGTATACGGAGTACTACTAGTACTTTGCTTGAAAGAGGATAGTTGTTTGGATGAGAAGAGCAACCGTGTGGCTCGTTTCGCCCTGTTCGTCCATGTACGGTTAACATTCGTCCCTGAAAGGGCGATGATGGCCGCCAGGGCGGCCCGCCCCATTACATTGTCGTCGCGCCGTTGCGGTGGAGATGCGCGTCACGGCCAATCCAAGGTCGTGCCAGGCCTCGAGGGCCCAAAAGAGGCAACATCAAAATAGAGGAGCTAGCCCAACAAGGGAGCCCCCCATCCCAGTCCAGTCGTCCGAGGCTTACATTACTTGTATCAATGCAAGTACTCGTACAGCTCCAGCGGGGCGGCCGCCAAGGAAGACGAAACATCACCTTGGGCAACAACGAATGGGACAGACGTGTCGCGAGGTGCCAACGGTGCGTGGGTTTTGCGCGATAGGTGCGATTAATAGGATCCTCTGATAACAGCTATTTTATGGCAGCAGCAGTAGTCGTCTCCGGGCAACGGGCCATGCCGTCCCCACGTTTATGCAGACAACCTTCTCTTCTTTGGGAGAATGAAGAACGGGCCTTGGACGGATCCGGCAGATTAACTCCATCGTTTCACATCCCACCTCTTCGTGCTTGTTCGCTCGCTCTCGCGCGGGATGCGGTGGTGCGGTGAGTACAGCAAGTATTACCTCTGATCCATAAGATGTACGTACCTCTTGGCTGTCCCAAAGGGAAGCCCCCTTCGTGTGGGAATCAGCCGTCTATATCGCAGCGTGCAAGTATGCTGCTCGGGCTGGGGCACGGCTATTATATTAACAGATTAATTTCCGTCTGTATCATATGGCGGCAGCCCGAAGACGCCTCCCGAAGGACAAGTGTGGGGTGGTCCCGCTCTCCACTAGTGAACCGGGGCGTTATGAGGCGATGGGGAATGGTCGTGCCATAAATGCCCGTTTGACAGCACACACCGAAATACTTGGGGAATGCCCGGCCAGGTCCTATACTGTGTTAGGTGATGATACAAGCAAATACATGTATCCTGTGCATGAGGAAGAGAGGATGTGAGACATGCGGCGTTGGCGCGTACTGACTTCCCTTATGTAATGGGCCCATCATCACCACCGGCGCATGTGATCGTGGAAGTACTCCGTGCCGAGTGTTCAAGGTGATGAGGTGGGGAGCTCTTGGCCGTTAGCTAGTCGATGACGCCGCCCAACACACCCGCCACCTTCCACCCCGAGCTCTCCGCCGCCGACGCCCAACTCCACATGCCAAACACCCGCATCGCTAACTCGTGAGCGACCCTCAAGGCAACATACCATCATCAACCTACAACAGCCACACTTTCTAGGGTTATTGTGAAGACAGGCTATCCTTCCAGCGAAGACGGACACGCCTCCTTCGTTGTCGGGCTTGTCATAATTTAAGCCGTTCGAGCCGGCCTACCGAACAAGCCGCGGATGAGCTGAGATGGGATGGTCGCTACCGGGTAGACTGACAACACCTACCAGTCCCTTCTCGTAGCTCACCCTTAGGCGGTATTCGGCGATAACGGCAAGCTACGACAACCTTTTTGCAGTAACGACTTCTATCCAGGCGGCGAGACGACTCGTCATGGATGAATATACAGCCAACCTCTTCGTCAATGACGACACCACCTCAGCTGCCGACGCCTCCTCCGACCGGGAAGACAACCCGCCCTCAGATGCCGAGTCACACGCAACCCCGTCAAAGGGTCTCCGTGGCAGAGTTGCGGCGCTCCGGGATAAAGCTGGAGTGCAAGACCGCTTACTAGAGAAGTTAGTCGTTGCCCGCCGGTGTTCCCAACGGGGTTTTATGTCCCCGGAGTAAGTAGCGATAGAGATATACATGTGTGGCTAACAACCATGCCGTGTCCCAGGCTCTTGCAACAAGTCATCCCGCACGATGACGCCGGCGGCCAGAACCCCATGTTTGGCTACTCTGAGGGCGCAGCTCAGTCGCAGCGCCCGCCCTTCAACATCACAACCATGTCCAACAACTTTCGCCGCTTCAACGTCCGCATCGGAGTCATGTTCAAGTTCCAGGGCCATGTCGAGCGCCTCCTCACGTGGCGCAAAACCTCGCACACGTTGTCCTTCCTCGGCGTCTACACCTTCGTGTGCCTCGACCCATATCTTCTATCAGTCTTGCCGCTGTCCATCCTCATCGTCGGCGTCCTGATCCCGTCCTTCCTCGCGAGACACCCCGCGCCCCCCAGCGCTACTCAGATAGCGACTGAGCACTCGCTGCGCTACTCCCCCCGCGGGCCCCCCACCGCGCCCGCCATGACCGTCAAGCCGGTGAAGGAGCTGAGCCGAGACTTCTTCCACAACATGCGCGACCTGCAGAACTCGATGGAGGACTTCACCGTGCTCCACGACCTCGTTATCGGCGCCGTCGTGCCGCTGACGAACTTCTCCGACGAGGCGCTCTCCTCCGGCCTCTTCCTCGCCCTCTTCGTCGGCTGTGTGACTATGAGCATCGCCGCCCACCTCCTCCCCTGGCGCCTCATCTTCCTCGTGGCCGGATGGGCCGTGGTAGCTAGCTCCCACCCGGCCGTGGCCCGCGCCCTGGCCTCCGCGCAGAGGACCCACCTCGACCCCCAGGTCGACAAGACGCGAGGGCTCCTGGACCGGTGGATCTCGGACGACATCATCCTCGACTCGGCCCCCGAGACGCGCGAGGTCGAGATCTTCGAGCTCCAGAGGCTCAGCCCCGCGGGCGAGTGGGAGCCCTGGCTGTTCTCGCCCTCTCCCTACGACCCCCTCTCCTACCACCGCCTGGCCGGCGAGCGCGCGCGCGGGGCCCGGTTCTTCGAGGACGTCATCGCCCCCGACGGGTGGGAGTGGAGCGAGAAGAAGTGGGCGCTGGACCTCTGGAGCCGCGACTGGGTCGAGGAGCGCATCATCACGGGTGTTGAGGTGGAGACGGAGGGGGAGCGCTGGGTGTACGATATCTACGACGAGAACGAGTCCCGCACGGGCGTGGTCGACCACGCGACGGAGGAGGAGCAGAACGCCGCCGCCGAGGCTGTGCGGGGCCCGAGCTGGGAGGAAGGCTGGGACGGGATGGGGAGGAGGGGGGAGTGGAGGCGGCGGAGGTGGGTGAGGCTCGTCAAGCGGAAGAACACCGTTGGGGCGTGAGAAGCTCTACGAGTGGGAGGTGGCGAAGCTTCCTGCTTGCGGCGTGCATGGGATGGCATGGGATGGGAGACCTGGAACAAAGTATATTTTATGACTGGCTAGGCGGGAGAAGGGGCGGCGCTCTGGTCTGAATGATTGGGAAAAGGGAGCAATTACGTGCATTTTTTATCGTTCATTCATAGAGAAATACCCATGACTTACCTTTTTTTTTCTTTCTAAATCCTCATTATACCTTACTCGTCACAAGCAACATGTCCGACTTTTTTGGGGGGAATTCTTATGAGCCGTTGTATACTTTGAAGTTATACCTACACGGGAGGGTCGTAGTCGTGGCCCCTCTCGTCGTCTATCTGTGGCCCTACCATTCAATCTCATCCTAGGAGAGAAACAGGAAAGACTAGGATATCAATGCCATTATATTGGATGAAAAGGACAAGACCCGCTCACATATGCTATCGACTAAAATGGAAACGAGGAAAAGAAAGGAGAGGGAACAAGAAAAGAAAGCATACCCCTCCCCTTCCCGCCCTCCAGAGACACCCAAACCCAAAACCAAAAACGCCGGGATTCAAATTGCCATCTTGTCCAAGATCTTATGCATGCCCTTCGCCTTGCCCCTCCCCGCGTCGATCTCGTCGACCAGCTTCCTCGCGCGGCTGATCAGGACCCTGACGACCTGGCGCGTGTACTCGAAGCTCCCCGTCCTCTCCATGTATGCGACGGCGTACCGCTTGACCTCGGCGTCGGTGGTCTTCTGGGCCAGTATGTTTATGAGCTGCAGGTCGGTGGGGTCGGAGCGGATGGCGTGTATGATGGGGAAGGAGAACTTCCCCTCGGTCAGGTCCTCGCAGAGGCCCTTGTTGTGGCTGTACTCCGGGCTGGAGAGGTTCATGTAGTCGTCGCGGACCTGGAATATGAGGCCGATGAGGCTGACGAGCGGGGCGCAGTCGGAGGTGGAGGCGGACTCGGCCTGCATGAGCTTTATGCTGAGGCGGAAGAGCCCCCCCGTCTTGTTGCCGACCATCTCGAGGTAGTCCTCCTCGGTGGGGCAGGTGAGGGTGTCGCGCCAGAAGAGGTCCATGCCCTGGCCGCGGTGGAGGTGGAGGAGCTCCTCGGCGTAGACGGAGAGGGTGGCGGGGTTGCCGAGGCGCTGGAGCTCCTGCAGGGCGAGGAAGTAGATGTAGTTGGCGGAGTTGATGGTCTGGGCGACGCCGAAGATGTTGTGGGCGACGGGGTACCCCCTGCGCAGGGACGACGAGTCCTCGACGTCGTCGACGAGGAGCGACGCCGTGTGGAGCATGCCGACCACCCGGGTTATGATCTCGAGGCTGGCGGGGGGAACCTCGAGCCAGGCGTCGAAGGAGTTTATGAGCTCGGTGCGGAAGTCCTTGCCCGGGTGGGCGAAGAGGTAGTCGAAGGGCCCCGTGACGACCTTCTCCTTCTCTTCGGACCACGTCTTCCGCTTCGTGAAGTCGAGGTCCTCATGGGCGTAGCGGGACGGGTCGGGCGCGGGCGCGGGCGCGGACCCGGATGCGGGCGGGTGCATGTTGTCGGGGAAGACGGAGTTGGAGGCTATCGAGGGCCCGCCCCGCCGGACGGCCCAGTCGTCGAGGGAGGACGACCCCCCCGCGAGCGCCGGCGCCGGCGCGGGGATAGAAGAGGTCCGTAGGGCGGCTAGGGGGGCGGTGGGGGCGGTGGGGGCGGCGGCTGCGGCGGCAGCGAGGTAGCCGGCTGATGAGCTGGAGCGGCGGTGGCCTGTGGACGAGGTTCGGGGTGGTATCGAGACTGGGTTGGGCGGGGAGTGGTGCTGCGGCAGGTTGCTGCCAGCGGTAGACATTATTCTCTTTTCTTTTGCAGGCGAACACGGCAGCAGCTTCGAGTTTCGAAAGGGAGGGGCCCGTTGGGTGGGTATATCTTTTTCTTTCTTAATAGAACGTAGGAGTTATTCGCCAGGACGGGACGGGATCATGCAGCAAGAAGCGGGAGGGAGGTGATATTAAGGTTTATGTAGGTCGGGGCGAGTAGTGTGTGCGTGTGTGAGTGTGGTGTGTGTGGAGGTGGTATGTGTCTCGATGTGGAGGTGTGTCTCGTTTCGGTTGAGAGAACGAGTAGCGGCTACCTTTCGTTTGGCGGGGTTGGAAACCGGATTTTGGATCCTTGGCTGTTATAAGACCGGGTTTGGAGAGAGGGGGATAATGTCCCAATAAAGATAAAAACTAAAATAAATTCCCCGTAAAGATTTGAAAAAAAAAAAATGAAACAAGCAAAAATAATAGTTTTCGTTTTCGCTCCCTTGAGAGGCAAGAGTTGCTTTGCTGGTGGGTGGTGGGATGAGGTAGACGTAGGACTCTCTCTACTACGAGTACTTCTAGTACTTCTCGTGTGTGGGGTAGGAGTACGTATGGCTTGGTTGGTGGCGGGGAGACCGGACCCGGTTTGAGTCCTACCATACCTGGAATCCTGGAGCCTAGTAGATCCTGGAACCGGGGGAGCATGTGAAACTAAAAACAAGGGTGGAGTTAGGCCCTGGAAGGAAGATCATAGAAGGTCCGGCTCGGTCGGTCAATGCATGCACTTCGTCCACGGGACTGGCTGACTCGAGCTGGAGCTGGAGCGGGAGCAACGTACAAGGTAAACGTTCAAAGTTCCGGAGCACAAGTATACATGTGGGAAGGAGCGACGAAGGACCTGGTTCGATGGTTCAATGTCATGAATCGTCCTTACCACGCATGGGAGGATGGGGTCATCCGGAGACTGGAGCTTCTAGGCAACTGCGTGTGCACCTGTTTACTATACTCCCGGAGCTTCGGTCCCGGAGTGTCCTATTTGGGGAGCTGGCGTCACTCGGTGACGTCTGTCTTTCCTGCTCCGCACTACCTACTTGTACCCCAGGCACGCGCGAGCTCAGCTCCATCTTAGAACAGTGGGACTCTACGCCCCTCCGCCTACCCAGGAAATATATTGCGATTTTGCAGGATCCGTCTTCATTGCGATCCCAGTCCTTGGGCTTCTTCTCCTTTGATTACCTAGATCATGTGGCTTGTTCGGTTGGCAATGGAATGTCGTACAAGCACGAGGTAGACAGTACGTGTATACTTGTGCTTGTACCCCTAATAGGTCCCCTCGGATTCCTCGACTTGGTATGTTTCGACTGGTGGACGTGTTTGCAGGTCTTGCCCCGAGTTCCCAAGTGTGGCTACACCTAGCTCCCAGACGCGTGAGCGTAGCGGGGTGGACGATCTGACCACCAGAAGCAAGGCGCACTAGAGCACTTTAGGGACCCAGCTCCAGCCTGCATCCAGCACGCCTGTGTTAATGCACCCACTTCTGCCCATCTCGGCAAGAGCTACCCCCGTTGCCCCGCCAGCGCCGTCGCACCCACGAAAACAAACCAATGCACTCGACGAAATGGGCTTGGACCCTCATTGCTTCCGATAAGACGCGCGCCTGCATCCTTCCTTCCATCTCCACGATAACCTCGCCTCTCTCACCCGTGTTCTTTGCGCAGCTCCCTCCCAATACAAGCTCTCGCATTTCCCATCTTTTACCCTCCCTCCCCCCTTTCCATCCGCCAGCGTGTTATGCATTTCGTTCTGCGTTGATACCCTCCTTTTTCCCCCGCCCAACCTTCCCTCTTTTCTGCCCCGGGCGCTGTATGATATCGTTTGCCGTTCTGTTTGTCGCATAGGCCTCTCTGGTCCAGCTTGTTACAGCAAAAGCACCCATCCGACCAAACACAGCCATTGCGCCCATACCTCTGCATGAGATCGATATAAGACATCGCGACCCTACACAGGTTTTATTCTTTTTTTCTCGAACGGCGCCATCCACCCCACTGCGAATCACGCCCCCATCTATCCACTGCCAAGCCACGCCCGGCGCCCGAAAAATCAGCGATCCACAATGGAAGCCCTACTCTCCCTTGCATTCGACAACCTCTCCTCCTACGACGGCCCCAAGGTCCGCAAGGGCCTGCGCCAAGTCGAGGGCCTCCTCGCCCAGATCTGCCTCTCCTCCGCCCGCGACGCCTCGCCCCCGTCGTCGCCGACCCGGTCCTCCGCCGACGCATCCTCCACCGGCGGTATCAAGAGCCTGGCCGAGCTCTCCCAGGACCTCGCCTTCAGGGAATTCTTCAAGCTGCAGGAGGGCTTCGAGTGGAACGTGGCGATGCGACTAGTGTCCACGCTGGACAGGCTCATGGGGAGGGGCTATAGCGACGGGCAGAACGACCTGCTGATACTGGGGGCGCTGGACCTGATACAGGGTGTGCTGCTGCTGCATCCGCCCAGCAAGTCGCTCTTCTCCAGGGAGCAGAACATGAATGTAAGGATCGACTCCCTCTTTTCTCCGCCGGGCCTGTTTTCCTTTCCTAGTCAAGACACGGGGACCCCACAACCGCCCCCTTCAAGACGAGGCACTGACGCTCACTCCCCCCAGCTCCTCCTCGATCTCCTCGAACCCGTCAACTGCCCCGCCATCCAGTCCGCCACCCTCCTAACCCTCGTGACCGCCCTCATCGACACGCCCCGCAACACCCGCACCTTCGAGGCCCTAGACGGCCTGCTGGCCATCACCTCCCTCTTCAAGTCCCGCTCCACCACCCGCGAGGTCAAGCTGAAGCTCGTCGAGTTCCTCTACTTCTACCTCATGCCCGAGGTCCCCTCCGACCCCAGCAAGCCCGGCGCGCGCGCCGCGGCCCAGCGGAGCCCGAGCAAGCGGGCCCGCGGCCGGGTCGGGCGAGGCCGCCGACGGCTCCACGCTCGCGACGGAGGAGAAGCAGGAGCTCCTGGGCCGGTACCTTAGTAGCGTCGACGACCTGGTGCGGGACCTGAGGAACTGCACGCCGTTCGGGGGCGTCGTGTGTTGAGTGGTTGGGGCGTCGTGCTCTC
>ONZQ02000001.1:3137296-3171537 GCA_900312665.1 Cephalotrichum gorgonifer
TCGTGCTCTCTCTCTCTCTCTCTCTCTCTCTCTCTCTCTCTTTTCATCAGGCCAGGAGATTCTTCTATCCCTGATCGGCCCGCCGACTAATTTCTATTTCCTATCTCTTTCTGGCGTATACGGCGTTGTTTTTCTCTTCCATTTTCATGGCATCTCAGCCGGAGGCGTTACAGGTAAAAAGTCACAGGGGGCGCACTGTTTTACTGTCTTTTTTTTTCTTATTCAGAGCAGGAGGGGGGAGTCCCCGTCTCGAGTTTATATTGTACGCTGTTTATGGGAGGAGGCGGGACTGGACTGCTGCTAGTTTTTTTCCGTTCATATTTCCTCCCCGATCTTGGCCGGAATCTTCGAGTTTCATTATGTAGGAATACGCTAGAAATCATTTTGCGCATATGGCGTTTTCAAGATATAGAACTCCTTTACACACTTTCTCGCTCCCCCTCTCCATCCGTGAAGTTCCCCCGCCCTAGGGCTGTGTAGGAGACATCATCCCCGTAGTGTATTAAGTCGTTTTGTCCTTCGACCCCCCCTGCGATACAGTCGGCGGATCATCCGGCTCCGGCGACACGACCTCCCGGCTCGGAAACGGGAATCCCGGCTCAGGTGACACTACTTCCCTGTCCGGCGGCGCGAGCTCCGGCTCCGGCTCTGGCGACACAACTTCCCTGTCGGGCGTCACGGCCCCCCGATATAGCGACGCGGGCGCCAGTTCCGGCGACACGAGCCCCGGGTCTGGCGACGGCACCTCCGGGACAGGGACAGGCGACGCGGGCTGCAGATTCGGCGACGCGAGCTCCGGCACCGGCGACGCCATCTCCGGGACGTCGGACCCGTAGAGCTCGTACATGACGACGGGCCTCGCGGCCTCGTCCTCCTTCGGGACGGGCGTGACGCCAGTCGAGTCGATCTCCACCGGCACGACGATGTCGTCCGGGGCGTTTGGCTGCGCCGGCACGCCGGTCTCCCTCGCGCCGGGCGACGGCGTCGGCCCCGCGCCCGTGAAGGGACCCGCCGTGGCGTCCGGGCCGAAGTAGTCGTGGGTCTCGG
This sequence comes from Cephalotrichum gorgonifer, assembly GCA_900312665.1. Taxonomy (NCBI): domain Eukaryota; kingdom Fungi; phylum Ascomycota; class Sordariomycetes; order Microascales; family Microascaceae; genus Cephalotrichum; species Cephalotrichum gorgonifer. Next base: position 3,138,344 of record ONZQ02000001.1, read on the forward strand.
GCGTGGTGAGCTCCATGTTTAGCGTCTGGTCGTCCGGGCCCCCCGCGGCCTCGTCCTCCCTCGCGCGGGCGAGGGCGCGTTTCCGCGCGCGGCGCCGGAGGAAGAGGAAGGTCAGGCCGGCGGTGATGACCGACACGCCGATGGCCACGCCGACGCCGATGCCCGCCTTGGCGCCGTCGGAAAGGCCGGCGCTCGAGGGCACGTCGACGGTGGTCCCCGGGCCGGTGTACTCGGCGGGGGCGCAGACGGCGGTGCCAGAGAGCGTGGCGCACTTGCGGGTGTTGTCGCAGCAGCCCTCGCCGTCGTCGCAGCGGAACTGGTTGGTGGTGCAGCCCTCGTCGACGGGGGTGACGAGCGGCGGGGGGGTGGAGGTGATGGTGGAGACGCAGACGGAGCCATCGCAGGCGTTGTCGTAGGGGCAGCACTGGCCGCCCTGGGACGCCTCGCAGCGGTAGAAGGACTGCGACGTGCAGGCGCGGGCGCAGCAGGCGGGCTGGACGGTGGTGACGGGAGGCGCGTCCGGCGACTCCGTAGGCGGGGCGCGAGTCGTTGTCTTATCGCAGCGGAAGCGGGTCGAGCCGCACTCGCTGTCGCAGTTCAGCTCGAGCGGGCAGCACCGCGCGGTCCTGGCCTCCGGGTCGACGTAGCAATACCTATCATTGGGGCAACAGGTTCCGGGGAAGCCGATGTCGACGCCTGGACAAGTGCAACATCAGTACGAGTCGTCTCCCAAGATGGGAACAGTGCAAGGAAAGAGGATATATATATATCAGACTGGGAGTTTGAGCGGGCAGGAAATGGCTTACACTGGTGGTGGCCGGCTTCGCACTTGTCGGACTGTCTCCTGTGGAGGGTAGGCCGAGGGTCGCCCAGGAAGTATCTCGGCAGGATGGCCTCATCCTGGAGGAAGTCGACATGGCCATATTCATATTCCCCAGCCATTGCGGTGCTGGGCCCGGCGTGCGCTCGCTCGCGCCTCCGAAAAATCACCGAGGTGGGAGAAAGGGACGGGGGACGGTGAGCTAGAACGGACGGAGCGGGAGCATCGGATCCAATCCAGGAATAGAATAGTATATTAACACGCGCGCATTGCCGACTTCGGCCGGGAGGAAATGTATGCAGCTTGCGCAACGATGGGATTTGAGTAGAGAGCTTGGCGACGAAGGGGGGAAGGGTTCCAGAGCTTCAGAGTGAGAGGAAAGTAAATCCAAGGGATATGATGAGAGAAAGGGCGGGCAGATGCTGTCCCAGCCCGGCCCACCCTACCTTCTCGTACCCGTCAAAGGACGGGGTCCATGGCCCGTGGCCCGTGGTGCCATTGCAACTGGGACCGACAGATGGATGGATGGGCAGCCGCCTGCAGGTAATTCTCAACCAACTACGAGTAGGAGGCGGGGGTGGCTGGAAGGGCTTACTTTGGGCAGGGAGAATAGAATGGGATTGACGTGGGCGCCACTGGGCTGCGCGTACATCTATCCCTTCTTTCGTCTTGCCCGAGCTTGCCTTGCATATGAACCTTCTCTTTCGAGTATTAGTCTCATGTCAGCTTCTGATGGTGGATGCGACCCTGTTGTGTGCCTCCTGCGTGCTGTGCCGTGCTGTAATGTAACTAGCATAACTGCCGTCCGATCCATCGTTGCCTTCGTAATACGGATGAATTCTCTGGTAGAATGGCCTGTTATCTTGTACGTGGAGCCCGAGTCTTGAGAGTCCAACATTGAAGTTAGCCTTTGATAAGATGAGATCAATGCCCGCGAATCTAGGACGTCCGGGGTATTGTTTTAGTCTAAGTATTTAGAGTGTGGGAGATCCCTTTAGTGGGGTGTATGTATGTAATCTGAGCTTGATGGCGGCCCGCTTGATGGATGGACCCTTGTGTCCTGCCCAATGTCTAACTACGAGGTACTTCGTACGAACACACGGATTACGTACTTCTCTACTTGGCTCCCCGTGACAAACCGCCCAATGCCAAAATATTCCACCCACTCCATCCCTATCCATCAGCGCGCAAAAAGTCCCGACCCCGGAAACCTCCCACCTCCACCTCCAACCAAACCCAGAAACCCACAATGGCCGAACCACCGCCCCCCGATACCGCTCCCGCTTCCGAAGCCCCGGCCGCGGCACCCGCACAGGCGCAGGCGCAGGCGCAGGCACAGGCGCCGACACCAGCGCCCTCGTCCGCCGCTCCGACTCCGACTCCCGCTCCCGCTCCCGCCCCAGCTCCAGCTCCCTCTCCAGCCCCCAGCAGCATCTTCGCCATCCCGGCCCCCCTCCGCCGCCTCTTCAACCACTTTCCCCTACGCACCACCCCCGAGACGCCCCTCCCAGCTCGCTGCGCCGTCACCTCCTCCGCCAACCTCCCCATCCTCTTCCTCTTCACGACCGAAGACGGCGCGAGGGACGGCCTACCGAGCTTCAACCCCGCCTGTCTAAAGTGGCAGACCTACCTCAAGATGAACGGCCTAGACTTCACCGTCCGCCCCTCCAACAACCACGCCTCCCCCTCCGGCGCCCTCCCCTTCCTCCTCACCCCCGCCCCCGCCGCCGAGGCCCTCCCCTCCTCCAAGCTGGAATCTTACGTGTCGAGGACGGCCGCCAACAACAACAACCGCACACACCACCCCCGCCCAAGTCCGGCCCGGACCCACCCCTCGCTCCTCGACTCCGCCCTGAGGCCCGCCTACCTCCACGCCCTCTACCTGAGCGCGCCCAACACCCCGCTCCTGACATCCCTCTACGTTCCCCCCGAGAACCCCTACCCCGTGCGCGCCTCCCTCCTCCACACCCTGCGCGCCGCCGCCGAGGAGGAGATCCTCGCCGTGACGCGCTCCCCCTTCGTCAACCCGGACGCGATATACGCCGCGGCGGAAGAGGCGCTCGAGGCGCTCGAGGACCTACTCCGGGGGAAGGAGTGGTTCTTTGAGGGTGAAGAGGGAGAGGAGGAGAGGGAGAGGGGCCCGACATTATTCGACGCCTCCGTCTTCGCGTATACGAACTTCCTGCTGGAGGACCGCTTCGTCTGGGGGGATGAGAGGTTGAGGGGCCTCGTGGCTGGGTTCCCCAGCCTCGTGGAGCATCGAGGGAGGATCCTGGGCAAGTATTGGCCCGAGGAGGCCAAGCGGTAGGAATAAGAGATCAGGGAGGAGAGCAGAGGTTTAGAGGGTTGAAGGCTGCTTGCGGGTTTTGCGCCCGATGGACCGTCGCTACCATTGCCAGGACCGAGTGTGCTGTGCCAATAAAGTCAGGGGCGGCGATACCCCAAGCAAATGTACGATACTAAATGGCCGGGCTAGATACGCCATTGTGTACAACATGTAATAAGAGGCGAGAGGCGGGGCAACCATATAGAGTCTAACATGGACGGAAGAGATTGTTGTCTCATAGCCTCACCGGCGACCCCAAAATGAAAAAGTCGATGATGTGAAAGAGCCCATCTATTCATATATAAACTTAACGCCTGCCCTTGCCCCCAACCCGCTTACTCCCTACCCGCCCAAAACTGAATCACATCAATTATAGGCCCTCGAGCTATCTGCCTAGCTCCAACTCGCGCCCCCCAATCTGAATTCCTAAAGGAGGACAAAGCAGAAAAGCCAAGAGCTAGAGAGATATGAGTGGTGAGAAAACGGTGCTCCCGGCGCCGTATCGAGAACATGCCGTAAAACAAATGAGAGAAGAGAAGAGGGCGAGTAGAAACAGCTTGGCTTCCCTGATACGCTGCATCTTTCATCTCATACTGCCACCTCGTCGTCGCTGCTCCAGGGGCCCCATTCTAAGAGTCCTCCACAGGTGCAGCCTCCCCCCCATCCCTCCTCCCCCCCCCCAAAAAAATGGGACGTCAACTCCTAAAATGAGTCTCGACCGTCGATCAGACGCGTCGAGAGTAAAATTGTGCAAAAAAAAAAGAACAATCCTCCTACCAGCGCCACCGAGGAATGCTATACCGACACTACCTTAGACGTCCTCGGGCTTTGGGATGGCGGCAGTGATATCTTTCATCGAGAAAAAGGCACCGGGCCCTCCCTCCCTCAGATCACGCACGAGACTGGACGTATCCTCGTACAGCTTGGTCAGGTCCGCACTAGAAGACTTCCCAAGAGAGACTAGAACACACAGTCTGGGTTAGCGGGCCTCCCATATGGGTGTTGATATCCAGACGGGGCAGACACTCACTCAGTATCATCGAGTTCACCGTCTCAGCAGCCTTGGCGCGCTCCTTGTTATCCATCAGGTGCGCCACCTTGGGCTCCCTCAGAGGATTGGGGTAAGCCATCAGCGACCAGATGTCCTCCAGCGTCTTCTGCACCTCCTTCCTCAGGTCGTTCCTATACTCGGCCTGGAGCTGCTGCCCGTACTCTATTAGGTCACGCTCCAGGTCTTGGAGTTCCCCGAGGTACTCTAGCCCATCCTCGGTATCCATGTTTTCCCACGACACGCCTTCGACACCATTAGTGTCCACATCCATGGCCTGCGAGGGGTCGACACCATTAGTCGCTTTCTTGCCGCCGTCGTAATGTGACCTAATCTCGGCCGCCGTCCGGACCATCTCGATGAACCTGCGGCACTTGAGCTTGAAATAGACCAGCTCATTGTCCACCAGGACGCTGGGATAACATGTATCGATCAGTCGGAGTGCCCGGTCGATGTCACCCTCCAATATCGCCTTCCGGATCTCTATTGACAACGTTAGACTTCTGGATCAAACGTGAACCCCTCGAGTTGGATGCCTTACGCTGCCGGTTGGTCGCATCCTGGTCGTCCTTGACGTTAATAGTAGGCGCATCTTGGGTTCCAATGGTGAGGGCTTGTCTCTCCGACTGTATCTCCTGAGCAAAGGCCCGCGCCGTTTCAACGTATCCATCGTGCTGAAGAAATTGGAGCACCTAGAAAGGAACCCGTTAGCCGGCCATTCTATAACCGCGTCTGTGGGAGAGTAGGGGTAGGATGATTCGCATACCAATGACTGGATAAGATCCGTCTCTCCCAAGTTCACCGGCGCACCATCGAGACGAAGCTCAAGGCTCGAGGGACTAGCAGCGTGTAAGCTGAATTCATCATATGGTCTTCTCTACTCAGGAGTAGAGCATACCTTGTGTTCCATATCTCGTCCTGAATTCTCCTCTTCTCACGCTAATAGTATCATTCCATCAGTGCCCGCACAGGGATAGTCAAATTCACCCAGAGTCCAGAGTAAACTTACCCGCATCATGCCGTCGATATCGAAAACGAATGGTGTATGTCCAAAGTTCGTCCTGATGTGCTCTCCATACTTCTTCAAGCCAACCGAGGGGTACAGCTGCCCCTTTACATCGCGGAAGGCAGCACCTGTGGAAGCGGATGATGTGTCAGAAAACCCAACCAAGCCAAGATGGGACAAGGGGGGAGAAAAAAGGGGGGGGAGAAGGGCAGGATCGGCCGGGACTATCTATGCATACCGAGATTATGGCCATTCTTTGTAAAGAAGATACACCCGGTGTTGAAGTTGATCCCGCACCCAACGATATCTCCAGTCGTATATTTCGGCCCGTATGTCTTCCCACAGTTAGTGTCATGGAAGCAATGCCCATCGTCGCCGTGGTACCCCCATGAATCCGTCTCCCACCCCGGGGGTCGAGAGAGCTGAGCACTCTTCGTAGAAAGCCCGATGCCGATCGTAGTGCTAGATACGCCGCGTTAGCGCACCTTGCCTATATGTGCCCCAGGCGGGGGAGGGGGGCGAAATGGTGTCCGGGGTCGGTATCGCCACTTACTCATCCCGCTTTCCATAGGTGATGGCCACCTCAAAGTAGTAAATGCCACACTCGGGGGGGATGGGGTGGTCGGCCCGTATCGAGGCGGCCTCGTATTCACTCCCCGACTTATGGGAGGTGTACCGGACCTCTAGCCCCTCGTTCATGACGTCGATGCCCGACGGCCACCTGTCGGTCTTGCTCCATTTCGACGGGAGAGGCGGCACCACGCTCGGGTCGTCGTCCTGGGTAGCGGGCTTCTCTATGATGTCAAACGAGGCCGACTCGCTCTGCTGGGGCGGTTTGGTGGGGAGGCCGTTGTTCGCCGGGGACGGCGAGGTCAGGGGGGCGGTCGCTGGGCCGTCCCGCGACCTGTTGGCTCGGCGGGCCTTCAGCTTCGCCTGGTGTGCTTCTCGCAGCTTGAGCGCGTACGCGGTGTCGGAGAGGTAGGATGGTATGAAGAAATCGTCCAGGTCACGCTGGGTGTCGTCGAGGAAGGGAGGGGTGGTGAATAGCTCGAAGGCCCTCGAGAAGGAGGGGAGGTGTGTCGGACGGGAGGCAGAACCGGCTGCCGGATGAGTCGACGCGGCGTTTGGGGGCTGGAAATACTGGTCGTTGGCCATCTCGCGGCTTCGGACGGAGCTGTAGTGGTTGGATCCGGAATAAGGTTCGGTCTCGTCAATTGCGGAGTCCGACGTCATGTCGGGATCTTGGTGTAAGAATTGGGCCAAGGCGGAGATGCGGCTAGGATGGTGGTAGAAGCCCGGGCCCGAGCCAGGCACGCGAGGAGAGCCGATCGAAACGTACGAGAAGTGGTTGCGCGACGAGTTCGAAGAGTATCCTGAAGGGTTGCCCGAGTGAGAGTTCGACATTATGAGGGGGGTGGGTCGTGTCGGAAGGTGCTCAGGTTGCGAGGGGGGCGGGTATAGCCGGGGCAGCTCCTGAGGGTGCCCAAAGAGTGGCCGTCGAAGCTACCTGGAGGCTAGAGGTAGTGGCTAGGCAGTAGGTTGAACGGGGGCAAGCACGGTCAAAGTGGGCAGGTCAAAGGTCAACAAGAGGTCTACATGTATACGAGTACAGAGTTAGGGAAGGTGGGAAGGAGGTTGGAGGTGGGAAGATAAGAGGTTTGGTCGCTTAGTCAATTTGAGGAGATCATAGTCGGTCTCAGTCATGGAAGGAGCGAAACAGCGCTGGACTCTACAGTCTGCAGCATGCCAGCCGCTCTCCCGCCCAGGATGCCCAGGAGTTACCCACCTATTACCACTATTCATACAAGTACTACCGATATTGCTATTGGTACCCATCACACTCTCGCCAGCACCACTCTGGAACATGCATTGGCACCTCCGCTGCAAACGGACAGGTCGGTTTTTGCTTCTATTACCCCTTACTCTGCCCTGTTCTTTTCTTTGTACATTATTTCCCCTCTCTTCATTATTCGTGTGGTATTATTTTATTTATGCCATGTACACTTGAACGCATCCACTTGCGGTATGACCGTTTAGACTGCTTGCGTCGCTAGCTCTCTTGCCTCTTACTTCAGAGTTCCGGTCTCCGGCTGATGACGGAAGAGTGTACAAGTATTGCAAGTACAAGTACCCGCGACGGTAGTGATCACCAGGCCTTCCACTCTTATTGTGGCCGGATAACTGTTCCTAAAACTTGGGCACGTCGTACTCAAAGGTATTACGAAAGAGAAGGGTATCAAACACGAAAGTGAATGCAGGTGCCAGGTCCGCGTCTCCTTCCTGCAGTGCTAGCCCCGCCCCGACGCTATCATATTTAGATATACGAGTACGGAGGGGGGAAGTAGTCACGAGTGCGTGATAAGACTCTCGAGACACGAGGGGGAGATGGTGAATGGACTCCTCTCCTCGCCTCTCCCAGGCAGACCTCCCTCGGGTGATCACTGATGGGTCGGACCGTCAACCCCTCCGCCCCCCTAGGTTCCCCCCTCTCACCGCGCCACGTCTCCATGTTTCTGGCTGAAATGGGGCATGGGGAGGAAGGGAGGAGGCAAGGAGGGTCCTGAAGACGTTCTAATACCTGATTTATCAGCACAGAGCAGGCCTGGGGAATGTGGTAGTCACACGAGGTCCGGCCCGTGGTTGGTTTCGCGGGTGGAAAGTGAAAGCCTCCCCTCCACCAGGTATGAGTACTCGTACATACTGACAGGTTCCTGATTCCGTCATCCCAAAGCAGGAACACCACACAGTCACTTGATAGGTATTTCCGTCCCTTAGTCTCGCGCTATTACGAATCGAGGCGAGTGACTTGACGGAATCAGGCATCACGTGCTCGACTTCCATACCGATTCTCGTCCGCCGTCCATCCTTCCCTCAGTCGTACTTTCACGACGGCAAAAGTCCATCCGAAACACCGCATCCCCCAGTCTTGCAACTTGATAGTCCGGTTCTTCCAGCCCCTAAAATCACGTACCTTTTAGTAAAAAAAAAAAAAAAAAAAATAAACATGTCTTAACGTATTGGAGGCTGAGCACATGTTTACCAGCTAGTTTCTACTTTCCAGACACGCCCGTGCATTATATGTTTACTAGTATATTCTGTAGTAGTCTTCAAGGCGCCGGCCAGATGGGCAGGAACACTCTGAAACCTCCAATAACCCCTTCTATTTCGCCAAACTCCAAAGCAATTCTCAAAAAAAAAATCCAGAGTGCCAAACGGCAACACCTGGCTATTCAATGTTTTACAATCCAGCCCGGAGTCCGAGCCTCGAGCGTGTGAACCTTGGTACCGTAACCCCGGTCCCGCTGCCGCCCCGTACATGAATCCTCAAGCGCCAGTTTCCATGCCATCCTTAACCACCATAACGCCTCCGACTTTACCGTCGCCTAAAACAATACGGCGGCCATAGTAGACCGCGAAAAAAACAAACCCAAGAACCTCTTGGAAGAGATGTATCAAAGGTGTCAAACATCCACCATGACATGTCGGCAGTATCAGAAACTGCGTATGCTGTGCGTTGTAGAAGAGCATGGTGCCAGTGCTTCACGCTGTGCCAAGCAAACCTCGGTGAGGCAAGGCCATCATGAAGCCGCCGCAATAGGCGTAGGGGCCGGGGAGCTAGCCGGCACGCTGGGAGGCGCACTCGGCATCTCGACGTCTTGGCCGTTCGCGGTCTCCTTTCCACTTGCAGCATCCTGCCCATTCGTAGCGCCCTCGCCGTTGGTGACACCATTGGGAGTGTCTCCATGGCTCTTGTTGTCACTTTTCCCGTCGTCCTTTGTCTGGTTTTCGTCCTTGTTCTCCTTCACACTGCCATCCGCGGAAACCCCGGTGGACTCGGTATCGGGCTTGACTTCCTCCACGGCAGGCCGCTCGGGAGCTTTCCATCGTGGGATCTCCCACACGATTCCCGTGAAGCTCTTGAACTTGCAGGAGCCCCTTGTCCACTTCCGACACGGCTTTCCGGAGCGGTCGAGGGCCCTGAGCCCGGCGTTGATGGCGCCCTGGTTCGCCCTCGGACCGAGCTTGTGAGACGCGCCGCCGCGGCCGGTGCCGGCTTCGCCCGTTCCGTCGTCACTGTTTATCAGACCAAAAAATTAGCTGGAGGTCCCTTCTAGGCATGCATCGAGTTGAATAGAACACAGGGGGGAAGGGGGGAGGGGGCAGGGCAAGCACGTACACTCTGGCCCTCTTCTTGGGACCAGGCTTTCCACGGGACTTGGGCTCGCCATTCGGCGCCGCCCTCTTGGTCCCTTTCTTTCCAGGAGGGCCCATCGGCCCAGGCGTGCCGCTTGGAGCAGGCGTACCGGGATTTGAGTCCGTCGCAAGCTCTCCGTTGGCTTGGGTCGCGGCCTGGCTGGACGTCTGTGGCGACCCGCCGTTCGTCTCTAGAGGTGTTGCCGAGCCATTCTCTTTGGTGTCTTTGGCTTCCGCGTCGTCTTTGACGGGCGTGGGAGAGGGAACCCCGGATGCAGGCTCCTTGGCAGGGGAGCCCGTGGTAGATGGCCCCTCGGTAGCGGATTCCTTGAGGAGCTCCTCCAGCTTATCCGTCGAGACGGTAAGCGTGACGATCAAGGTATTCTTGGTATTGCTTGGTTTTCGAGGAGGTGCCATCGCGATGCTGTGGCTCTCGTGTCGTCTGTAGTGGGTGGTCGACGCGGTTGTCCCGGAGGCCTAGGTTTTGTCGACGTTCCGTCGAAGCGGAAAAGGGTTGGGGAGGGAGGGTGTTTCGTATTTAAGCGTGCCTCGTTCCTTTTCGTCGCGAAGCAAGACGTTGGGTTTTCCCAAACAAAAATGGCCGACTAGCGAATGAGCAGAAACTGACGGTCGGTCGGGTTTGGTCTAAGGTCGAAAAAACCTAGGCCGGCTGACGTCGTCACGGGCGGTGCAAAGCGACTCGGGAATTTGTCTCGAAGGAAATGGATGGTAAATAGATGGGAGGAAGTCCGGGGAGGGATGGGATGACTTCGTGGGAATTAGGACCCGACGTGGCGGGATTATTAGGGATCGGGAGTGGTGGTGGAGAGGTTTCGCGTATTCCGTACTAGGCGGAAAGGTGGAAGGGCTGATCCCCCAGAGGCTGTGCTCAGTCGGGAGAGCGGTTATTACACGTGTAGGTGAGAAGGCGGCGACGATGATGGATAATTTGGTGGATGGGATGGTGATGATTTGGGAAGGGGAGAGATAAAGATGGGTTATTGTTATTGTTGGGGATGGGGTGTGTGCCCTCCAGGAAGTTTGGGGGATCCGGTCTCATTTTGTGTCTTTTTGCCCGGCGACCCAGGAGGGCGTAGGCGTGGGACGGAGACATTAAAACGGTGGACTTCGCCATTTGGCTTTGGCTCACCTCTCGCCGCTCCCGAATTTCTGGCCAAGGGAGTATTAGTTTTAGAAGCACATCTCCTTGTTCAGGGATTCGGCGCGTGTAAGGGGGCTAGCCGTGCACGGACTCGCGTACGGCCCCGACCGGCCCGCCACCTAAGCGTGCCAGGTGCCAGGAGGACGTAACTGACCGGATTTGGTAAGTCTATTGATGACTTGTAAATAAGGTATCAAAATGATGAATCACGCATGTGGGGCCCCAGAGTGATGACAAAGGACAGAGCGGCACCACATACCCCCCGGTAGTGGGTTTGTGGAGTAATACCGCGCCCAGACCCTCCCAATTCTCATGCCCACTCTGGAGTACACAGTAATACAGCCAACTATACAGCTAACAACCAATGCAGAGCTTGCCAGGGTCGGGGTTTCCCGGTTCATAAATCCGAGCATCGCTTGGTTCATAATCCCAGGCGTCTCACAGCGCGGCATCCGACAATACCGGCGACTGCGATCCATACTTGGGCTGGTTTCCGCGGCTCGCTCTTATGGCATGGGCCAGACCGTTGTTCGGAAGACGGGCATGTGTGCTTGCGCTCGCGATCCCGAGCAAGCATGAAGCTACCGTGTTCGATAGCTAGAGGTTGTTTGGGGACGGGACGATAAGACGGCGCGGGAGAAAACACCAAGCCAACATGGGGGGGCATATTCAACGGATTACGTCCCGCAAAAAGGAGTATGGTGAGGCGTGCCGTTTCGTTTGTCAACTTCATCTGGGAGGTGTCAGGGTCGCATCAGAGGAAGATCTGTGCTGTCTTCTTATCACTTCGCCCAGCCGACAGGATTGCGCCCTCATTCCTGCTTATGCCTACTCGCACTCGATTCGTACCACAGCGGATCCACAGCTCGTCTTTGAGAGCGCCCGCAAGCCTTCGCCTGCTTTACAGGGAGCAAGACCAACCCGTATGATAAGAAAAGGGGCCCCCCGGAGCGGCTGGTCACCCACTATCGGCGACCTCGGCTCTTGAATACCCAGCCCTCAACCAAGGTGCCTGAAATTATTCGAGCCCGCTTGGGTTGCGTTGGGTGACCTCTCTCACCTGATTGGAGAGCCAGTCCCGGCGCCGCTCCGACACTGTGGCCGGAACAAATTCCGGCCACACCCCACCCCGAGGCCGGGCGAGGCCGGCAAGCGTCGGTTATAAGGCGCGGTGAGCGGGGGAACGTGCTTATACTATTACCCAATGCATTGCTCCGGAAGTTCTTCGCCCCCCCTTTTCGTTTCCCGGTCCAGTCCGTTTCCAAGGTTGGGTGGGAAATTATTCTACTTGGAGGGCCTCATCTGCTGCTCGCTAACCTGATCCCACCACACCTTGGAGCGCGAGACTAACACAGCGTGGCTGACCCAGGGGCGATATATGAGGACGGGTGCAGCTTTATAAGTAAATACGTACCACTGAGCTAATTCGCCATTGCGACTTTGTGACCCCCTTTCCATGTTTCTTCGAGTCGTCTCTCTCTGTGAGACCGGCCCTCGAGGGGGAGAATGGAACTTCTCACTACGATGCCTTGGTAGGACCCGGGTGGAAGGAGCATATCAAGGTTTTCCTGTTGGCTCGGCTATGACAAAGAGAAACTGCGGTAATACTCTCCAGTTCCATGTCGCGGTGGATGCCTCCTCGCTCGCCCCCGCTCCCGTGGCCGGAACGGATTCCGGCCACGGGCTACTTAGGCGGCGCGAGCAGCGCAGAACCCCCCAGAAAAACCTACTCGATTTCAGACTCTCATGAATACCACTTTTATCAGACGGCCTCTTCAATAAGGACCATAATTTTTCATCATCTCCCCATCTCGTTCCACATTATCAAAACGTGCTCTCAGAGCCCCCAACCCCTAGCCTAGACACACACAAACACACCTACACACACACCAACAAGGACCAAGCCTACCAATCATGCCGGCCGTCGCAGTGCAGCACGATGTCCAGGTCCTGGAGGACACCCGTCCCAACGACACCACCCTGCCCCCCTTCATGGTGTCCAAGACCCGTGGCTTCCTCCCGCGCATGGACCCCATCGTCCGCCTGCCGGAGGAGTTCGCGCAGGTCGAGAGCCTCCTGGCGCGCATGCCCATCAAGAAGCTCGACGGCCAGCCCGGCCTCCTGGCCGAGTTCAGGCTCGGCGAGGTCGTCGACTCCGAGCTCCCGGACCTGACGGACCGCGTCGACAAGTACAGGGACAACCTCCCCATCGTGAACGCCCTGTACAGGGACTATTCGTTCCTCGCGTCGGCGTACCTTCTGGAGCCCTGTCATGAGAGGCTCCTGAAGGGGGAGTCGTACGGGCTGGGGAGGAATAGGCTCCCCCGCCAGATTGCCCGGCCCATTGCCAAGTGTGCCGAGATGTAAGTTTTCCTCCTTCGTCGCCTCAATTCCACATTTCGTGCCCCCGGGAAACGAACGCATAAGATATAGAGGACTGACATATCCCCACTCTTAAGCTCCGGCTTCAAGCCATGGATGGAGTACGCGGGGTCCTACGCCCTGTTCAACTACCGGCTGGAAGACCCGGCGGCGGGCATGGACTACTCCAACCTCCGGCTCATCCGCGCCTTCGAGCACGGTCTGGACCCCACGTCCTCGGAGGCGGGCTTCGTCCTCGTGCACGTCGACATGGTCAAGAACTCCGGCCCGCTCGTCGCGGGTACCATGACCTGCCTCGACGCGCTCTCCCCCACCAGCCGACACGCCACGAACCCCGTCGCGCGGCGGAGGGAGTTCAACGGCGGGCTCCGCACGGTGCTGGAGACGATGGAGAAGGTCAACGCGACGATGGAGACGATGTGGGGCAAGTCCAAGCCGTCGTCGTACACGTCGTTCCGCACCTTCATCTTCGGCATCACGTCGCAGTCCATGTTCCCCAACGGCGTCGTGTACGAAGGGGTAGGCGACGAGAAGCCCCTGTCGTTCCGCGGCGAGAGCGGCGCCAACGACTCCATGATCCCCCTCATGGACAACCTCCTCTGCATCCCCATGCCCGACACCCCGCTCACGGAGATCCTGCGCGACTTCAGGCAGTACAGGCCCAGCAACCACCGCGCCTTCCTGCAGATGGTCAAGGGGCGGGCCCTCGAGGCGGACACCAGGTCCTTTGCCCTCTCGCCCGGGACGAACGAGGACGGGGGCGAGGAGGGTGCCGCCGAGGTGCTCGAGTCCCGCCGCCTCTGGCTCCAGGTCCTCAACCAGGTGCGCGACTTCCGGTGGCGCCACTGGTGCTTCGCGCGCGAGTACATCATCAAGAAGACGGAGCACCCGACCGCCACGGGCGGAAGCCCAATCCTCACGTGGCTGCCGAACCAGCTGGAGGCGGTGCTGGACGAGATGGCGCGTGTGGACGAGCAGGTCGGGGCGGGGGCGGGGATCGATCTCGGGGAGAAGTGCCGGGATATCATGGAGCTGGCGACCAGACAGCGGGTGGCGCTCCAGAAGGAAGTGGATAGGTACTGCGCTGAGAGGGGGGTTTCGCGGAAGTAGGCCCGCCTCAGACCGACGGCCACTGGGTGTGGTAGTCGCGGCCTATCCGAGCAGCTGCTTATGTAGAGAGAGAGGCGGGGGGAGAGGTTAGGCCACTGTGAGAAGTGCGACGTGAGACGAGCGACTGGCGATTCTCCGAGGGAAATAGCAGAATGCAACGAACACTTGATTTGAAACACACCTGTATGTAGTCTATCAAATCCCTGTGTATCCCCCCCAAGTCTGGTCTGTCCGCTCTCAAAGCCAGTCGTACATAAACAAACCCAGCAAGCAAAGTGAGTCCGAGTAACCTCCCGAGCCTTGGTTACTCTCAAGGGAGACAACCCACCCGAGATATAAGATATTAAGAAAGAACCCCCAATACGCCACTGGACCCCCCCAAAAAAATTACCCAAAGAGACCAAAAAATGATTCCCCGCGCAGATCCATTTGTTGCGCCCGAAAAAAAAGTTTGCGAAAAGTGTCCTTCGCCCCGATTATTCCCTGCGTTCCGTCCGGGCCGGACTTATCCAAAGGGCCTTTGAGAGAGAGAAAAAAAAGCAGTCGTGTAGGAGAGAAAGCGGTATATGAAAACATGAGAAGAAGAAAATGAAAGGAAAAAAAAAAGATCCAGGGAGAGGGAGTGGCTCTTCCGTGGGGTCATTCCACAGTCTGGTCCCAGGCTAGCCTCCCCCTCGCCCTAGATCGCGTTCAAGCATCAAGACCAGGATATAGGTGTGGCTGGCGAGGGTGTCTGATGGAACTGAGTTTGGATCGCTTTTCGGTCGTCGTCATAGGTGCGAGAGACGCAGTCGTTGTTGCCCTGGGATGGTGTAGCACGCCCAGTATGGTATGCACGGTAGTGGGGCAAACCACCACAGGGCCAACGCCTTGGCACTTCCAACTTCCTACTTCCGACCTCCCCCGGAAGCGGAAGCGAAAAACCGAGGGCGACGACGGGAGAGCCAAGACATCACAAGCCGCCCACGCCCACGCGCCACGCCCACGTCCGGTCCCTCGCATTGCGCCCCAAGTTCGTAGCAGAAAGCTAATGGTGGGGAGACCGGGCGGGAGGGCGCGGCTACGAGAGCGTGTACCCCTCAAAGTCCCTCACCATGACGGCCACCTGCGCCCTCTTCGCGGCCTCGGCGACCAGCGTGAGGTCCCTAAGGAACGCGTCCGCCGATCCCTGCGTGCCGCCCACGGGCGCGGACGCCATGCTCGCTCCGGCGGCGGCGGCGGCGGCGGGGAGGGAGAGGTGGGAGATTGTCGTCGTCGTGGCGGACGTCGAGGTCTGTCTGGGGGAAGATATCGGGGCGTTCATCTTGGGTATTTTTTTTTTGCAGAACCGTCCTTTCGGAGGGCTTTCTTTTTCTTTGGTCGGGTATATATGGGGGGGTGTGGGCGGTGGTCCGTAGAGTTCGATCCGTACGGGAAGAGTAAGGTCGGAGGAGGGAGAGGAGAGAGAGAGATAAAGGTGGGTAGGTGTGGTTAGAGAAAGCGAGGCAAGGGATGATGAGGTCGTGTGGGGGAATTATGTCACTCGGAAGGGAAGAGGAATGTGTTTTCGGGGTATGGTATCCGCTTCGAAGGGGAAGAAAAAAACGGGCGCAAGTCTCGGTGTCTTTCTTTTTATTCCTGAGGAAGGAGACACACAACACTACATGTACTAGTAGTGTTTTTTGGTTCCCGGCTCCAACGAGGCGATAAGGCGACTGATGTCTTGGCGGGGGAAAGTGAGTGGGGGTGAGTGGTAGTGGTGAGGCGATCGATCAGAGGATAGTTGCATGTGTGATGAAGGGAGGAGAAGAGTACTGGTAGGTTTCGGCCCGAGGCGGGGTGGTGACTGATAAGTCCCTAATAGGAAAGCACGGGGTGGAGATGGAAGTTTGAAGTAGAGGTGAAAGTGAAAGTGCAAGTGAAAGTGCAAGTGCAAGTGGAAATATGGAAACGTGTACAAGTACGAGTACGAGTATCAAAACAGTACAGTGCACGACAGCAGGTTCTGCTCGAATGCCCGTACTTGTGTGAATAAGAAGGAAAAGAAAGAAAGAAAAAGGAAGAAAGAAAATCCCCTTAGTCGTGCGGATCAACCGATCCTTGGGGCCGGGTGGATATCGTGTCTTGTACAAAGGTATTTCGTACTAGCAGGAGTAGTATTATAATACAAAGGGTTATTACGACCGGAGTAATACATAGTACTCGTACACCGGAACACATTAATCGCTTCCCGGTGTGAAGAGAAAATCCACAAGTCCAGATTACAGATCCATCAATCTATCCCGCTCCTCGGGGGATAGACGGCATTCGGGGTACGAGTAGTACGTAGTTAAGTGGTCGTTCGTTCGCCGTCTGGGCCCATCCGGCACACGGGCCACGTGTAGTTTAGGTTGCCTGTACTCGGCTCCCCCACAGAACTGACACGCGGCGATGAGGTAGACGGAACAAGACCGAGCCGCTGCCGAGCGGCTAAACGAAGGATGGATAGGTGTTAGAGTGGGGTGGGCTAATGGAATTGGAACGAAAGTGCCCACTTTACAAGTACAAAAGTAACGATCCGGGTATTTCCCGTTAGCATTGCACTCTCCACGAGTACCAGTATACATGTACATGCAATAATGCTCATACACCGAGAAAGAGAATCTCGACAAACGAGTCTTCACCGCGAGTACCGTACCTGTACTTCATATACCCCCGACCGAGCCTACCTTCCTTATCTTCGTGGAAACGCAACTTGTAAGTGGTGCGGGCGCCGGCGTGGCACGCATTTTACAAGTAGCGCTTTGTGCGAGTAAGTAGTCAACTTCTGTCGTGGAGACAATACCGATACCGTATTATTCCAACAAAAAAAAACGTAAAAAAAAAAAAGCCAGCTAGCCAAGACTACAACACAGGCGCTCCAACTAGAAAAAGTACGACCAGGTGATGCTACTACCAATCTCCGTCCCGGCCGTCGGCCCGCCATTGCTGCCGCCGTTTCCCCACCCAAGAACATTCGACATTACTCCTCTCTTTAGCTTCTGGAGAGATCATCAGTTCTATGCCCTCCCTCGTCTATCGCATACTCGTATCGTTCTCATTGGGGAAAGGTGAGAGAGGGCTCGGCCGTATAAAAGGCACTGCCAAGATCAGCGAGCGCTGCGAGAACCTCGTTCCCGAGAGAGGGAGGGAAGAGCTAGTAATTACGAGTACGAGTAGTTCTCGTCTGTCTCGGAACGCAAAGTCCCCACAAAGTACAACTCGGCTCGGATCGATGAAGTGAGGTGGCGTCATCACATTTTCTAGACAACGGTCGTCCCCATGTCTCTCTCTCTGTCCATTTCTCTGTTGTATTTTTCTTCCCTTTCTTTCGAGGTCCACCTTCGAGGGTCCGCCCCACGCACGGAGGAGCTCGGAGAAGACAGTGCGGGCCCCGTCCCAATCAGGCAGGCCCTGCCCCGAGCTAGGCTGGAAACATTGATAGGGTGGGGAATTTCGGTCCCTGAGAGGCTCGGATGGCCGCTTCTGGCTTCGAAGGGATGGAGCTGGGGAGCACGTACTCGTCCATGGGCAGATAGGTGGCAAGGTAGCAGTAGCAATGTAGTAATAGGCCGAGCACGAGGAGTAGTACTCGGACGAGTGGTGGGCGGAGGGAGTGGAAGGGATAAAAAGAACCTGTGAAGGGAGGAATGAATATATCGTCAGTATCCGCTATAGTCTAGCTTACCAATACCTTGATCTGCCCAACCGAGCTAACCACTCGTGTTGATATGTAGTAATATTACTTGTTAGAGCGGGAGAAGACATGTGTTGCTAGGCCTGGCTCTCGCGATATTACGTGAGCGGATGAACTCATACCAGGTCTGGAGCACTTACTCGTACGAGGAGGCCAATGTCATTCAGACGCACTACGAACACACTAGTCTGGTAGTAGAACAGCGGGCATATGTTTCTAAGCCACAACAACCACAGTGCACGTCATTCCAGCGTAAAGCGCCGGCTTCCTATCCAGCATCGTTCACCACCTCCAACGAACCGAAGCTAGACCCTCACTTGAGCCGTCCTTTCTTTCCCTGCCAATCCAACCCCCCTTGCACCCCCCAAATATACCAAATCGGAAGAAGAAGAAGAAAAATGGCAGCCGGCAGCCAAGAAGTCCAAAACCTCTTCAAGGGCCTCCCGACCCAGAACCACGGCTCAGCCTGGGAACAACTCTGGACCACCTCCCTCACGCCCTGGGACCGCTCCGGCCCCAGCCCCCCGCTCGCCGACCTCCTCTCCTCCCGCCCGGACCTTTTCCCGCTCCCCCGCGGCGGCGAGGAAGGGAGGCGCCGCACGGCCCTGGTGCCCGGGTGCGGGAGGGGCCACGACGTCCTCCTGCTCGCATCCTTCGGGTACGACGCCGTGGGGCTCGACCTCGCTGAGACCGCCATCCGCGAGGCCAGGGCCAACGAGGAGGCCGCCGCTGCCGACGAGACGAGGTATCCGCTGGCGGAGGGCGTCGTGGAGAGGGGGCGCGTCACATGGGTCGCGGGGGACTTCTTCTCCGATGCGTTCCTGCGCGAGGCTGGCGTCGATAGCTTCGACATCATCTTTGATTATACTGTAAGTTGCCCACTACACTCACCTACTCACTCACTCCCTTCCATTTTCCCTATGAACGTATATCTCCCCAAATACAATTCAAGAAATCACGCGCGCACAGCCAAAACCACCCCTGACCCCGCTTTCAAAAAAATCCCCGTAACCAAAGCCACCCCCTCTAGTTCTCCTGCGCCCTACCCATGTCCCTCCGACCGAAGTGGGCCGCCCGCATGTCCCGCCTCCTCTCCCCCGCCGCCACCGGCCGCCTCGTCATCCTCCAGTTCCCCAACGGCAAGTCGCTCTCCCTCCCCGGACCCCCCTGGGGCGTCAACTCAGACATGTACCTCGCCCTCCTCTCCCGCCCCGGCGAGGAGATCCCCTGCGACGACGACGGCAACGTGCCGGGAGCGGACCGCATCGAGAGAACCGCCGACGGGCTGAGGAGGCTGGAGCTCATCGTGCCCACGAGGACGCACACCATCGGCGTCGCCGCCGACGGGACCATCACGGATCGGGTGTCGGTGTGGAGTCATTGACGTGTTGTTGGGGGGGTGGGGGGGGGTAACGTTCCGTAGTTAGAGCTGAGAAAACCCCCCAGTGCTCGCAACTCACTGTATGATCGTTTTATTCATCGGCAGTCCAGGGACTGTCTTCTCCAGACCTGGGACAGCCATTTTCAGGCTGGAAACAGGCCGCGTGGGAATCGCTCTAAACCAAAAAGAAACAAAAGGGAAAAGGGGGCGCCTTTATGAAGGCGCCGTCCTCAGCGAGTTGTAGTGCTCCCCAAGTCCGTATCCGTGCCTATAATATGCCAGCCATATCCTCTCCACCTCGCCCTCCCTCCCGCCCCCGCCCTCCGCGGCCTGGATCTTCTCCGTCGCCCCGTTCTGAACCACGTTGATCTCGAGGTTATACGCCCCCGCGAGCGCCTGCAGCTCAATCTGCCCACCCCACTCCGCCGTGTCCCTGATCCTGGCCACGTAGTCACCCAAGTCCTCCTCCAGGAACGGCGCGAAGTCGTCCCCGCGGTCCTCCACCCACCGCGCAGCCACCCCCCTGACCACCTTGAACCCGGGGGTGCCGTCGCCCTGGGCCGCCCCGGGCGCCGACCGCAGCGGGATGCCCCTGTGCTCGAGCTGGTCCGCCACGGCGCTGAACAGGCAGTGGCCGTCCGGCCGGATCTCCCTCTCGACGAGCGAGTTGGTCTTGAACGTGTACGCCATGGCCGCGCGCTCGATGGCCCGGTGGTCCGTCATGCTCAGCGCCTCGCTCTCGGCCGCCTCGGCCGCGGCTATCTGCTCCGCCTGCCGCCTCGCCAGCCTCTCCTTCTGCCTATTCCGCTTCTTCCCCTGCCCCTGCGCGGAAGCAGGCGCCTGCTCTTGCGGCGCCCCAAGCTTCAGGTCGCCTATGTCCCTCGCGACGGCCTCAGCCTTCCCCTCTCCCGCCTGCTGGCCCTCGTCGTCCCCGTCTATTGTCTCCTCGTCATCCTGCCCCGGCCCGGAGCCCAGCAGGGACGCGATCTCTCCTGCCTGCTTCTCCGCCAGCCGCCTCTCCATATCCGCACACTCGTCATTGACCCCCTTCCTCGTCTTCTTGGTCGCGTTCTTCTTCTTCCCCGTCACACGCGCCTGTAGCTCTTTCTTCTCCTTGCGGTGGCGTGCCTGCATCTCCTCTAGCGTCTCGCCTTGCGTGCCCGGCCTGGGGGACTCCGTCGTCGCGTCGCCTGCCATTGTGGTGGGTGGGGTATTATCGAGTTCGACGTATGTATTATGCCCGTACTAATTCGGAGGGAAGATTTCGTGAGTTCTCGTATACGTATTTGTCCGTGCACCGGGGTATGCAGTAGGCCCCGTGGAGTCGCAGTCAGTGCGGATGGAGGGTGAAAGCGTTTTCTCGTCAAGAACTGGGGGCAAGGTATCAAGGTGAGTGGTAGGTAGGTTCTTTGAAATCTGCCGTGGCTTGGAACAGTTGGAGAGTCCAGACAAATTTGGTGGTGGGGTAAACCAGTGGATCGCACATGTATGCGGGGCAGGCAGGACCGACCATGCTGCCCCACATTCACAGAGCATTGATGGACATCCACATCTGAGCGAGCCACCAGAGCTCCAACATAAAGTACGTGTACCACCCAACACATTACAACGCAGACATCGCAGTCAGTCACAAAAGACAAACATACAATACTCGTACACAAGATACATATAGCCATTACATTGATAATCTAGACATCGGTACATGTAAAGAAATCAAACCAAGAACAAAGTTCCGAGTCGCAAGAGAAGATCAAACGTCCGGAGTCAGCGCTGTCATGATGCGATTCCAAACTCTTTCAGCAACCAACCAACCCACCAGTAGTCCCTTTCTTTAATAGCCTTCCCCAGTCTCCCTCGCATGGATATAGCAACGATATCGTCACCGGCGCAGACTAACAAAAAACCAAAACAAGCCAAAAAAAGAAAGAAAGAAAGCAAACAACCCTGCAGAGGAGCCTTTATACAGGGACTTCTTGATATCCCCTCCCTAGATTCTTCCTAGTGTTCCTACACACCGTCGATATTTTAGACCATTTAGAATTTCAACGCAAATAAGTACACCGACGTGTATGAAATATGGTGACCCGGTAGCTCGAGAGTAGGGGCTAACCCCGAGAAGCGGTGTCCAACACCTTCCTCTCGGCAACGGAGCGGGTGCCTCGGCGTGCTTAGCGTCTAGCGAAGCAGCACATGAGACCAGTCCGGCCGAGGAACCAGAGGAAGCCGAAGAACCGGACGAGGGAGAGAACCGCAGTGGCGTAGAGCAGGAACTTGAAGAAGGCGGCGGTTCGGGTAGATGGGGAGTCCTAGAATCACTTCCGTTAGTAAAACAGTTCCTGCAGCGCACGTTACTTGCGAAGACGCGGGACTACTTACGCCGATGCCAAACGAGTCGAAGTTGTCGCTCGTGATGGCGATGATGAGGAAGGTGTTGGTGAAGAGCCACATGATAACCAGACCAGTCCTGAAAGACTTGTACGAGTCTTCGACGTCCTTGACCTCGACCTCCTCAACCTCGACGAACGGCTCGAGAGCACGCTTGACCGTCTGCTCGAACTGACTGTCGATATCCTCCTGCGGCCTGTCGATCTCCTCAACCACGACCTCGTCCTTCTCGCCCTTGGTAACCTGAGCGGATGGCAACGCCTCAGACTTGTCGGAACCCTTAGTGCCCCAGGATACGTCGTGCCAGTTGTTGAAGGCATACACCATGAGGACGTTGATGTACGTTGACATCAGGAACAGGTACGAAGGGAACGAGTGGAACATGTGCCACGGGTCCAGGTAGAGGAACGACGCCAGGAAGTATAGACCGTAGATAGTGACGAGAGCAACGATAATGACACCTGCCTCGCCCGATCCGCCGAAGAAGCTGTTGACAAAGTCCTCGCCCGAATCGACGCTGATCTGGCTCGCAATGCCGCCCGAGAACGCCCGAGCAACGAGGTAACCGGAGAGCACCAGGATGTAGCCCTGAATGATGGCGAAGACGATCAACGACAGGATGTACTGGTACTTGGACCCCTTGGGCCGGTTACCCAGGGCGAGGACGAACTGCAAGATGACGAAGGCGAGGTAGAGATACTTGAGGACAGCGTTGACTATCGGGGTCGCCGTGTCGCCGAAGGGCCACGCGTGATGTTCTGAAGCGTCGTTGCTTCCCGGAACCGGGGTGCCGACGAGATCCATGATGACGGTTGTCGTGAGGTAGTAGGATGCCAAGCTGAACCAAGAGAAGAGGACGTTGAGGACGTTGTAGATGAGCTGCACGTGGAAGAAGAACATCCGAATGAGGTTGTGGCTCGACTTGTACATCCGTCCGAAGTGCATCAGCGAATAGATCGAGGCTGCAAACGAACCGTTGAGCCATCGACGACGCTGGCTGATAAACTCCGCGGCACCCTCGGGGACATCGGTCTCGCCCTTGGCTGCCTTGATGTATGACAAGTGCCACTTCTGGCCAGCCTTAGCCACCAACTCGAAACACAGGATCCTATCCTCGGCCAAGAACATGTTCTTCTTGAAAATGTTCATGCCGTCAATGCCCTTCTTGCCGAGTCGCTTCGACAACGTATGGTCACCGTGGAAGTACTGATCCAGCGGGCGACCCATGATCGCTCGGTACCTGTAGGCGGAGAAGGCACCGGGAAGCACACTCACGTACCCGAAGGAGCTCTCCAGCGGCTTGTCGAGGATGTTGGAGATCTTATACTCGAAGTTCTGCACCGCTACCAGAGGGTTTATCAACTTCTTTCCGCCCTTACCCAACATGGCGTGGATTTCACCACAGGCTCCACCCAGGTCTTTGTCGTTGTAGAAGCCCTCCCAGAGGGCCAACAGCGACTTGGGGCTCGGCTTGGTACCAGCATCCAGAAGAATACAGACTTCGGGGTTCAGGATGCGCCCGAAGGCGTTGAAGAGCCATCGATGGGAGTTAATCTTCTTGCTGTTCTTCTGCTTGACACAGAAGATGAACTGCACGGGCGGGAGAGTCTGGGGGCTGTCGTCGACTGGCCGGATGAGTTGCTGGTTCGGTGTCACCGAGAGCTGTGTGGTGTACTCGAAGATGTGGGCGACGGTCTCTTTACCGTCCACGTCCTTCTTGACGACGCCGTCCTGATACACACCAATCGTGGCAAGAACATCGAGGGCGCTCTTGTCGGTCTTATCGATACCATCGAAGACCATGCAGACGACAATCTTCTGCCAGGCGGGGCCGCCCTTGTTCCAGAAGACCGACTTCTTCAGGTTCACAATGTCCCTAATGTTCTGCATGACGCCGTGGAGAGTTCGGGAGAGGAGCTGCTTGTCTTCGTTATAATATGTGATGGCGATGAGAAGCTCCGTGTGTCGGTTGTACATTCTCGGGCGGAGATCGTAACCGTTCTTGAGGGTGAAGTCGTCGGGATCGCAGGTGGCGGCGGTGTATCGCATCTTGACGAACTCGTCGTTACCGGCCTCGCTGCCCCTGTATTTTGGCTGGATGGCATTCCGGATGGCACTCGGCACGGGATAGTCAATGCTGAGGACGGAACCCTGGACAAGCTTGACCTTTCGGGTGGCGTATCGCTTCAGGCCGCCGCCGGCAGGCACTGCGGGCTGCTGCCTCTGGACCCAGCTGTCCTCGGGGTCCATGTGCGAGGCGGGTCGGTTCCCGTAGCCATATCCGCCGGGGGCATCGAATCCCGACGTGTACGTTTGGGTATTGTAAGACTCGCCGAAGCCGGGAGTGGGTGTGTTGTTCTGGGCGCCCGGCGCGTACGTCTCGGAAAGACTATAAGCCGAGGCGGGTCGCGGAGGCACGCCACTGTTTCCGCCAAGATATGCGTTGTCGTAAGTATTCTGCGGTGGGGGATCTCGAAGGAGTGACCTTTCGACCTCGTCGTCATGACCTTCTATCTGGGGTGGTTGGTGATACTAGGAAGCGGCTGCCGCGTTAGCAAACTGTGCACCCATGACGGCGGCGGAGATGGCAAGCAGGAAAAGCGATGGCGAACTCACCCTCGTCCCCGGTGCAAGGTCGTCCAGAGGCTGGCCATCGTACTCGTGACCTCGTCCTCCCTGGTACGCCATGGCTGCGCGGAAGAGATCGTGGGGTGTTGGAGCACGAAAAGGGTATCAGAGTCCACAAAACCGAATCCCCGAGTAGAGGTCGCGTCTCGATAGACTCGATGCTTCTGTTGGGTAGATTGGGGGGGGGTTCCAAAGGATGATGGAGTTGAGAAGTGGTAGAAAAAGGTAGGGCGAAAGGAATGATGGATGTTCAAAAGAAAAGGGCCCTAAAGAAAATAGGGGCAAGGGACCAAAAATGGATGTGATCAGCAGATGGAGCAACGGACGTGTTTGACAACGCCGGTACAAATTATTTCTCTCTGCTCCACAGTCCTTCACAAGCCACAAACAAGCCCGTAGGTGGGAAGGGGAAAAGGGAAAACAAAGCCTCGACGTTGGGGCGTCAAGGGAGAGAGAGGAATAAAGAATCGCAAGGCAGGGGCTAGAGCGTGACGGGAAAGATGGCGCGAGAGGGATAAAAAAAAAGGGGACTGCCAGGTTTTGTTCCAGTCTGATGCCCAAAAAAGCGGCGCAAGAGATGGGGAAGCAATGGAATGGCGTTATGGAACAAATAAAAGAGGGTCGCAAGGCGAGCAGCGGAAGCAGGGGTGAGAGAAAGGCGAAGCACCTCCTCCAAATAGGTACAAGTAGGCATTGAATGTCACCTAGGGTCCCAGGGATGGGGGACGGACCCTGGGCTAAGGACGAGCTGGGTACTGGGCTGGGGGGCTGGGGCCTGAGGCTGAAGGACCTAGGTTTGCAGCGCCGCCGCCAGTTACAGCGGGCCCTCGTACCGTACATGTACTCGTCCTCGTATTATATGGACTGTGATCGACCAGGCTCCCGCCCAGTTTGTGGCTGAGCCTGGGTTCCACAAGTTCTCACAGAGGTATTCCTAGTATGGCTAGTACTCTGTACGAGTACAGTGACTGGAGTCGGGATCCGGATTGCAGCTTCCTTCCATGCTGACTGCCGCCTGCAGGAAGTACGAGTGTCTCACTGCCGTACAAGTCCAAGTGACGCCAAGTCGCTCTCCATCCCAAGTGCGGCTGGTCAGCCGAGTCAGTGTTTTTCCATGCATGCAGAACTGCCAAGAAATTTTTGCTCGTCACGTCCTCCCTCCTGGATCTCGTCCATCGTGGGTCAGCCTGCTATGGTCGAGGGTACTGATCGCAGACTGGATATTCGGCTTTCACTATCACAGGTGGCCAGTCTTCTCCAGATTGTCCGGGCATACTGGTAGGTTCTACTCATCATCTTCGCACATTGAACTTGTACTGGGACTCCGTGATGACCGTTGAACATGGACCGCCCCTATCCAAAGGGTACGCGTACCACGTACGAGTATGTAATTGTAGGCGGCCCACACGTGGACGAAGAACCTTCTTGCCCGTCAAGAACACAGTACAGAGTACGGAGTACGCTGCGCGAGTGCAGGTACTTGTACAAAGTAAGCATAGAATCCTGGCAGGTACGATTTGTCGTGTCTCTCATGTGTCTAAGCGTGCGTTACACTATTGGAATTGGACGAGGTACTCTGAACGAGTACCCGAATAATTTTCGATACGCCGCGTCTTACACACTACGTAGACCCTTGTTTACGAGTACTCGGTAATACACAGACTATTAGGTGCACCGCAGTACGAGTATGAGTATGCCCGTGTCTGATAGGAGGCACAAGCCACACTTGACTGCTTGTACAAGTACTTGTAGGTTGCGGAAATTGGGACATCACCTTGAAACGGTGGACGCATTTTACATACTACAGTCCTCACCTACGAGTACGTGGCAACCTCGATGGGTTTCTCCCGACGTTTGTCGTTGCCGCACCTCCAAGTATACATACTTGGCTTTTCGATTTCCCCTGACCTTGGATACTAAAACCCTTCTAAAATCGTCGAATGAAGAATGGTGATGCAAACAAATACCTGCGCGACGCACAGAAAGTCAGAAAGCACCAAACCAACACATGTCGGACAGAGGCGAGGCTATAGAGCTCCTTTGTATCTGGTGGCTCATGCAAGACATACGTAGTGCAGGATGATGGGAACAGTTCTCACGCACGCGACACACCATCATACCCTATTGAAATTCTTGTAGCGCCTCCGAGCAACATTTTTTTTCTCCCGGCATCTTGATTTGTCTGCTTCTCAGCACCATTGCGATAATAGGTTCTGGTTCGGTTTGCTGCAAGGCACTGGCTGGTTATCTGTACTATGTATTCGTGAGCAACGCCGTCCCGAAACTGCCACCAGTGCGAGTTCTCAGACGGGTCTTCGCTTTCAGCCCATTATGAGTATTTCGATAATCATCGGGCATTTCCGCTCTAGATTTCCAGGCCTCCCAATTCAAGCCGGCCTGGCTGTGAGGTCCTGAGGCTTATACACTTCATTCTAGTACTTCTTGTTCTCGGAGTAATACAAGTATTTGAGGCGGTGCAAGAGAAAACGGTGAATTTGTGCTAGCGTCGGCTCTCACTGCCCCTGCCCCAGGATTCCGGCAAGGGCGAAAATTGTGAGGTGACATGGCGCATTTTAAAAATAGATCTGACCAGAGGCGAACCTTAGTAATAATCCCGCTTGGAGGATTTGAGCCGGCGTCGATGCCCAAAGTCTCAGGGAAAGCAAAGGAAGAAGGCAATAGTTGGTTATTTTCTTTTAAGAGGTGAGATCGTATTAATGCTTGAGGGCCATAGGTAGAACATATGTAGTGGTTTCGGTAGAGGACATATCGTTCGTATAAATATGACAGAAAGGAGAATATCTCGGATCTAGATGGTAGTTATGTAGTTACCCGTACTCGTCGGAGTTCATATTTGACACACCTTCTGATCCTGGTACAGCCAGTATTCAATATCTCTCGGGGTCCAAGCCTCGTTTGGACAATCGACGAAGATATCACGGGGAGGCCTCTCTCAGACCTGCGCAACCTATTCGACGACAATTATTTGTAGGCATATACATGCCCGTCTATGCGATGTTGTACTTCACTTGATAGGGGCTGCCCCATCTGGATACGACCAAGTCATGTCGAATGCGCTTGATACGGCATGCCTTGCTTGGTCTCAAGCGTCTACGTGCAGCGCCTGATGCTTTGATATATCCGTCCACCACCAACCAACCGCCCAGCAGAACGCGCCTTCTGGTAAAGGCCCTCGCTAGTAGACGACCATCCTTTTCCGACGCTAATCGGCGCCTTCGGTCT
Organism: Cephalotrichum gorgonifer; assembly: GCA_900312665.1. Lineage (NCBI taxonomy): Eukaryota > Fungi > Ascomycota > Sordariomycetes > Microascales > Microascaceae > Cephalotrichum > Cephalotrichum gorgonifer. The sequence continues at coordinate 3,165,723 of ONZQ02000001.1, forward strand.
TTAGCCTGGAATCTTTCAAACGTTCCTGATTGCAGGGGGGCGTCGGCCCCGCCCCGCCTGGAGAATCGTTCCATGCCCCCCCACTTCGCCCGAGCAAGAGCCCGAGAGGCGTAGAAGTACAACTTTGCTGATCATGTACATTTGAGGACGCGTGTGCCAAGGCATAGAGGGTCGTTGGAAACATCGATATTCAGATAGCAGCCGCTTTCCCTTTCGAGCACCCATCGGGTACGGATGCCGCATGATGCGGCTTGAGATCTCGTGGACAGGTTGATTAACCCGCCAATTCGAATCACAGGACGCAAAGCTTGCATCTGCAAGGGATGGTGATGGTGTCCTGAAAAGGGACAGCCCATTGAGGGGAATATGGAGCGATGTACGACATAGTACATGTAGTGCCCCGCGCCCGTTCAGACACACAGATGGGTCGTCTAAGAAGGTGACGAGTCCACCTAGGGTAGACTACTCTCCCGCACAGCAAGAACTCGCTCATGATGTAGACACCCGCGAGGTACGGTATCCCGCCGGCTTTTTCTGTATCCCTTCCAACGAATACCGTCCTTTGAAGGGAGGTGCGTTCCTGGCGAGCCGTCATCGGCCTTGGGTTCGTGCCATTCAGCCCAGGTCTAGGAAGGAGACATCAGTAGAGGGTTATTAGAACGCGGTATATCTGATGTCGTATTGCCGATCTTAAATAGATCGATCCGGGGGGAGAAAATCAAGGTTTTCTTGGCTATGGGTTAATATATCCGTCATGAATAGTTGGCGAGGACCCGACGAGAGAATGAAGCAATAACGGTGACGAGGAGATGGGGGCCAGCGTTTCCAGGGAAGATCGCCGGTCGATGACAGACGGCCTCATCCTGGCCGTACGTTTAATATGGGTGAAAGGTCGGGGGATAGAACAAATTAGAAGAGTCATGTAAGCCGGCTTTCCGTACGCCTGGTCGGCTAACTGACTCTCCAGAATCCAGTGGAAGCAGAGGACATCCAGCTCGAACCTCATCCCACTACCGTTTTTCCATCGGCCAGCTATTATTCATGCCGGATGCCGGTATGGAGGAGCCGCTATCGAGGAACAGTTTGTCAACTGGGAACGTATCTATTTCCCTACTACTCACTCCCTTGAAGGGGGGCAGAGATAATAATATCCTTCCGTTGTTTCGTGGTGCGCGACCAAAAGCCCCAATGTTCCGAGAAGTGAGCACAGGGCGGGAGAGATGGCGGGTAGATACTTCTGGTAGATAGCCGGAACCAAAGTTGGGACATCTCCTATCGGCAGGTGTGGGACGACAAATCTGGAAGATGTCCAGGCACTTCCCCAAATTGACCTATACCAGAGACCTCATAAGCATCTTTCCAGACATGCTCCGTGCTCTTATTATTTGATCAAGTACGAGGAGATTAGAATGGCGTCTTCAGGGAAGTCAGGGCCGATTCGTTCAAGCAACGGGGCGTTTGAGTTTGAGTCAATTACGAGTACTACTTGTAGAACGACTACCATTTGGTCTGTGCATCAATACTTTAACGCCCCGGCACGTGGTGGGTCGCTCCATCTTTCTGCAACGAGGAATCATGGCAGTGCCGCCAACTCTCCGTATCCGCCCAAGTACTCGTACAAGAATGATGGCACACACGCTGCAGTCAACTGCAGACTACAAGCATGGCCACGAGCACACTAATGCAGCGTATTATCGTGCCGGACATTGTATGTGTAGATTGCATAGTGCCTATTAATACTAGGGATGGAATTGCGAATACCAATTGCTTCGTCCTTGCCGGGTATATCTCGCCTTGGCTAGTACCATCGTTCGGCTGATTTAATTGGGGAGAATGGATAATGACTACGTCCCATGCTATTAGAGATCTAAGTAGCCTGCGTGCCACCTCAAGCAGTGGAGGTACCCGACCCTATATCTCCTTTTATCAATAATACCTTCCTGTCCTGAACAGGTATATCTCCCTCGGCGTGTACCACCTACCGTGGTTGTACTCGGCGGCGTACCTGGCTCCGGTGGAGACCCAAGAAACTGTCTAGGCGAATGAGACACCAGAACAGCCATCCTTTACCATATTTCGCCCCTCGCAATTTGGAAGGCACAGACCAAGCACGTCTCCCCCTAACGCCCACGCTTGACCCTTTTCGCTACTCCGCATCGCGCGGCCCAGTCAGACCCCCCCCCCAAAGAGCCGAGCCATATTGTTCTCGTCGCCTCCACTTCTCAATCTCCCTTGTCTGCCCTCCTATCCTCGTTTCCTGTCACCACCCAGCAACGAGAGACCCCCCAACGCAGATCGGCTCCCATCGCGACCGAAGGCTTCGAACGTCGATTTATCGCACAACCACCTTCTCACCCAAGGTCTCATGTCGACTGTGTGAAATCGGGCTTCCGAACGTCTTCGCTTCTTCGCTTCCGGGCTTGTTCCCCCCGTCGCTCGTTTCTTTGCTGCACCACCCACTCACCCACCTTCAAGCAATACCCGCACTACACACGGAGCTCGGCTGGTCAAGCTCTCGATTTTCTACCTTTTTTTCCCCGTTTCATTCTCTCTTCGACGTTTCTTTCTTTTTCTTTTCTATCGTCGAGGCCCGAGGCTACCACTCTGCTCGCCGTTCGCCCACGTAACGACTCCTAAACACCCTGTCTCCTGCCCGACGAGTCGAATTCCGATCTCCGAAACGATCGCCACCACCCCGTCCCATTTCGCCCTCACGTCGATCCCCTCCACACACCCGTCTCACCCCCCTCACGTCGACAAGATGGATGAGGAGTACAACCCCTACCTCGTCATCACATCCGATGACGATGTGTTCCGCGAAGGTAAGGAAGGGCACGCCCTCTCTATGGCAACGGCAAATTATGAGTCGAACAAGCTCGCTAACGGATAGTGCGATTTAGCTCTACGGGCGCGCGACCTATTCCCCCGGGACGACCCTGAGACCTGCGTCAAGTGTTCGGAGGGACGGCTCGTATGCGACGCGTCGTGCAAAGAAGAAGATGGTTGGGTGTGCAAGCAGGTGGTCAAGGTCGATGACTGCAAGGAGTGCCCGACGACAAAATGCGTCCAACAAGCCCAGTCCGATAGCAGCTCATCAGGCGGCACCTCTTCCTCCAACACGAGTAGCGGCCCTAATACGGGCGTCATCGTCGGTGCCGTCATCGGAGGAGTGGTCGGCATCGCCGCAATCACATATCTCATCTGGAGGTTCTGCATCAAGAACAAGCGGCAGCCTATCGCACCAACCTCGTTCGACGATATATCAGAGCAGAAAGCCGAAGAGAAGGACGACTTCCAGACTCGACGAGGCCAGCGGGAGTCGATGCACACCATACACTCGATCGCGTCGACGGTTCTAACCCGAGCATCCAACATCATCCAGATAGCCTACATCCCAGGCGTGACGAACCGGACCACCCCCACGTCGCCGAACGTCCTCGTACCTCCCGTGCCCCCGATCCCCATCGGCATCAGCGGCGCAAACAGCCCAGGCAACTACGAGGACCAGCACTTCTTCATGCCCGGGGACCTTCGCGACTCTACGTACTCCGCTATGACCGGTTACACCGACAGGACTTCGTTTGCCCGGACCTCGTATGCTCCTCGTTCTAGTGTTGCGTCGACGATATACGGAAAGAACGCCGTGGTATCTACGCCGCAGACCGGAATGCGGGCGAAGCCGGCGATGATCAGCGTGCGGTCCGGCGGTACCGGCAGCAGCGGCACCGCCACGCCCCCCGTCCCGAATGTCGACTACGAGAAGTACAACCCCAGGCCAAAGAGCCGCGATAGCACGTTCAGCATCGGCTCGGCCTTTATGAAGAACGCCAGCGCCGCGACCGCCACCCCGGTCAAGGCCCAGCTCGTACGTGTCGCCAGCGGTAAGAGGGTCAACGTCAAGTCTGGCAAGTCGGACGGCGGAGCCTCGCCGAACCCGAGCGCGCCGTCGACGAGGAGCCCGCTGGCTCATACCTCGGGCTCCCCCACCATCGTGGAAGACAGTCAGTCGGAGGAAGGGTTCGAGGGCGAGGGCCCCTTCCTAGACCCGCCCGAGTCGGCCCACGACAGGCTAAGTCACAGCAGCTCACCAAGCCTTAGCGCCGTCATCGAGGAGGCTACCAGGCGAGCGGCCCACGTCGGGAAGCCGAACTCGATGGCGCGGGAAACGAGTCCATTCGGCGATGAGCACGCAACGAAGGACTGATGACGGCACGGGGTCACTTGGCCGCTGTATATCTCGGACACCACTACTTTTCTTCTGTTATATTCTTTTTCTTCTTGGCACAACTCCGTCCATTTAGACGACCGACCGGGGTTTGCATTCGATATACCATGTCCGACTCGCCTTTTCTCCGAGATGGTTATGAGGCTTCTCCCTCCTCTCCACACACACAACGCCCCATACGATCTCTCTCTTTTTTATATATATTTTACTCCCCCATTTTCTTTTCTTTTCTACGGCTGGGATATATTTCTTGGGTTATATGAGGAGTTGACTCCGCCCCCTTTGTCCGTACGTCCTCGGGTTGATCGGGACGTACTATTCTTTTTTCTTTCTTTTTTTTGCGAATCGGGGAAATGCGGGAGGAAGATCTGCAAGGCGTCTTGTCTGTCTTATGTATTGCGAGCGAAGGGAAAGGACACGAATCGGGACACACACACACTCCACGTTGGAGTGCTTCCGATCACCAATTTCTTTTTTTTGTTTTTACTTTAACTTCTTCTATTTTGGATAGATATGAAATGAACGAAAAGGGGGGGGGGGCAGCCGAAGGGAAGTTCGACACCCGCCCCCAACCAACTGGACGAATATTGTTCTTTTTTTTTCTCTCACCTGTGTGTTTGGCCTTTTAATTACCGTGAAGACCGCGTTACTTGCTATTTTCTCTCCTATTCCCCTCCCCTCCGCCCCCTTTTCACCCCTCTTTGCTGGATCCGTTCTCTTCCTAGCGGCGACTTCCCCGCGTTTCACATGTGAAAGGAGAAGCGGGGGGGGGAGCGGGCGGAGGCACGGCTGGTTCCCCACACCCTCGGTGAGTCGAGACAGGGAGGGTCGGCCGAGACCAGAAGGGTCGGTGAAACGGTGGCGGACGGTCGAGACAAGAAACTAGTCCGAGGTGTCCCCTTTTCCTGCTTTTCCGTTGGGGGGGGGGGGTTCTCTGCGCAAGATGTCCTGGGGAACAGGGAGGTGATTTTTGGCTTCCCTTAGGAGGAGGGGTCATTCGCTTGGGGGAAAAAACCCGCCTATCTTGATTGGGGAATAGAGAGACAGTTGGTTTTGGGGGAGGGGGGAGGGTCGGGCGTTTTCGCGTTTGAGATGCCCAGCGCTTGCAGCACCGGGCCGATATATCTTCGTCTCTCGCCCACTTATGACGCCCGGTACCATGTCTTTTGTCTACAGGCAGACATACACGTAGAAAAAAGGGAACTCATGTGGCTAGCCCAAGCATGCTGTCTGCCAAGTCCAGCCTCCCCTCTTCTCCTCCGCTAATGCCTCCCCCCCCCCTTTGGAACCGTTTGTTGGGTACGGTACTGAGAAAATCAGGGCTAGCCTTTTACCTATTCCCTTATACCCGTGTACAGGAACTTCAATTCCAGCTTCGGAAGAGCAAAACGCGTTGTGCTCCACCGGGCTCGAAATCGTTCCGCGCAAGGGACGAGATAGGTGGGTGGCGTCGTCTTGAAGAAAGGGGGAGAAAAGGGGCAGGGGAAGGGGGACTGCTTCCTCCATCGTTTCTCTGACTGTCGCGAGGCTCGAGGCCGTCCTAGCACAGTCGTTGCAGTTCTTGGAGGAGGACGCGGATGTGTCCAAGCC
>ONZQ02000001.1:3180614-3232659 GCA_900312665.1 Cephalotrichum gorgonifer
ACCGGCATACTCTAGCGGGGATGGCCCCAGGGTAGGGGATTGAAGATATCAGCTTGTGTCTAGGGTTATATATGGCATGGGGGTGACTGTATGATCTGGTGGCCCTTTCCATCTCCAACGCTCAGGTTATATATATATATACGCGGGTGCCATCGGTTCGAGGGGGCCGCATGCGCACTTAGACAGCAGCTACTACTACTGAACGAGTACGAAAGCACCACCGGTCCTTCTTTCTTACGGCTAGTTACCCTTTTCATGAAAAGGGCGGGAGGACGGGGTCAGGGGGGTAATGTACGAAAAGGGTATGTTCTCGGGGCTTAATATTCTCTATCTGGGGCCCCCTTTATCAAGCTGTAGAAGGAGAAGGGGGGAGAAAGGGGGGGGGTTATGTATGCGGTGATGGGATACATGATACGGGAATGTAGCTTTATTGTGTTACAACCGTACCTGAGGAGGAAAGGGGAGACGGGCTGGGGGGGAGGGGGGCTATATAAGACCCCGGGGAGCAGAAAAACCCCGCTCCCACCTCCCCATCTGAGCCGGTCGCGGGAGACTGCCAAGGCGCGGCACGCACCGACTTCTTGTCACGGGCTGGGGACGGTGGGCTCGATCGGCGCACCTGGCCCCCGCTGGCCGCTGGTCGCGGACGGATTGTGAGAGATAAGCCGCCCAACTCTCCCATACTATACAAGTTAAGAGAAAAGGGCAGGGGGAAAGGGGGAAGGGGGGTGGGCTTTCGCAGATACACACTCTCTCTTTCCACTCGGTATGAGAACGAAAAAAAACCGCTCGCGTGGGACGGACGAACTATCAGTACGAACACGGTCAACTCCGAAGAAAGACAAGAAAAAAAAGGCCCAACCCCCGCGTATCTCTCTCTCCCCTTTCTTCGCTTTCCTCCCCCGGCCCCCTCCCTCCGCCCCCCGGCGCCTCCCCCCACGCCCTCGAACTCGGAAATAACCCATTCGCTTTCCCCGGCCATTGTCACGTCATCTAGCAGGAACGCCTCCCAATCTGCAGGCCTAGAGAGACCAGGATACGTTAGCGCGTCTAGATGGGCGTCCGTTTCGAGCAGGTCGAGTTTAGTTCGAGTCGGTCGGAGCAGTCGGTGTGAAAGCTTGCTCCTCCTGCTTCTCCCCCTCACCCCACCTCGGCTAAAAAAATAATGTAAGAAAGAAAAGAAAAGAAAACAAAGGAAAAGGGGAGGGTAGGACCGGGGATTGGAGCACTTTGCGAGCCGGAACCGCGGCTTTGGTATAAATGCAACCCTTTTTTTTTTTTTGCCTCACCGGCCCAGGAGAACCGCGGGGTAGTAAAAGGGGGTTGTTGGTCGGTCAAAAAAAAGGAGCGCTCAATCACTCACCGTGCTTATTTTCCAGGTGTGAGGGAGGGTTGGTTGGGTGTTGTTGCAATCATATAAAAGGGTTGCATGGGTGTGACGGGGACGGGCCGGGATTGCGGGACCCGGACTCCGTTCCCTTCATCGGTCCACGCGGTGCTCGGCCTAACATGATCCTACCGGTATGCGGAGGAGCGGTCCGTGCAGCGGGTTCTCGAGGTCCTGTTTTTATTTCTTAAAAGTACGGACTTCTTGAGAGGCGGGATAATTGGAAAAAAAAAGAGTGTAAGGGAGGGAGGGGGAGAAAGTCCAGGTATAGGAAGGATTCGAGGCCATGCGATGATGAGCAAGATAACCTCCTCCTGCTATTCACGGGTGTGTCATGGAAAGCTGAGCCGGGCAGAAGTGTGATCTAACTACTTAAATCACTGCCCAGACTACTATAGGCCAGGAGAGGGTATGTCCCGAATCTCCGACAACTACAGATACATGAGTTGCGCCTGGTCCCCTAATTTGCGCCTGCGCGTTCCGGTTGTCCCGGATTATCATGGTATTATGAGAGACGCAGCGTCTATACCGGGCTGCTTCCGTAGACCCGTCAAGCAGCCCCCTGGCGCCTAAGCTAACACGCCAACCGCCGGGCCAACTCCAAAAGCCCCTCCTCCTCCACCGTCACCCAGACATCAACCCACCCCCTCGCCTCCTCCACCCGATCCCGCGGCCACCTCTCCTCCCCCGGCCTCTCGACAAACACCGTCTTCATCCCGCACCTCCTGGCGCCCTCCAGGTCGTTCAGGTGCGCCGCGACCATCGCCACCTCCCCCTCCGCGACGCCGAGCCTCGCCATCGCGCCTCCGTACACGGCGGGGCTGGGCTTGTACGCGGCAAAGTCCTCCGCGGAGAGGAGCACGTCCCACCCGCCCCCGACCATGCCGTTCAGGTCCTCCAGGATGGCCCGGTTCCCGTTCGAGAGCGTCGCAGTCCTGAAGCGCGCCCCAAGCCGCCGGAGCCCCTCGGTCGTGTCGCCCCACGGCGCGAGTCGGTGCCACACGAGGCTCAGCTCCGCAACCTCCGCGTCGGAGTACGCGCCCCGGAGCCCCACGGCGTCCTCCTCCAGGAGGGCCGCGAGGCTCTCGCGGTGGTGCGTGTCGATGTCCTTCCAGGGCGTGGTGCCGGGGACGTAGCTCCTCGTGAAGGCCCAGTACGAGGCGCGCCACTTCTGCGCGAGGTCCTCGCAGTCCCGGCTGGTGAGGGCGGCGGCGCGCTCCCGGAAGTGCGGGGGCGTGCGGGTGGATTCTGCCTTTGACACGAGGGAGGCCTCGAGTGCTTCGACGACGGTGGTGCGCCAGTCTACGCAGGTGCCGAACACGTCGAACGTGAGGGCCGTGACGCCCTCTAGTGCTTTAGTGGCTTCCATTATCTATTTCGGGAGAGGAGGGGAAAAAAGGGGGGGGGGTATTGGATATGGTACAGTCGGCGTCTTTGATGCCGGACCTGAGGTTAAGGGGGGGCAGAGACGAGATGTTGGAAGTGCCGTTGCCGTTACTGTCCTGGGGCATGTGATTATATATACATGTTTATGCGTTTACATATATAGACCTACTCGTATGCGGGATGGAAGGAACCGAGGAAGCAAAAGAACGGGCAGGTGTCTTACTCACCCGACAAGCAGAGCAATGCAACGTCTGGAGTTTGGAGCTCCGGTCCATTTCGAACTGTCTCGGTAACTCCCTTCCCCCGAGCTAAAAGCCGACTGGGCGTGCGCCAACATCAGGAACAAGCTTTGCGTAACTGAAGTCTAAAACCGGGTTGGTTGGCAGTTAGGGATGGATTGCCACAAAACCACTTACTTCTACCGCTCGCCTCCCCGATTTTAAATCTCCACGACCATTTCGGACAGTTCTTATTCATGGCCCATACTTGTATATGTCTGACAGTTGTGCATCGCTGAAGCGCCTCCTGTCTTTAGAGACGAGACCTCTTCCATCCTCTCAATCCCTCGACCCCACTGAGAGAGAGACGATACGACGTCGCCTTTCTCTCCCAGAATGACGTCAACACCTCCTCCGACCGGGAGCTATCGGGAATGGGCCCCGACGTACCCCGTCAAGCCCGAGAGCCCTCACTTCAGCGACGGCTTCTACGCGGAGCGACGCAGCCCCCGCGGCCCCGTCCCCTTCCTCAATGCGACGAGGGCGTACTTCCCCCTCCACCTCCCCGTCCCCCCCCGCCGCCCCGCCGCCCCGCTCGCCCCCATCGCCCGGCTCTGGCGGAGCAGGGACAACAGGAAGGGGAGGCACGCCGCCGTCGTCACGAGCGAGCAGATCCGGGACGGGAGGATCGAGTTGCCGGCGGCGACGAATACCCTGCGCGAGATCGGCAAGGGCCTGTGGAGGATGGTGGTGCGGTACCCTGTCTGGGACATCTCGTACGATGTCGCCGTCTTCTTTACCATAGGTACGGAAGCTTTTGATCCTGACTCCCGGCACTACTCCTTAGCCTGCCTCGCTCTTTCACCTCTCTCCATTCCCCCCCCCCGTTTTTTTTTACTTGCTCGTGACTTCTCACCTCGTGTCGTTTCACGTGGCCGGAGGAGGACTGTCGGGGTGGAAGGGTTAGTAACAGAAGGTTTTCCTCCACAGGTTCCGTCGTCTGGTGCATCAACGGCTTCTTCGCCTGGCTCCCGCTCGCCGCGCCCGACACCGAGTTCCCCGGCGAGACCGGCTGGGGCGGCGGTCTGACAGGCTTCATCGGCGCCACCATCTTCGAGGCCGGCTCCGTCCTCATGGTCCTCGAAGCCGTCAACGAGGACAGAACAGGCTGTTTCGGCTGGGCCCTCGAACAGGTCCTCGACCGGGAGGTCATCCGCCTCCGGGGAAACGGCCACCGCGGGCGCGGGGAAGAGCACTGCCGGCACCACCACCCCCACAGGCTCTCGTTCCTGAGGCCCCGCCCGACAACCTCCCAGCCCCTTTCCGAGCTGGCCCTGCAGCCCATCAGCACGGCGACGGACGATGCCACGCTGGTCGGGAGCGAGAAGCTGGGGAGGACGAGGCGGTGGAGCTGGTGCCCCAGCTGGTGGGAGCTGCGTACCCACTACTTCCGGGAAATCGGCTTCCTCGCCTCCTTCACGCAGCTTCTGGGGGCCACTATCTTCTGGATCGCCGGTATATCCGGCTTACCTGTCATCCAGGACAGACTCAAGGGAAAGTCACTCAACGGGGTGTACTGGGCTCCGCAGGTAAGTGATATTCTCATGACACCCACCCCCCTTCTTTCGAGCCTGGTTCCCTGATGCTAAGGAGCCGCGAAAAAAAAAAGGTGGTAGGAGGCGCCGGATTCATAATATCGAGTGCGCTCATCATGCTAGAGGTGCAGGAGAGGTGGTACCTGCCGAATCTCAAGTCGCTCGGGTGGCACATCGGCCTGTGGAACTTCATTGGGGCCATCGGCTTCACGCTGTGCGGCGCGCTCGGGTTCGGCTTCAGTCAGAGTAGGCCCGGGGTGGAGTATGCCTCGACGCTGTCTACCTTTGTAGGCTCGTGGGCTTTCCTGGTAGGTTCTGGAGAATGTCCCTCCCAGTCCCCAGCCTCCCCCCCCTTTTCGGGCCGGTATTCGCAGTATATGCGCTGATCATGACTCGGGTTGTCTGTTTAGATAGGAAGCGCGATACAGTGGTATGAGAGCCTGGCCAAGTATCCCGTATGCATCGCGGACAGCACTTCTATGCCATGGGCGGTGGACTCCAAGCCGGATCCAGTATGACATACATGTTGTCTTAATCATTTATACGGTCCATATGTATCCCCCTTAGCTTGATGCTCCAAGATCCCCAACATATCTTCGTAACGTTCTCCCAGATGGCTTCTTTGAGCCAGTAGATACGTTGGACTTTCTCTAATATAAATTACCCTCCTTCCCTTTTTCTTCCCCATCAACGAGCTCTCATCTTTTGTTGAAAGTGAATTTGGATGTGCTTCAGGGCAGGGACAGCTTGCAAACACCAAGGTTCCCGCTCTGGACTCGGAGGCTCACCGGGCCTGGCGACGCGGGCCGGCTCGCCTGTGAGATAGAGAGGGTAGACTCCCCGTATCCCGCTCCCGCTCTACATCAAAGCCTGCCATTTCTTGAAACAGCCGAGCACGTCTATTAGAGCAGGACTGTACGAGAAGTACCTTCTCGTTGAAGACCGGAAGGAGACATGGCCTGACCCGGAAGATATTGCCTGCAAGTAAAACTACTTGCACATACTTGCTTGCATAGAAAAGAGGTGCGGGCACCGGAAACTTGCCCCGTGCCAGTAGGCTTCCTCGTACAGCGGAGCTTCACACGTGATAGGGATTATATTCTGCGCGATGATGCAACGGGGCTCATTCGCGTCCTCCCCCACCTACGACGCTCGCTGAAGAGAGAGCAGGAACTGGCGGTCAGCACCTCAGTCTCGCAAACACTTGCTTCTTGTCATGCGTGGCGGCGCTCGACTCTACCGTGAGAGGTGGAAAACGCAGTTGCAGGAGAAAAGCCTCCTCCCACCCGCCACGACGCATCACCACACGACATAGACCCCTCTTGCCCCCCCAAGACGACGACTCAGGTACCAGCAAGTCCCGCAAAGAGTTGTCGGAGGTAAAAGCGTGAAAAGCAAAGCAGGGGACTTACCAAAGAACCCCCGGCCTTGCTCCGGCTGCTAGGCGTGGTGTTATATTTGCCTTTTCGGGGCCGCATCCAGGTACCCGTTCGCAGAGGGTATGATTGGCATGTCTGCCACCTTCTCTTACTGAGGAACGGATCTACTCGAGCGAACGAACGTACGCAGTGCGTCAACATTCTTGCGGAAGTATGCAAGTCGTTCGCGAGCGACTGAGATCCCTGAGCGAAGTCGTTTCATGGAAACGACCATACCCAAGTTCAATCTAATTACGGAGCAATAATTACCGATGCCGCTTATACCAACCGCTGTGCAGGGAGAGAGAAGGCCCTTCCCTTCCTCCGCTGGGTCCGCTGTTAGGGCTGCAGGTGATTGAGATGCCAGAGGATGGATAGACCTGACTCTTCCCTCATAAGACCGGACGGTGCGATGCTCCGCTAATGCCCCGTTGATCTCCGCCCGAGACGACCTAGAGGGCCGATTCCAAGATATGATTCGTGACGCAGGTGCTGCGCAGCCGATTTGTCCAAAAGCTCCGGCGTTCACGACTAGCCCTGCGTCGGCTGAACGATGGGGGGGGTTCACATCTTCCCCTCGTTGTCTCTCAGCCACCAGTCAGTCCCTTCACAAAAGATCCCTACCAGGTTTCTTTGTCTTTCTGGGTTCTATTTCCTGGTTGGCTCTCACACCGATCCCTCATGCTTATATTTGCTTATTCCTTTTCGGAGGGACAGCAAAGCAAAGGGAAAAGCAAGCGAGCACTGGAATTGGGCATGATTGACCCAGGCCGGACAGGGTGTCGCGGGTGTCGCGGGGAGAGCCATTCCTGACGGATGTGATCCGGAGCAGACCTCGTGGGGTGGGAAATAAGGCCTGTTTCAGAACTAGTCGAGCTTCAGTGGCACAATTGACCAATGGCAATCAAAGTTGGCATCTTTGGGGCCGGCCGCGTTCCTGGTGCCGTCATCGGGGCTCCGGCAACGAGAGCCTGTTGACCAAGGATTTTTATTACTTCGTACAAGGCCCAATACGAGGACCCCCTGAAGCTTGCGAGGGGTACAGGTGTTGACTTCTGTGGGTGGCCCAGGCAGTGCAAAAGTTGCCCTTGCAGGAAGAGCTCGGGACCACTCGGCTCCATTTTTGGGAATGATTATCACCAGGATATTTGACTGGGGCCCTGGACAATCGAAATAGGGGCTTCGACCTGAACCGGGCGACGTCAACGCGCTCTCGAGAACGAGAACGGAGCATCCTTGTAAGCAAAGTCAGCCTTGGCGCACGCCAGAAGGGCAAAGAGCACCCCTGCCCCCCCTGGTGCATGGCAAGATGTCGACCTTCTGAACTTTGGACCCGAGGTTCAAGGATCCCGCCCAGTGAAGTGAGGCCACTTCCACTGCCCCTAGGCAGGAAGCTACGCCCATTTGTAGCTCAGGGCAATCCAGACGAGGTCCTGTTTAGGAATCACGTCTTGGCGAGAAAAGCATTTGTTCCGCCTTGTTGGGGGAAATAATACTTGGGACAGTGGAGATTGAGATGAAGACTGAGAAACGTCCCAGGCTGTCGGTTCACTAAGAGAGAATGTGGGACTAACGGCTCGATTGAGATCTATTCTGAACCCTTGTACTCCGTAGCTTGAAGTTGCACTGAAAATGACGGGAGGGAAAAAAAAACGGGGGGGGGTACTGACCAAAAGGAATGCGAGCCAGTGCTACGCTATCCGGGGTGATGGATGTGATGGGGTGACGAAGAGATTAAGGAGGACTGCGGCTGCCATCCCGCCAACCAACTCCGGTTGCGACCTCGGGGTGCGAAGGAAGGAACGACGGTCAATTGTTTGGATGTGATGGGATGCACCCGACTCCATCCTCCATCCTCCATCCTCCACCCTCCACCCTCTGTCCTCAACGTGACGGGACGAGCGTGGGGGATGGCAAAGGTGTATGAAACGCCAGCACGCCGAAGCCGGATGAGCCTCATTCGAGCCGGGGCCGGCCAATTTCTTCGACCTGTTGATCCGCGAGTATCAAGATTGGATGGACAGCTGATTTTGTATGTACGAGCGCCCGTACTCGTATTGGACAAAGGCTTGTACTCGTCTGCTTTGGGAGAGACCCTTGTCAACTGCTCGTAATAGTGTTCTTGCTTGACCCCTTTCTCGTTCTGCTTAGGGAACGACCATTGCTCCCATGCATCGAATGGGGGCCGTGAATAAAGTTATCCCGGCTATTTGGTGTACCTGAAGGACTGCATTGCAACTCCCTGAATGACCTTGTTCCTCCAAGTAAAGTACCGAACTTGTGCAGGCTTCGACGCATGGGACGGCGGGGCAACACAGCTACCGATGCCACCCCGAAGCATAACTAGCCGTCCAACTGTTTGGCCAGTCCGAATGGGGACCTCCTTGACTGCTGGACGGTGCAGCCGCGAGAAGAGGGTGAATTGTGCTTGTTCGGAGTCGTAGCGGGGCACAATAAGCGTTTGGTGGTTGCCACGGACACCCTCCCCTCTTGGCACGGATAATTAATAGAACGAGCATAATTGTCCTTGTACTCCGCACAGAATGTTCCTAAGTTGGTATTTCCTCCGGGACCCCTTTGTGGAGCTTCGTCACCCACGCCGGGGCAATCCTGCGTGTGTCCGGATCCTGAAAAAAGGGAGAGAGAATCGAGTTGGGCTCCAAATCTGGTCATCGCGTTTCCACAAACGACGATCGCTGAAGACCAACCGCGAAGTTCACCCCTGCTTTGAGCTGCGGCAAGTTTCTCAATCAAGTTAGGGGAGGAGCTGATGTGACCCACCTTTACAAATTGAGGTGACCCGACCCAAAGACGCAGCGGGGACAAGCAGCGAAGCGGATCCATGCCGGCCTGTCAAATTGGGTCCGTAATCTTAATTCAGGTGGGATTTGCGAAGTGAAGCCAAGATTTTGACCATGTCGACAGAGCAGTACGAGTATTATGCACGCGAACAGTCGTATTGGAACGCTGCACGGATATCGGAAGGGCCCCCGGGAGACGTCTTAGTGGACGCGATAATACAAGTATTGGCGACAGGCGAGGGATCAAGCGATGGGACGCCATCGGGGAACGTGTTCAGCTTTGAGGCTTCTATTCCAAGAGTGTTTTGTTTTGAGCTCCAAGAATGGTACTTAACGAGTTAGTCCGTTCCAATCTCCTTCCATCTTCCACTTCCAACCTGGGTGATCCTGCCGCAGATAGCCCCACGCTATCATCTTGGTTCAAGTAGCCAGGGGAGGAGCGACCCATGTTCGACGGTGCGAAATCCCTGCGACTACTGTATTAGACTGGGAGACGAGACTCACTGTGCAGTATGTGTTAGGGAAGAGAGACCCGTCCCTAACTTCCTGAGAAGATTGACAGTTTCTACCCCACATGCATGGCTAGATATTGTGAGCACATGTCTCAGTACTAGAGAATAGTGCGTCCAGGCACCCGACCACGATTACTTTCAAGCTTTGAAACCTCGAGGTGAATCAAAGCGAGGTGAGGCTCAGACCTGTGGCCCGAGCTTCTTGGTCCATCCATACCCCACCCTACAATACAATACAAGTACTTGTTCGTGTGTATTAGGACCGACCCGTACGTCGTGCCATGAAAACCTTTCCGAGGACAATGGGGGTCATCGCGTACACTCGACGTCTTGAAGATGGGAGTTCGAGGGCCACCCGCGCCTGTTGCTCCCCGAATGGATGGAGTAAGGTAACATCCATCCCGCTATTGGTGGTCTGTGGGCAAACTTGCAAGAATAGGTACAGTTCCACGCGTGGAGCGGGGCATACTGGTACTTTTACTTGTACTTACCTATAGCCCTGGATCTACCCTAGAGTACCGATACTTCTTGGCTAAGAAAGCCACATCTGCAACCCCCCAAGTCGCTCCTGCCTGCAATTGACAGACAGGCTTGAAGCTGGAGGGAGGAGGTGCGACAGAGTGCTAGTAGGCAAGCAACAGTGGAGCTGAGGAGTATGATGATCCCGCCCCGATAGATGACTACTTCATGTGTGCTTCTCGGGCACCGGCGGCAAAAAGTGGCGGCGGCAAGGGGACATTTAACGCCGATGATTTTCATCCTTATAAACGACTAACGAGCAGTTAGTGGCCGAGGACCACAATGGCCGAGAGTCCAATTCCGGGTTTGTTGTCGATAGGAGGCAACGATTCGATACGGGAGGTCAGCACCCGCGCCCCTTTGATACCCTGTTCACACATTAACTTGCCGGGCCTGGCCCAGAAATGGTAAAACTGGGGTGGAGGGACTTGTATACGTACAACTGAGTAACGTACTACTTGCTTGTGATGGTCTGTGTGTCGGCCTCGACTCTCGACCCTCGACCCTGGCTTTGCAGACCTCGCTAGGAGAGCAGCACTGTCGTATTTGTGCAATGTGACCCTGGTCCCCTTTCCCCAATGCGGTATATCTCATCAAATAATGCAGCGCAAGCACTTTGTGCCATATGCCATGCATGTGCTTCGCGGTATTTGTCCCTCATCCCCGTCGCCTCGCCTTTCGGCCGCTTCTTGCAATTCGACTGGTGATCTGCGCTGCCTTTTTGCTTGTACTTGTATTACCTCTCTCTCACCCCCCGTCGACCTTCCTTGCTTTCCCAGGACCGCGCGATCTTCCCACTCGTCTCCCCCCCACTCATTTCTTTTGGAGAGGACGTCTGGTTGTTCTTGACCTGTGGACGGTCATTGGGTGCTAGTAGAGCTTGCTACCTCGCAATTGTTGGGTTTGGACATCAAGAGAAGAGGCCCACCACGACAAGCATTTTCTTCCCGCTTCGCAACTCATCGAACGACGTCCGCTCTTCCGTCGCCGCACTCTCTCGACCGTACGAGAAACTCCGCGAGGGGGTCTAGACGAGATGACCTGGGATAGACAACGCATTCGACCTGCATTCGACTAATGCCGTTGATCTGACCCAACACCCTCTCGAGCACCGAATTTCTACTTCCCGTGCCGCCGTTAAGCACTAGGCGCCGCCGACTCAGCCAGGCTGCCAGCCACCGGCCTCGACCGACCTTCTTTGTTTCGACACTGGCGTGTCTCGAATTGTCCGATATTTGCTTCTTCTTTCACTCGTTTTGATACTATTTCTAACGTCGGAACCCGTCCGATCGTTAAACGTTACCGGTGTCTCGTCTGTGGCGGTATGTCCTCGATTCTTCATCCCACAGCAAGTTATATTTGGTGATTGGGCCGCCCAAACAGTTCTTCGCGTTGACTGAGCTGGCGCCAGCTCGAGCTTGTCGTTCGGAGGCATCGAAGGAGAGGCGGGACGGATAACTGACCTGTGCTACTGCTTCAGACCACACCGAAATTACCTCGCACTGGTACGAGCTCAGCCAACTTGATCGTTCAGTTTCCCGTTCTTTTCGCTTCGATTTTACCCCAAAGTTGTGACCCTACGACTACTTCATCGCCGTGGTCACTACAGAGCAACACGCTGTAGATACACGTCTTCGAATCTCCATTTCTCTCGCCCACCTTGCCATGTTCATCGTCGGTTAGGGTCGAGTCCTACCCTCGAAGAAAATACGACCCGTTTCACAAACAGGCGTATCTTGAAACGGAGTGTTCTGTATCTCAGTAAGTGCCATGGTCGCTTACCCCTTTACCACGGTCCCGTTCCCCGCAAATTTGCTTCCCGTAAGACCGCCCCAGGGGCGGGGGAGGGAGACTGAAACCTGGATCGGAGAATCAAAATGATTCTCATTGCCGCGAATCTTGTGTGCGACTTTCGAATGGGGGCCGCTCATGCTTATCGCATCGCATTGCATTATGGGCCATGAATTCAGCCCCTTGATCGACCTAGGGGGGTTCCTAGCTCGCTTAATGCTAATATGTGTGTGTGATATAGGACGGATCGACGACATATGGGTATTGCAAAAACAGTGCTGCATCGATTTCAGCCTTCCTCGAGAACTTCATGAGCGGATAGGTCCTTGAACTCGGCCAGGACCGCACTTTGTTGCACAGCAGCTGCCCAAGATGGCGGTGTGGGAAACCGAGGATGAGTCCAACGGGCCGACGGCTGCCGCTTCCCTCCCGACGCCACAAGAAACACCCTACCGGACTCCCTCACGAGGCTCGAGGAGGTCCCGTAGATCCGCAACCCCGCCAGGAAAGGGATCGTCGCCTGCGCCAAGCGACAAGAGGTCATCGAAAGATGTCACGATAGACGAATCCATCAGCATCCTGGATCCTCGGCGCTTCACGCCAACCCTCCATGCTAGTCTGGTTTCGGAGATTCTTGCGCTGAGGCGAGATCAGGAGGATAGGACGAAACTCATCGAAAGCCTTGAAGACTCGTTGCACGAATCGCGCGAAGAGCAAGAGACACTTCAAGCCGATTTGTCTGCTGCAACCAAAGAGAGTCGATCTCTTAAACGCCAGATAGCGCTCTTAGAAGGTGGCAGTTCATCTGCACTTGGAGAATTGTCTCGAGAAAGAGACGACGCTGTCGATTCGGCCGCTGAAGTTAGGAAGCGTCTTGATGCAACCCAGAAGAAGCTCCGGCTACAGGAAGATGATTCTCAGAGAGTGCATGATCTTTGGGCCAAGGAGAAGGATGAGTGGGAAGAAGAGAGGCGCAAATATGAGCGGCGTATACACGTCACGGAAACTCGTCTCAAGGTAGTCCTCGATGAGGTGGCGGCTTACCATGCCGCGCAAGCCAACGGTGCCCAGAGCGGCGTGCCGGAGAGCGACACAGAGGAACCTCAAAAGGACAACGACGCGGCCAGTATCAGAACCATGAGCATGACCAACAGCGTCCGCTTCTCCGTCATGAGCGGGCTGCAGGCGGCGAAGATGAACGGCAATTCACTCGCCGACGAGCTCAACTTCGATGGTGATGACGATTGGCAGACAGATGATGGTGGCCGCGAGAGCGTTCTCTCGAACCACCACCACCATGTCCGAAAGATGAGTAGAGATAGTGTGATGTCTCGGATGCACCGACGAAATCTGAGTATGGAGAGCCAGGCACGACCTGGAAGCGTTGCCCGGGGCAAGCTATGGGCGAACCACGCTGTTCTCGAGACGCTCGAGGACGGTATCGGGGAGGACACCGAGATACCCGAACCGGCTCCTAAGCCCATCTACACTGACACCGGAATCCAGTATTCCCCCCCGCCATCTCCTAAACTGCAGCCTTCCAAGCCCTCCACTCCGGAGCCCATGGTGAGACTTGACAGGGGGCTCGACATCGATAGCCCTTCGCGCGGTTCTCCCCGGGGCGACTCTGAAATCGAGGCAAACCAGAGACGGAAGCGCGTCCATCCAGGTCGTCCCCTGGCGATCGACCCCATCAAGCCCCCCCGTGTAATGGTCTCGGCCAGTTCACAGACGACCATGGAACCTCTAAGTCCACCGAAGACGCCTAAGACTCCACCGCAGCCAACGACGCCCCCGCCACCGGTGCCCGTGTTCAAACCCAGGTCGACGGCGTGTTCGTCTACGCAGACCGACCCCGCGCCACTTCCGAGACCGGAAACCTTCCCAATGCCTAGCATGTCGATCCCCAGCATTAGCATCGTGCCTCCAACGAGCCGCCCTACAACTCCCCGGGAGCCGCGCCTGCCGCAGTACTTCAAGGACTTTGGGTGCCAGGTAAACCTGCCGCCGTCGGTCGACACTGCTTCAGTTTCCGTCCAGACAGAGGAGATCCGCATCGATAAGCGCATTGCTCTCCTCCCAGAACACCTCAGGCCATCCGCCATAACGTCTAGGCCCCCGACCCCCAACAGCCCGGTAGAGGAAGGCCGGCAATTCACGCCTGTTCCGGGCAACCTGCCGCCGAGGAATCCGAGGAGGCTTGCTGGCAGGAGCTTGACGGAAATCCCTTCATCGCCGCCCCGTGCTCCCCACGGCGATGAGGTCACGCACGACGCATATCCCGGCAATAATGATAACGGTCCGCTGTCCACTCACAGGGCGCCGGTGAAGCGACCTCACCGCATCAGTAGCCTGTTTGCCGGGTTTGATGGAAGCTCGGATGAGGCTGAAGAGTTTGGAGAGGGCGACGTGAGTGACTCAGAGTTCCGAACCGCACTTTCCGCACCTCACCCCAAGGGTACAGTTTCCCCGAGGCCATCCAAGCGAAACTCGGCCGGAACATTAGACTCTATGTCTCCCGAACAGGCTACTTCCTCCAGGGGAACGTCAAGCAGGAACTCGGTACGGCCAATAGGAGGCACGGACATGTATGGCAGCCACCACATGCCTGAAGTTCGTGAGGTGGTCACCCGGCGACCCTCGCTGAAACGCTCTCTGCGCTCCTATGAGAAGACGGCCGTGGTGGGGACCGCAAGCAAGGTGAGTGTCATGCGCAGAGCCGCGATGATACAGAGCGGAATCGCCTCTCATCAAGGTCGCGCACGGAGCCCGAGCCTAAGCGACGTGCGTGACCCGCCATTCCCTATCCCGACGAGGGCAAGCTCAAGACGCCCGCCGTTTAGTGCCAGTGCGCCCAGTGACGGGCAGCGTAGCCCTACCCGACAGGGCGAGAGCTGGAATAGGCACGGCGTCGGACGCAGCCACTATCGAGCCAACAGCATCCGGAAGGTTCGCTCGGCCGCGGCCATTCCGGTAAAGCCAAGATCTAGACGCCAGGGTAGCCGGTCGCCACCACCTCTCTCTCCTTCTACGGGTACCTTTGAGAGCCCAGGCCTCCCCCCGTTGCCCAACAACGACATCACGACGCCCCGAACCAGGGCCGGCAGCAGTGTTCGGTACAAGGCGCACCAGTCCCAGCCGTCAACCAACACGGCATTCACAGCCAACACTGACGTCGCCTCGTCGTCCTCGCAGCCGCTTGGTGTTGTCGATGCAATCGCACAAACCATGGTCGGTGAGTGGATGTTCAAGTACGTGAGGAGGCGGAAGTCGTTCGGAGTGCCAGAGTCTGGCGGCAAGGATGAGAATAGCAACGACAGGCACAAGCGGTGGGTGTGGCTTGCGCCCTATGAGCGCGCAATTCTCTGGAGCAGCAAGCAGCCCTCGAGCAACAGTACGCTTATGGGCAAATCCGGTCGCAAATGTAAGTCCTACTTTGTCCCCACCCCCCTCGCGCGACACGATCCGGTGGCGTGACAAGGGGAACTTGGAAGAACGAAAACCAAGCATCTGACAACGTTCGCAGTCACTATTCAATCCGTATTGGATGTCAAGGATGACAATGCCAGTCCCAAGGGCGTCCCACCCTTGTTTAACCGATCAATCCTGATATTGACGCCACAGCGGGCGCTCAAGTTCACTGCCGTCTCGGCCGAACGGCACTACGTTTGGTTGACTGCGCTGTCCTTCTTGGCGCACTCGTCGCAGGCCATCCCGGATATTAGTGTGGTGCAACCGCCGAAGCCGGTCCCTGACTTTGAGCCACCCCGGGCCAAGACAAGGCGACCTGGGATCCGGGACTCGATTAGGCTTACTAAAAGCAAGGGGAACTACGGCAAGCCTACTAGCACTCTGCCCCCGATACCTAACGTGCTTTCGGCCCCGATTGCGGATATCCCGACGCTTAGAGCTGGCGAGGAGCCCTTCCCCGCACTTCCTTCGGGCGCAGGCCATCATCGGCGCGAGTCGTCGCACGACCCCGCCCAACCGCCCGTCATTCCAAGATTCCACGAGCGGCATTTCCAGGAAAGGGGTGCTCAGGAAAGAGCCAACAATGTCATGGTCCATGGGAGGAAGCGGAGCAACACGGGAGGACATGTACCTCCGCCATTGTCCTTCCGTGGGTTCTCTGGCCCCGCAGGGGGGCAGGGATACTCCCACACGACGAACAACAGCGTCGCCGGAGCCAGTGTGGGGACTGCGGGGTCGTCGGACATCTACCAGCAGTCCCAGCAGTCCGGGCCGTCGAGCAGTGCGGCATGGGCGCTAAGCACGACGGCGTCTGTGCGGACATCGGAGGCGTCATCTCGGCCAAGTCCAAGCAACTTCTTTGACGCCATTGGGACGGTGCGTATGGAGGCGTTTATCACTCCTCTCGCGCATCCACGATTGGACGACTACCCAGATGAACACGACGAGTTCCGCAACTTTGCTCGACGGCGGAGCAAGGAACTCAGGCGGCGCAACAGCCGCAACCGCAATCGTGACAGCTACACCTCCCGTGCGACACGGACTACAGAACGAACCACGGATGAATGGAGCAGGACGGACGACGACTTCTTTGCCCGGGATGACCCATTCAGGGGCTTCTGAGCGGTTGGGTGTAGGTTGAACGTCCGGGTCCGATGAATGTCGGCTCCACAGGGTGTTGGGTTTCCTTCGTGCGGCCCGCAGACGGGGGATGCCTCAAGGTGCGATAGCCTTGCACTTGTACGATTCGTGTTCGTATGGCGAAGACATATGCAGTATGCGGGTGAGCCTCGGCGGTGTCATCTGTGTTCGCTGCCAGTTTTTGTTTTGCCACCACTCCTTTCTTTCGTGTCTTTACTCATAAGCCTTTCTGGACCGTCGGAAAGGGAGCTACCGTTCTCGTCGATCATTTTTATCCTTTTATATCCTCTTTCGCTCTCTTTTCCGACTCCGGTCGATCTCTCTCTTACTGTCGGCTATTGTTAGGTGTATACTATGGATGGTGTATCTTAGTTGGATTTGGACGGCGACAGAGGCAAGGCGCTGCTGATCTTCGCTTCACTTTTTTTCTTCTTCTTTTTTGTATCTCAAGGACGTGGATGAAGCCTTGGGGTATTGGTACTAGTTCTCGACTTTTCCAGTCGCCATGCCACGGGGAAGAAGCGACTACTACATGTAGCCACATCTGGCATATAAGTACAAAGGCAAGGTGCGGCCTGCCAGGTTTTATGTATGGACCGGATAAGAGAATAAACACTAGCTGTGGAGTTAAGTAACAATATCCCTCGTGCACCTACAAGTAATAATGCATTTCAAAGCATGGGTGAGCGAGGTGAGTTGGTTGAGTGGGTGCCAACTACCTAGTAATATCGCGTAAGCCTACTCGTAAGCATACAATACAAGTTTATACAAGTCAAGTTTTGTGGCGAGTCGGGCCGTGGTGGGGGTCGTCACTTATCTTATCAGAGGGGAGGGGAGGGGACTTGGAGGTGCGGGAGGAGGGCGCTACCATGGAATGTACGAGTATTACTCCGCCCTTTGAACTAATCCCAGTGGGCGGGCCCTGCCTTGGCTTCAGCCTAACTTGGAACTTCGCGAACCAACTCGAACTGGAGCAAAGAGCCAAATCTATTTTTCTCAACAGCTGCCCATAAATTCGCCGTCTAGCACCCTAATAAATCCCGATACAATACAGTACAGCTTCAGCCCTGCACCCGGCTCGAGAGAAGCAAATCCTCCCTAACTTCCGAGCATCCACGCCCTCTTTTTTTTTTCTCCCGCGCCGGGCGAACATTCCCCTCCTACCACACGCGATCAGATCTTGGCCTAGCGACACCTCTATTGGGAGAGGCTCCGGGACGAATACCTCACGATATTAAGACGGGAGGGCAGACGGGGATATTTCAACCATGTTGAAGATATGGTCGATGGTACGAGCGGCCGCCACTTCCCCCCTTCCCTCTCCCCCCCCGCCTTACCCCTCCCTCCCCTCTCCGCGAAGCTCGGCGCGGGGAAGGATTGATATAAGAGGGGGAAGAGGGTTGCATCTGTCAAGAGGGATGAGGAGAGAGAAAGGACATTCAACTAATGGTCGTGTCTACTGCAGAAAAAGGAGCAGGAGAAGGCGGATAATGCCGAGGGGCAAGCAGGGAAGAAGAAGAAAGTGACGGCGGCCCAACTACGTGTACAGAAGGGTGAGTTGCCGACCACGACCACGACCACGACCACGATCGCTGCACCAGATCCCCCCCGTCCTCCCCCGTCCCTCTCTCTCTAATACTCCTCCCGGAACTCGTCCCCCCACCCCCCACTCGACCCTCCTCGACCGCTTCTACTACACGACCTCGAGCTAACACGCGAGTCCCTCGCCCGACACAGACCTCTCCGAACTCTCCCTCGGCTCGACAATGAAGACGGACTTCCCCGACCCAGACGACATCCTCAACTTCATCCTCACAATAGACCCCGACGAGGGCCTCTACCGGGGCGGGCAGTTCACCTTCACCTTCGCCGTCAACCAGAACTTCCCGCACGAGCCGCCCAAGGTCCAGTGCCGGGAAAAGATCTACCACCCGAACATCGACCTCGAGGGGAAGGTCTGTCTTAATATCCTAAGGGAGGACTGGAAGCCCGTTTTGAATCTGAATGCAGTTATCGTCGGGTTGCAGGTACGTTGAGGATCCCGGTCATACATTGTGTTCGGTCGGTCGGTCCGCCGGCCGGCCGGTTGATCCCTTATAGTACCTGTCTAGGGTGAGGGAGGTGTTAAAGCTAACTCGTTTTTTTGTCAAGTTCCTCTTCCTTGAGCCGAACGCGTCCGACCCGCTGAACAAGGAGGCGGCGGAGGATCTGAGGCTGAACAGGGACGGGTTCAAGAGGAACGTCAGGACGGCGATGGGCGGGGGGACGGTGAAGGGGATCACCTATGACCGGGTCCTGAAGTGAAGAAGGCCAGTTCGAGGACTCGGGCGTGGCTGTCGACCCATACTCATACTCTACGTTTCTACAACCGCATCTTTTTCTCTTTTTTTTTTTTTACGTTTCTTTTTTACTTCTTTTGCGGATATCCAGGACAATGCCGAGGCTTGAGCGCATAGCACGGAGTGGGGGGTCGTGGGCGCGATAAACATCGCGATCGCGGCCATGGTTTATAGACGGCGGACAAGGTTATACAGACGGGATTTGGACGCATCGAGCAAGAGGCAAAAAAGGGGAGGGCTATCTTTTTTTTCTCCGTTCCCGGCCGTGTATAGAGAGAGCCCGGCTATCCAGAATTGAACATACACCACCGATGACTCCGAATCGAACATACACCCAAATGACTCCTCATTGAACAGATGGATACGATGTTCGTCTGAGTCACTAGCGATGTTCGCTGACCGCAAAGAGGCCGCGATGCTTGTCCAGTAGTGTAGTGGGGGCTTTACCATGGGTATTGAGCCGGGATTACCTAACTAGGTATGACCACAAGTACGAGTACCCCATCCTCGTACCTTACAGGTGAGGCACAATAGGTATAGTAACAAATAATGTACCCCACCATGACTCCAGAGTTTCTCTGGCCAATCCGGGCCGCGGGTAATAGCCCAAGACCCGCACGCTAATTGGTTGCTCCGTCCGACGGAGGGCCCACCGCCAATTGCGCCAATTGCTCATGGCTCGCCCCCCGAAATCGGGGTGAAAAATTTCGGCCGGGGAAGGGAAAGAGCCAGGTTAGCGGTATCGCTCCAGGTGTGCACGTACCAACCATCACCTATTTCCCCGTCCACCGCTTTAAGGTTCAGCACTTCCTTCTTTTTTTCTCTCTCCCATTCCTTTTCAAAACCCCCCCCCCCCCCAACCGAGTCACCAGCCATCACACAAGACACCTCTCCTCTCCTTTCCCACATCCACATCCATCACAATGGCCTCCCGCAGCTTCACCCGAGCTCTTCGCTCCCAATTGGCGCGCCAGGTGCCCGCCGTCCAGCAGAGGACCATTGCCACCGCCAGCCGGAGCTTGGCGAGGCAAGCTCGTCCTGCCGTCCTCGGGCCTGCCCAGCAGGTTCGTGGCGTGAAGACGATGGACTTTGCCGGCTCGAAGGAGGACGTCTACGGTATGGCTTCATTTTCCCCCCAAATCTCAATTGAGCTTGTTCAGGACACCTTTCAGCTAACGGTATTGTGACGGAATAGAGCGTGCCGACTGGCCTCAGGAGAAGCTCCTTGTGAGTCACCAATGGATTCGCCACGCCGATTCCCCCGGCACTGCCTTGAACCCCAATGGCCATATACTGATACCATAGACAGGAGTACTTCAAGGACGACACCTTCGCCCTCATCGGCTACGGATCCCAGGGTCACGGCCAGGGTCTCAACCTCCGTGACAACGGCCTCAATGTCATCGTCGGTGTCAGGAAGTCGGGTCAGTCGTGGAAGGACGCCATCCAGGACGGCTGGGTCCCCGGCAAGAACCTGTTCGAGGTCGACGAGGCTATCTCCAGGGGTACCGTCATCATGAACCTCCTCTCCGATGCCGCTCAGTCCGAGACTTGGCCCCACATTAAGCCCCAGATCACCAAGGGCAAGGTATGATGACATCGTGTCCCTCCCCCCCCTTCTTCCCTTCCCTGCAGACCTAGGAGGCCGAAGTGGAGCAGGACGCTGACTGACTGGTGGTAGACCCTCTACTTCTCGCACGGCTTCTCCCCCGTCTTCAAGGAGCGCACGCACGTCGAGGTCCCCAAGGACGTCGATGTCATCCTCGTTGCCCCCAAGGGCTCTGGCCGCACCGTCCGCTCCCTCTTCCGCGAGGGCCGCGGCATCAACTCCTCGTTTGCCGTGTACCAGGACGTCACCGGCAAGGCCGAGGAGAGGGCCATCGCCCTCGGTGTTGCCATTGGCAGCGGTTACCTCTACAAGACCACCTTCGAGAAGGAGGTCATCTCTGATCTCTACGGAGAGCGCGGTTGCCTGATGGGCGGGATCCACGGCATGTTCCTCGCTCAGTACGAGGTTCTCCGCGAGCGCGGCCACTCCCCCAGCGAGGCGTTCAACGAGACCGTTGAGGAGGCCACTCAGAGCCTGTACCCCCTGATCGGTGCCAACGGCATGGACTGGATGTACGAGGCGTGCTCGACCACCGCCCGCCGTGGTGCCATCGACTGGACCCCCCGCTTCAAGGATGCCCTGAAGCCCGTCTTCAACGACCTGTACAACGCCGTCGAGGACGGTACCGAGACCCAGAGGAGTCTCGACTACAACGGCCAGAAGGACTACAGGCAGAAGTTCGAGGCCGAGATGGAGGAGATCCGCAACATGGAGATCTGGAGGGCGGGTAAGGCCGTCAGGTCTCTCCGTCCCGAGAACCAGAAGTAAGCTCTTCTGGGTCTGGGGAGAGAGAGAGCATGATGGGGCGGGCGGGGTGTGTGGGAGGTGACTAGTGTATTGGTGAATGCTTGCGGCGCTGGACTGTTCTGTACGTGTGCTAGGTCAAAAATTGGTTCGGTTTGATATACCTTGCAAAATTATATGGTCGTTTTTCTACTGGTGTAAAGATTTCACGGAATGGGAGTAGATTGTGCAACGCAATGTGAACGCCAAACTGGTTACTCTTAACTCCTCGCATCCTGTGTCCTGTATCCTGTGCCTACTGTCCTGGTCACCCGGAAGAATACCTGAAAGCTCAATGGGGTGAAGTGGCAATGGATGGTGGGTAGATTTTTTCGCCGCGTGATTGTGTGCGAGATATAGTTGTGGCAGCCCAGTCACATAAGCATACAGAACAACAAGTGACGTTAAGCACCAATGGTTCAGGGGTAGAATACATGCTTCCCAAGCATGTGATCCGAGTTCGAGTCTCGGTTGGTGCACTTTCTTTTTTTCCTCTTTTCCTTTTGTCCTCGTATTGCTCGGGTGCTTGTGGTAGACGCCTATTATCGGATAAGTAAGACGAGCGAGGGGCTCGGAGCATCCCTACAACGCCAAGCTCCAAATCAAGACACAAAGGCTTCGGCGAAGTGGGGAGAGGAAGCGGTCCAAGCCAAAGATCTTTTGGTTTTTCACTTCTTTCTCCTCCCTTCTTTATCTCGGGAGGTATTAGGTAGTCTTTCGGGTAAGACGGGTGAGGGGCTCGGAGCAATTCTTTCGAACGCTCCCCGAGTCCGGTTTGGTTCTTGTCTCTTGGTCGTCCGTTGTCTTGCCAAATCGAGACGAAAACGGCTTCGGCGAAGTGGAGCTCCTTCCGTGATTGTGTTACCCCGCCACGTACTGAGCAGTAGGCCCCAGATATCTATAAATCTAAGATATCTTTTCCATCCTCCTTTTTTCTTCTTGCTTCTCTCTCACGCTTTCTTCGGGTCCTTTTAGTTTTATACAGTAACTCATCACGATTTACAATCTCATACTTTCTTCCTACTCCTTTTCTATTATTGCCGAGTTCAATACTAGTAGCAATGGACAAGTCATTCTCCGGCCTGCCTCTCACGCGCGCCTCGGTGCAGGAGGCCCACAAGCTCATTGCGCCCCACGTGCACCGCACGCCCGTCTTCCGGTGCAAGACCCTCGACGAGATCGCGTCGACGGAGAGGCCCGGGGCCGGGGAGGGTGGGGGGAGGGGCGCGAGACCCAAGATTAGGCTCTGGTTCAAGTGCGAGAACCTGCAGAGGGTCGGGGCGTTCAAGGCCAGGGGCGCGTTTCACGCTGTTGGGAGGTTGGTGGAGAGTGGGTGGACGGGGCCGGTTATCACTCATAGCTCTGGTGGGTTTCGTATCCATTTCCTTTCTGGGGTTGGGTGGTTGAAGTAGACGAGGAGAGGGGTTAGATGGGTTGAAGAGAGTTGAAGGCCGAAGGCCAACGGTCAACAGAAGAAAGTGGGGGGTTGGAGCCAGGGAAGCCATACTCTGACCGGGATGATAGGAAACCACGCCCAGGCCGTCGCGCTGGCGGCCCGCGACAACGGCATACCCGCCCACATCATCATGCCCTCCATCGCGATGCCCAACAAGATCGCCGGGACAAAGGGGTACGGCGCCACCGTGTACTTCAGCGGGAGCACGGCCCCGGAGAGGGAGGCCGAGGCCGACAGGGTCATGAAGGAGACGGGGGCCAGGATGGTGCCGCCTTACGACCACCCGGACGTCATCCTGGGACAAGGTAAAGTAGCCTCCCTCCTCTGACACTCTCTTCTGCCCCAGCGTATATCTGTATGACGGTGACTTGCATCTATGAGAGTCGATGTAAGGCTGAGGGGAAGGTGAACGAGAAGCGCGCCCACTTACACCGATTACAGGAACCACGGGCCTCGAGCTCCAGGAGCAGGTAGCTGAGGAGATGGCGTCCGAGTCGTCTTCCAAGAAGGGCCTTAACGCAATCATCACCCCCTGTGGCGGTGGCGGACTGAACTCCGGCGTTGCCCTCTCCGTATGTCCACTTCCCGCCACCCCCGCACCCCTCATATATCCATAGCGTCTCTCACCCAATATTCGAAACTAACACACACGCACACCCCGCAGTGCGAAGGGACGGGCATCTCCGTCTTCGCCGCGGAGCCGACCCACCAAGGCGCCGACGACCTCCGCCGCGGCCTGGCGGCGCACTCCCGCATCACCGCCGTCTCGTCCCTCAGCATCGCCGACGGCCTGCGCACTCCCGTGGGTGCGCACCCGTGGTCCATCCTCCACGACCGCGGCCTCCTGAGGGGCGCCTACGCCGTGTCTGAGGAGGAAATATCCCGCGCGCTGAGGCTCGTGCTGGAGAGGATGAAGGTCGTGGTGGAGCCCAGCGCCGTCGTCGGACTCGCCGTCGTGCTGTTCAACGAGGAGTTCAGGCGCTTGGTGGAGGAGGAGGGCGGGGAGGAGGGGTGGGACATCGGGGTTGTCTTCACGGGGGGAAATGTGAACCTTGACGCGCTGCCTGGGCTGCTGGAGCTCGGGAAGGCGTGAAAGGGGTAAGGGGGTGGATAGTTGGGAAAAGGGGGACCGGGGATTTACGCTATTATACGATATATATCCAATATTACGTGCACTCTATATACATCATTATTGCTCAAGAGATCCAAAACGAAAATTAAAGACTAAAGGAAAAAAGGAAGAGAGGAAGAAAGGAGAAACTGAATGCCATGGTATCTCGTCTACTCATCCGCAACACCCACCACATCTCTAGGCTGTTCTAACGCAAAGAAAAGACATAAAAAAGGAAAGAAAAGAAAGAGAAGAGGGCCAGGCTAGCGCTGCACATTCCTGCTCAGCGCCTCGTCCATGGACTTCCTCCACCGCTTACCAAACATCTTCACCATGCACACGGTGAGCAGGCTCAGGACGAGGGTCGCGAGGCCCAGGATGGTAAAGGTCCAGCCGTGGCCCAGAGCGCTGATGATGGGCTCGGCGACGATGGCGCCGATGCAGCTGAAGATGTTGCGCACGAAGTTGTTGACGGCCACGCCCTCGGCGCCGCGGCCGGGCATGAACTCCGTCAGGGCGGTCGTGGAGAGGGACTATTTTGTTTTTCTGGTTAGCGTTGCGCTCTTTAAAGAATCAACCCCCCTTCCTACCAAGTAATCTCGAAGAAAGCCAAGATGCTATGCCCCTTACGAACCACTCCCCTCCTACTAAGTAGGCTCAAAGTTGTAAAATAAGAAGGGAAAGGAGAATCGAAAGGAGGTGTGGGTTAAAGGGGGGGCGGACTACTCACGAAGACAAGCATCGAAGCGAGGCCGAAGAGAAAGGTCCCCACGGCTGGAACGGCCCAGTGCAGGCCCTTCTGTATCGTCCACCCGTAGAATATGAGGGCGAGGGGATACACCGTGCCCGCGATCCAGGCGTTCTCGGCGAACCTGTCCTCGGGGAGGAACACAAGCTTCCCCGACTCGTCGTACCGCCCCGCCTTCTCGGCCTGCCGGATCATGATTCGGTCGATCCACCGCCCGCCGAAGGCCGACGAGAGGCCGTAGCCGAGCGAGGGAGGTATGTAGAAGACGCCGACGACGATGATGGAGAACGAGTACGGCGGGTTCGAGTACCCGGCCTGCAGGGATATGTTCAGCACGTAGAGGGACCCGAAGGTGATGGAGGCCCAGAACACCGTCAGGAGGACGGCGGGGAAGCGGAGCATGGCGATCACGCCCAGGGGGCTGAGGACGATGCGGCGCACGAAGGCCGCCGAGTCCCGGGCGCGCACGCTGAGTGACGACGCTGCCGATGCGGACGTGGCGGTGCGGCCGAGGCGCCGCGCCGCGCGAGCCGCGGGCCCGTCCCTGTTCGCGAGCGTCTCGGGGAGGACGAAGACGATGGCCACGACCATGACGCCGCCGTAGGCGGCCAGGAGCCACATGGTCGAGCGCCACCCGAAGCCCTGGGCCAGCGCGCCGCCTATGAAGGGGGCCAGGAGCGGGCCGAGGAGCGGGCCGAGGTAGAAGAAGCCCATGGCGCGCCCGCGCTCGTGGACCTCCCAGATGTCGGAGATGGTGCCGGCGCCCACGGCCTGGACGGAGGCCGAGGCGCCGCCGCCGAGGAGGCGCATGACGATGAGCATGGATATCGAGGTGGAGACGGCGCTCAGGACGGAGAAGACGACGAAGAGGGTGAAGCTGATGATGTAGATTGTCCGGCGGCCGAATTCCTGGCTGCACGTGGCCCACCAGAGGGGGAATATAGACATGGCTTGTCTCGGTTAGTAAAAAGGAGATGTTCCACTTCGCCGCCCGCCGTGGAAACAGGAGTTAGGCGATGTTGTCTCGGGATGTGATAAGTTACTTACAGAGCATGTACATGGCAATGGACAAGTTGGTAATGGCAGGCGTTGTATTAAGGTCCTCCGTCAGCTGGGTGAGAGCGGCTGATGTATCCGTGTTAGCTCGCCGAATGTGTTAAACTGGTCAAGGGAGAGGGAGGGTTGGCATACGGTAGAAGATACTGGACCCGAAAGGGGCCGCGGCGCCAGCTAGAGCAATAACGAGGGTGATAATCCACTTTGTGCTGTTCTTGTAGTCATACGGCCGGTCAACCTCGGGCACGACGGCTAGCCGCGCGAACAGCCCCCTCCGTCTCGACCTCGGGACGATGGAGAGCGCCCTCGACTGCGCCGTCGAGGTCCGCGAGATGGGCTCCTCGTCCGACTGGCCCGAGTGATGCGAGTGGGAGTCCGCCTCACTGAGGTCATGCTCGGCCTCGACGTCCTCTTCCTTCCTTCCCTCTTCCTCCACTGCCTTCTCAGACCTAGGGGCGGCATCAATGTCGGGCTCATTCTCGGGTACGGATACAGCCTTCTCGCCGGTTTCGTCGGTGATGTCCGGATCGGCCACCTCGTGAGGAGGCCTTTTGCTTTTCTCATCGAGAGAGCCAGACATACTCTAGAGTGAGCGGGCGGGGCCCCTATGCCGCTACTGATAAAACGAAGGCAATGACAACGGGGCAGCAGAAACGGCAAATACTGAAGTTGAGATGCTATTTTTTCCAGGTAATAACACTCTGTGATAGCAGAATAACTTCGGCCCTTTGCGCTAACGTTCACACATCCAGCCACAGCATGCCAGGTGTGCACCAAGAAGCCTTACAAACCCACGCACGGCCTGCCCGTAGATTGGGGGGTGGCTGCCTTAAAACGGTTCACAGACGGGAGAGTGGCGTTCAAAGTGGACGGTGATGGCAGTAGATGCTAGCCAGGGTACGCAGCGAGATGAGATGAGAGTAGGGAGGTAAAAACCCGTGGGTCAGCCCGGCGGCGGGGGGAGAGAGACGCCCGGTGGATTCCGGTTCCGGAAGCGGAGTAGACGTCGGAGGGCGGGGAGGAGTAGGGGAAACTAAAAAGAACAAGGAAACACACTCATTGATCGTCTAAGTGTATTAAAGTAGGGCGGATCTAAGATAATCACCGAAAATGGGGCGTGTCATTTGAAGAACAGATTCCTCTATCCGACGTCACGATAATGGGCAGAGAAAGAAGAAAGAGTAACAGGGGGTAGGGAATGGTTGGGAACAGCAAGTAGTTGAGTTGACTAGATCGAGAGAAAATGCAATACCAAGCAAGATAACTCGGACACACGATTGGGCCAAGGCGCGAGTGCCGATGTGCCGTCAGAGCCGGCCCTCTTGCGCCGGGTTTCGCCATCGGAAGGGGCCCCCGTAGGATTGGTACCGGGCCGAAGGTGCCATACTTAAAATTTCAGAGCGGTTCTCGGACCATGACGCGATGGAACTAATGGAGGGTCATGGGGGGGGGGGGGCACTGGCTGGATGGCTCTGACTGTCTATGTGGAGAAGAAGTTGGACTGCCGAAGTTCAAGTCCAGGTCCAAAAGGGGTCGTTTTCGGGGGAGGGCCCCACTTTCGTGGGCAATAAGTGGGGAAGTAGTGGAGCCTCGGCATGGGTGGGAGTTCCGCATCGGAGCCGAATTCCGCGCCACATAACGTGGAGGAGTTGGAGTTTGTGCGGTCCTGTGGCTGGTGTACCGAGGTACCATCCCCAGCTGTACACAGGAGACAGTCACCCGATTGTATCCGCCGTTATCGGGTTCCTGGTACTGAGGTTGTCGCCCAACTTATGTATTAGCCACTTTTCCTTCGGTCTCTCCCCAAAATTTGCGACCTTGGGCCGACGAGCGAAATTAGGAGGTAGAGCTCGTACCCGAGTATGACGCACTGAATAAGAATCTTTTACCTGCGACGGCGGCGATGCAAGCTTCGAGAGGCTAGCTGGATTGGGGAGTCTGGCTCCGAGTTTGATGCAGGCGCGAGTAATACTTGTTTTAAGCAGCCCTCCATTGAGACGCAGAAAAGCGAGTCACTCCTGTTGTTGCTTTCCTGCCGCGCCCTTTGAGTACAATTCGCCATCCCATGGACTTTTGGCGTGCCTTACTCACCAGAGGACGGTTCGTGATCGTGTGAAGTACTCATACACCGCTTTGTCCGAGATGATATATAATCACCACACGAGAAAACGATACGCCAGGTAATGTCACGCTGGTGATTAGCAGCTAGAAGCAAGCTAGAAGTTGGCATCTGCTTGTGCGGGCATCCACGAGCCAGCGTCGAGGATTCGTTCCTTCCTGACTCAGACTAGTATTGGAAGGAGCGATGCACTCCACGCTCTTCAATGCTAATTGATATCCGACTACATACCTATTTTCATATTTTCATATTTTTTCCCGTCTTCCATAGCTTGCTCTTCCCCATCTAATTACAAATGTAATCAATTGCATATGCCAGACATGCTCGTATTGGATACACCCGTTGTAGACCTCGGTGGTGCCTGGCTGGGCGATGGTGCCCAGCGGGCCGCTTGTCGCGGGGTAAACTCAAAATCGCGCGCGTAACACAGAGCGGACTTACCCCTCCCCCACATACGAGTACATACGACTCATACGCCGCAGCTTGCCCAAAAACTTGGAACTTGGAACTTGGCAGGGAGTTCCCGCGATTCATTTTTCTTCTTCCCGCCCCACGACCGTTCTTCAACTCTCTCTGCCAGAACATACGAGCGGCTGGATTTCGAATTAACATTTCAACCTTTTTCTCTCCCACTGCGTCTATTCCCTCCCCCCAATTCGTCGTCTGCTGGGCTCCATCACCTCCTCAAATACACCATGTCCGTGACAAACGCCGATCCCACGTCCGCCGCCGAGGCAGCCAAGCTGGCCGCGCTCACCCTCGCTACCCTCCCCGTCCATGACCGTAACGACGCCCTCGACATCATCCACGACGAACTCATTGCCGCCAAGGATGACATCCTCGCCGCCAACGCCCGGGATATGGAGCTTGCCCGCGTCGCCGCCGCCGGCGGTAGCCTCTCGCAGAGTCTCGTATCGAGGTTGGACCTCGCGAGGCCCGGCAAGTTCGAGGATATGCTGAAGGGGATTCGCGACGTGCGGAACCTAGAAGACCCTGGTACGCCGCTCTTCTCCGTCTCCTACAACCTACGTTAGGCAGTTAGACATGTATGTGGCTAACACTACTCCCCCTCAAACAGTCGGCCAGGTCACCCTCCGCACGAAGCTCGACGACGGACTCGAACTCGAACGGGTCACCTGCCCCATCGGCGTCCTCCTCATCATTTTCGAGGCCCGCCCCGAGGTTATAGCCAACATCGCCTCCCTAGCCGTCAAGTCGGGTAACGCCGCCATCCTCAAGGGTGGCAAGGAGTCCACCGAGTCCTTCGTCGCCATCTCCACTGCCATCTCCGCCGCCCTTGAGAAGTCAAAGGTCCCCAACGGCGCCATCCAGCTCGTCACCACCCGCGACGTCATTCCCCAGCTCCTCGCCCTCGACCGGTACATCGATCTCGTCATCCCTCGCGGCTCCAACGAGCTGGTCCGATACATCAAGTCGTCGACGAAGATCCCTGTCCTTGGCCACGCCGACGGAATCTGCGCTGCCTACCTCGCCGAGTCCGCCAACGCCGACTTGGCCACGAGGGTCATTGTTGACTCTAAGACGAACTACGTCGCCGCGTGCAACAGCCTCGAGACCCTCCTCGTCCACAAGTCCACCCTCGATACCGTGCTGCCCAAGGTCGCCGCTGCCCTGGTGGCAAAGGGCGTGACGCTGAAGTGCGACCCCGCCTCGAAGGAAGCCCTCCTGAAGCTCGGGGGCGACGTCGCCTCCAAGGTCGAGGACGCACAGCCCGCCGACTACGACACGGAGTTCCTGGCCCTCACCCTCGCCGTCAAGACGGTCGAGTCCGTCGACGACGCCATCTTACATATCCACCTGCACGGCTCGCACCACACCGACACCATCCTTACCGAGGAGAAGGAGGAGGCCGAGAAGTTCATGTCGGCCGTAGACTCGGCGGGCGTCTACTGGAATGCGTCCTCGCGTTTCGCCGACGGCATGCGCTACGGCTTCGGAACCGAGGTGGGCATTAGCACGAACAAGATCCACTCCCGGGGCCCCGTGGGTCTCGAGGGCCTGATGATCTACAAGTACAAGCTCAGGGGTACCGGGCAGATTAGCACCAACTTCGGGAGCGGGGAGGGGCAGAGGGAGTACAAGCACGAGAAGCTCCCATTGTAAGGGGTCGGGAGTTGGTTGGTTTATCTAGTTGTTGTAAATAAATACCCCTGGCTTTCTATGTAAGGCCAGCAAGCTACAGACTGAAGTGTTGGTGTGTGTGAATGAAAAAAAAAAGGTCGTTGATAGGGGATCTAGAAGTGGTCAAAAAAGAGGGACGGCCAAAATTGGCGGCACGAACGATTACTCAACAGATGTTCATGTTATAGTTGTCCTATGAAGCCCCGTCTGCCAAGACCAAACCGTATCGTCTTCCCATGCCGTTTCTGCCACAAGATTCCGGGCTGGACCGTATTGTTTCTGCGAGGATCATTGTTTGGTTGAAGCAGGGGTATCAAACTGGGGCATATCCGTCGTAGACAGGCCCGGATTTACATGCGAGGGGCCCCAGCAATGACACGGACCGCTTCGTGGCCCTCGCATAAATGATACCCCGCGGGCTAGAAAAGGGGGGGTGTGGGCGACAGTCTGGGACCAAGCGGGGGCGCTCAGGCGTACCGAACTATCTCTCCCGGAGGGACTGTGCGTGCTCCTTGTCCTCCGCGCAGGCCAGGCCGCAAACTAAGCGGCCCAAGCTAGAATATGCGGATCCTCACCCACCGCCTACCGCCCATTGTCGACATCGATCTGGTTCCGAGTGAGGAAAAGCATCCAAGTTCCCTCCTCACCCCTCCCCTAGTTGGATCTCGTTTCGGATTGCCAGTGTGGCAGATATGTTGTATTCCTCTTCCATACGACCCCCCCCCCCCCCCTCCCTTTTTTTTTCTTCCAAAAACGAAACAAAACGTTTTGTGACGTTTCTGGAAAACGGAGCGTAGAAATAAGAGTGAGGAGAGGAGCCAGTCCGTTTCGGAAGGCGGCGGCCTTGCGCTTCCATCCCACATGGAACCCGCTCTTGCAGGGCGAAGGCCTATATTCACCGAGCCTTACTTGATACGCTCGGTAGACCGTGGTAATTCTCAATGCGTAAACATCGACCAGACCAAACAGTGGCTCTAAAACCTTTGAACGCCCGCGAGGACCTGTGAGGGGCGAGAGAGACGAATACTTCGAAGTGAAGTAAACAAACGGGGATCCCGCTCATGGCGCCTTTGCGTACGTCGTGTATACGCTCCCCTGTCCCGAGGGCGCAATCTTCAAGCACGCAAACCTCGCCTCCGGGAGTCGTTTCCCGGCCTTGATGCTCTCCAGAACCCTATGTAGCCCTTCGTTAGCCTCTCCTCCCCCCCAACTTCACCTCATCGCCAGGACTGCTCCCCTCCCGGGAACCCTTTCGCATCCAACCGAGACGAAGCGGTAAAAGAAGAAAGGTACTCACCACTCAACCCCGACATACTTGATCCCGCATCCCCCCACCTTCTTGATCTCCCTCTCCAACTTCCCCCCCGCCAACCCACCGCCGGCGCCCGTCCCCACGCTCCCCGGCCGCCCGATGATGACGTGCGTCACCCGCCTCCTCCCCAGGTGAAGCGACATCCGCGCCCCGTTCTCCGCGAGGACGCGCTTCAGCTTGATGTCCGAGATGAGCGGTTGCGTCGTACCGTTGACGTATATCACCAAACCCTCGAACATCCCGCGCGACCTCTCCCCTCCCCCTTCCCCCCCTTTCCTCTCCTCACCCTCCGGACCGTCCCCTCCCTCCACCTTTCCACCCCTTGCGGAGATCGCCCCCTTCATGGCTCCCGGCTGGATAAGCATGTCCATGACACTAACGCGCGCCTTCTCCTCCACTACGACGATGGGGCCGCGGCCCGGGCTGGGAGCACCCGACCCTTTCAACCCGCCTTTCCCTGC
This sequence comes from Cephalotrichum gorgonifer, assembly GCA_900312665.1. Lineage (NCBI taxonomy): Eukaryota > Fungi > Ascomycota > Sordariomycetes > Microascales > Microascaceae > Cephalotrichum > Cephalotrichum gorgonifer. Next base: position 3,211,989 of record ONZQ02000001.1, read on the forward strand.
TCTATACTGCGCGCTCAACTTCGTGTTCCGCCACTCTCGCCACGGCACCCCCGCACCAAGGCCATCCGCCCTCTGATGCCCCGTCGACGAGCTGTTCCACGGGTCAAAGGCGCTCCCGTGACGCGGTTGCGGGGCGCGAGAGGGTAGGGGTTGCTGTTGCGGCGGCGCCATGTTTCTCGGTCGTCAACACTACCCCTCCCTATATCACGAGATGAAAAGAGAAAGGCCAGTCAAGCTCGGGGGCGCTTCGTCGCTTTCAATTTGGGGGGTCCCCGTCGTCCGTCTTCGCCTGCGTTTAGATCGTCTTTCCCTTCGTAAATCGTAAATCTAGTCGTTTCAAAGGCCGTTAATACTTCCTTCCCGTCAATTAATCCAATTCCGTATCTTGCAACTATGATCCGAGGTAAAGACCGAAGAGTAAAAAAGAGAAAAAACCGCCCCAATGGACAACTGATTGATATCCCGAAAATGAAATAGGCAGAAAAGAAAGGAAGGAAGGGAAGGGAAGGGAAAGGAAGGGAAATTATCAAAACATGACGAAGGAGCGGCGACTAAACAAGCGGGAAGACGGGGTAGGATTGCTTGTCTCGCCTAAATGCAAGGCAACAGAAATTTGTGTGCCTTGTCCAACAGGAGAAGGAGCCTCATGTTGCTACCGCGACGAACGACCAATGCGGGGTACGAAACTGGCGCGAGGTCATGTGACATCCGTTCCTCCTGACACCCGCCAACCACATCTCCATCCAACGCATAAATAAGTGTAAGTAGAGGCTCACCGGGGGCAATGAAATTCGTCTAGTGTGAGGATGTGGCACATTACTTCCATATTGCCCACCCTCTCTTGATGAGCTTTCTGTACTTATCCCCTCACAGTTCTAGACTCCACGCCAAGTGCCTCGCACAAGATAATCATCTCACACGATCCATATCGTAACCACGACGAACTCAAACCCGAACACTGGACCAGTCATCCCGAAGCGAAGCGCTTTTTATTTGCCATCGTGACTCGTTACTTAAGGCAGGACATTTCCAACACCCTATCTCGCACACTTTTCGCAGACTTCTCAGAGCTAGAAGTGTAACTCTCAGGGCAATAAAAATCCGCGAGAAAAAAAAAACGAAAAAAAAAACATAAAAAATAAGACAAGCATGGCGACGTGGGAAAATCAACATGTCGTAAGGTCGTCATAAAAATAAATGGCCCGAGTACCCCGTCCCCCTTTCGCGTTCGTGTGCCCAACTGAGTGACATCTGCTCACTCCCATCAAAAAAGCACATCTATCACCACCACCCAGTCCTCGCATAATTTTCATCGCGTGAGTTGCCCGGCTTCTGGCTGCGTGACGTGGACCCTTGCATAGGACACCAAAAATGGACCAAAGGCGAGAATAGACGGCAAGGCATAAAAATGAAGTGTGTCGTCAGTCGCTTGCGCAGTCATCGCGCCCACCTCTAGGTCTTATCGTCGTGGAAAAAAAAAAGGCCTTTAGTCATGATCCAACGTTGTTCCGTCTGGGTCTCGTCAAAGTCGGATACGTCGTCGTCAGCCAACCATCACGGGCCATCCCCGTGATGCTTTCGTCCAACGAACAAAAAAAAAGTGCTTCTTGTCATGCCACGGAGGGCAGAAGAAACAAAAGTAAACGAAACAAATATCGTGAAACCCTAGGAAAATCTTTTTCAGATCGCTGGGTAGAAAGAAGAAAAAAAAGTCAGGTCGCTCTCCTCCCCTAGTCTTTAGAAATTAAATCCACCATGCAAAGCGTCATTCATTAGCCATTTACAGCCATGACAGGGGCATTTTAGACAACAAGCAACGGTAAAGTCGTAAAGGTCGTCATCGCATCTTTTGTTCGGGCGGATGTAGACGTCCCCATGAGTCGTCTCAAATCAGTCGGTGGAAAAGGGAACGGGGGCAGGGCGAGAAGTCGTAAGTTTCGAACCGGAACAAAGAGAAGAGATAGGTCGAGATAAGGAAAATTGCAAGTCGTAGGGAAAATATAAATGAGCGTCTCACACCTCGGGGGTGGAATATATCGATGTCTTATCGGGGTTTCGACGAGACTCATTAGCCGCGAAATATGCCCATCCATCCGTCAATCATCGGGGATTGGCTCAGTCGTTAGGCTAGACAGATAACGTGCCGCAAGGCCTCAAATGATGAGACTAGAGCTTAAACGGTCAGATGTCTTTTGTTTCGATAGTGTTGGCCCTAGGTAAAGGATTTGAATTACCTTCGCCGTTGAGTAGATATAGCCGAAGCCGGCCGGCTCATCGAGTCGTATGCAGGAGCCGGGACGCCTGACTCGATCATAGTCTTCCTGCGCTTCAAGTCCATGCTTCCCATGCCAGCACCACCGCCCGGAGACCGGGGAATGTCATCATCATCCCGCTGTCGCTTCAGGCTGCCGCCGCCACCATTCATGACGGGTGGTTGGGGGGCGTATCCATTGGACATCGATGCCCCCATGTCTGCTTGGGGCGCATAAACGTCGGTCGTCGGCCCAGCGTTTGAACTTCCGCGATCGTTGTTCATGACTGCGTAAACATTGTTTGTCGACTGGACACGGGGAGGCGAGCTGTAGCCGGTCTGCTGGGGATAGTACGGTTGGGGCTGCGCCGCCGTCCGGGGGGTTGCCCGTCCTGAGCCGTGTGGGTGGTTCGGGGACCCCGTGATCTCTGGAGCCATGTGAGAGTGGTCGGCCGGGATCGAGCCAACAGCAGGGGCAGGATAGTTGTACGACGCCCTGGTGGTGTCGTAACCGCTGTCGTGAGTGTATTCCGCATCGTGGTCATGATCCGCTTCCTCCTCAGTTCCGTGATGGGTCACAGCTTGTCCCGTCTGGTCTGAATGTAGGATACCATTGGGAGCTCGGTTGTCGGGCTGGTCGTTAACGACACCTGGTCCCGTAGACCTGGTAGGAGGCGGCGCCATCTCGTTCTTAACATAGCCGCCGGTAGGACCGTACAAGGATCGGTCTTGCGGCGCGGGAGCGGACGTCTGGTACGGCGACTGGTGAGCTGACGATGGGTTATAAAGCTGCTGCTTCGAGCTATCGTAAGGCTGCTGGCTTCCAGGCGGGTACGACTGCATCGTCTGCATGTTGGCGCCTGGGGGGGTGGTCGCGGGGGTATTGGGCATCGATCGCGTGTTGTTGAGGCTGGTGTCAATAGATATAGGGTTGGTCCCCTGAGCTCCGCTCATTCCCTGCTGCTGTCCCCACTGGAAGCCCTCCGAGGGGCCCATGTTTCCCATCACGCTCGACGCGCTCGTCGGCGGGGTCGGGAAAGTGTGCGCACGCTCGAGTGGCGGTCGGGCCATGGTCTGCGATGGCAACGGAGGTTGAGGTCCGGGCAAGGACATGGCGTGGTGCTGCTGCTGAATGGATGGCAGGCCTGGGGCAGGGGGCTGGGTGCCACGGAGCTGCGATTGCTCATGCTTGCGGCGTTCGGCAGCCGCCATAACCTGGCTTGTCCGAGTCTGATTCGTAGGGTGGTACAGGAGTGCGCCGATGTTATGGACAAAGAGCGGGTAAAGAAGCTCGGTGATCTTCTCCTTGTTCGCGAATTCAAGAGCGCGCTCGAACGGAATCCTTTGAATCTGTTAACAACTAGACAAGACGCCAGGCGTGACATCCCAACTCACCAAACGCCCTTCAGATGCATTGGCCCGATCTTGACGACATGGCGGACCTTCTCGCTCTTGAGAATACCGTCGCGACGTCCTCGAGTCATCCCTGCCACGTTCAGTAGCTTCGTACCATTGATCATGTGGTTATCTGAAAAAAAAAATTAGTGGGTGTACAGAGGCATGTTGTCAAGGTTGGGGAGGAAACCATACCCTCTCGGCGAGCAACACAGATTCCACGAGCCTCGACCTGATAGCAGAGGCTGCCTTCGTCCTCCCAGAGCGTTGCCGTGACTCGAGGCTTCATGCCGGGCGGCGCAACTTGACCAGTGGTGTCGAAGCCACTGTACTGGTTTTGCATCGGGGCAGCCTGCCCAGGGATACCAGGCAGAGGTGTGGGGGGAGGAAGCACTCCACCACCGCCCATGTTGCCGGACACGGGAGGCGCCGTGGGGGGCGACGTCAAGCCATTTCCATAGTTGTACTGGTGGTAAGGTGCGGGAGGCGGAGGGTACTGACCCGGACCAGATTGTAATAGCGGAGGCTGCTGGTGGGTGTAATGTGTAAGACCCCCAGAGGTAACTGTCTGTGGAGGATGTGGTTGCCCCGTAGACATGTGCTGGGAATAGTACATGTCTTGATGGTGGGCGTGGCTCATGGTTGGATAATGATCGTACGACTGTGGCTGATGGCCGGTCAAGGAAGTAGTGAGAGGAAGGGTAGGTGACGGGGTTTTAGGCCCGTTGGAGGAAGCTACCGAGGTGAAGGACGACCGCGATCCCGTGCTGGAGCTAACCGAGGAGGCAATCGAGCTAACCCGGGGCGACGAAGTACCCGACGAGTAGGACGCTTGAAGGTAGGGAAGAGGCAAAGACGGCAGCTTTTCACTGGTCATATACACTGGCCTCTCGCCAACTTGGGAAGAATAGTACTGCCCGTCAGGGAGACCCCGGGTCTGCACTTCTGAGATCGAAGGAAGATCCAGCTTTTCGGTATTCTTTCAAACTCTACCAGTAACCACAAAGGCCTGGCTGTGAGCTGACGCTGGTAAGCTTGGTGTGATACAAGGTAAGCCAGCACGTCGCGACGGGGCGACAACGAGGTGGAATCAACGAAAGACCGATCAATTGGTTCTTTCGAGGAGAGAGAAGAGCCGTGCCGGGTCGCGTGGATCGAGCTGGATGGGAGAGTTACAATCTCATAAGAAGCTCGAAGGTGGAAAGGATGAGGGAGCGTCGCTCGAGGCGGTTGAGGGGGGCGAGCCGGAGGGTTGTTGCGATCCTGCTAGGTAAGAGATGAGTTACTTGGCGAAGGGACCTAGGGAGGTGGCAGAACACAGTTATTATGGCGTTCCTGCAGGGCGACGAGAGAATGGGGGACGAGCTTGGATATGTAGATCTGATTTGTGGCGGGCGATGTGCAAGGAAGGAGGGGGGCGGGGTACGGCGAGAGTCGAGCGGTAGACACTTCGAGACAGGTTGTTTCGAAAGGAGGAAAGAGAGTGTCGACGCAGAAAGCGGTGGAAAGTATTGTGGGCTAGTGCTGAAAGCTGTGTCGTTTGGCAGTTTTCGAAGGGGGGGGGGGGGGGTTGATTTAGGAGGAGAGGGTAGGAAAAGCAAGGCGGGCTGTGGGAGACCTACAAACAACCTTCGACGTCGTGTCTCGTAGTCCTTGATGCAGCGCTCTGGCTTCTTCGTGGTTTCTCTCTTCCTTGTCACTTCAATCTCACTCCAACTCTAATGCAGGTACGGTCAGTGTTAAGATGCAGGTGGAGAGGGAGGGAGAAAAAAAAAGGAGATTTGGAGCGACGGAGGCTGGGGGGGGAGTAGGCTCTAGACTTTCAGACGAAGGCCGTGGCTGGGGGTTGGAAAGCTCGGGCTGAAAAAGAAAGTCGTGGGAAGGTGACAGGTGGGGTTCGGAGCTGTCTTACCTTCCTCCACTATCTTGGAGGTCGTGGAAGAGGAAATTGAGGAGGTCGGTTGGGTGGGTAGGTGAGAAGGAGAGGAACAAGAAGAAAAAGAGTGGATTGGACCGGGCAAGGTTTTGTTGTTTTTGCGGAGGTGTGGGAGGAGGAAGAGGAGAGGCCGGGGAATATACTTGTACATGTAGTATACGGGGTACTCCGTTCTGACGAGCTGGGCCGGCGCTGCCAGCGAGAACTGGTTGAAGATACGGAGTAGCGCGGAGGTACTGGTAGGGATCGGGTCGCTGGTACCTGGGGTGGTTTGCCGTGGTCGGCGCGGAGAGAGGGAGGGAGGGTAGGGTAGTGGTGGTCGACAATGTCCCTGGGAAGTGCGCTACGAGTACAAAGGACGGAAGATGGAACGAAGAACCTACGGGGTGTGTAAACTAGCTCAACGCCGGAGATATGGGAAACCGAAGGGCGGAAAGGGGGGGGTACGTTAACGGTATGGTGTGTGAATCCTCCATAACTTTCGAGTCAAGGCCCTCTGGGGGCGTTGGAAATCGGGTCCATTAGCCTTGACATGGCTGGCCGGTTTGCAAAAGGGGGGGGGGGGGGTCCGGGGGTGGGTTCTGGGAACTGGCGGGCTGGACTTGTGGGCCTTTGGGTCGGGGGGATACTTGTACACAGGGACAACCAGGCCGCACCTGCCACGATTGAACCAAATGACCGGCTGGATATATACTTGCCCCTCCCCTCCCTGGCTGGTAGGTCCTATCCATGCACAACTTTTGAGCACCGGTACCTGGAGTATCTATCCCCCAGGATGATCGCGTTGGGGCGTGCCTTCCCGCCAGCAAACGATTTCGACCCAAGTTCTCACGGATCGATCGTTTAGTGGCACAAGTTACTCGCAGTACGGACGCATCTTCACTGCTTGTGCAATACTTGTTAATGCAGGTTCACGAACCAGGACAGCGACGGTCACTTATGCTAGCATTTATTACTCCGAATAATCGAACAAGCTCTGCCGTCTCCCTCCGTCTCTGGTGAGAAGGGGGGTGTGCGTGCTTGACTGCGGAGGGAGTGGTATGGGTACCCATGTACAAGCCGCCGATCAACCAACGACTTGTGGTACGTACCTTACTGTGTAAAAGTATTTGTACACTTGCTGTCGTCCCTCTGGTCCGTTTTTCGGTGGACATGGCTAAGGTTGATGAGGATAAGGAAGGGGTATGAGTTTGCGTGGGGGTGTGAGCAGAATAGGGTTGTACCAGGAAAAGAGGGGAAGGATGGACCAGCGCCTTGACAGGGGTGCTCGCCGAATAGGATGGTGGAGAACAAGACCCGCACCTGTCTTCCTTGCACGAATGGAAGGCTGGTCGGTACAAGAGTACCTCTGATGGATAAGCCGAAATATAGAGCCTGATATTTATCAGGACTACCCTACCAACCATTGGATTTACTCGTAGTATTTGTACGAGTAGGAGGTGGTAGGAGTGACTGGCCATAGGTTGAATAGTAGATGCTGATGGCCTTTGGCGCGAGCAGTGAAAAGGGGAATTCAGGAACCAAACTATAACCCTTTCAAATTCGTTCTCGAAGAATGTAACTAGAGTGACTACGGAGTACACTCCGACCGATGTCCACTGTATGCTTTGGGACGAGCAAAACTGCCTGTACTCGTATCTGGACCAGGGTACTTGTACTTGCGTCAAAATGTTAGTGTACATCTTCACCTGCCCTGCACAGTGCGGGCGGCTGCGTCACAAACCACCCCACCTGGGAGAGGAAGGTCGGGTCTGGGAGGCGGGACGACACGACTCTGAGAGCTTGTTCAATTCCCCGGCGCCATTGCCATCAACTTCGCCTTCGGGTCGCTCCTCCCCTGGAATGCCAACGTTGGACATCAATCCAGCATGTGTTAGCACGACGAGATCATATCATACTCCTGCTTATCCCACTACACCCAGGTATTTGTCAAGACACGGCACCCTGGACAAAGGGTTTCCAGCCTTATCGGAACTTTGGGTTGTGTGGCTCGATGTGCGGGGTATAAGCATTCAAGAGCGTGTGTGTGTATAATATCAGACGCCTCCCCCCATGGATCTCTCCCAGCCTCCACATCACCTCGGTACGAAACTACCCAAGCTCAACCATACTCGTGCCTCAAGAAAAGTGTTCGCCTCTCCCTAGAAACAACCTCCACTCCACACCAGCCTCCTCCCCCTGAGCCTACATGTAGTGATGGACGACCTGGTGATTCTACAGAGTCCTCCGTAAAGCGGCCCCTGGTGCGGGTCTGTTGTCTCACCCCTGTTGAAGAGTCCTTGCTCCAGTTGCCTTTGGTGGTTCATCTTGTTAAAAATTTGTCTCGGATGGGGGCGTTTGACGGCCACTAGTCGCGTCCAGCAGTTGCCAGCCCCTCCTCGCACCATTTTTGCGAAAAGATGTTCCGATACGCGGCGACCTGTCAAAAGTCCACCCATGACGAGATTCAGTACTAGGTGGCGGGTATTCTGGATCAGCCGCTCCACCTCCACCTGACTTCTTCCTAAATCCAGACCGCCGGTGGCTTAGTCTCGTTATGTGAGCCAGTTGACTAACTATACACGACCTCCCCAACACATTATGCTCGGAGCCGGTTTTCTAGCCAATCCAGGTAGACATGTAGGTTTACCGGTGTCAAGCGAGAACTGAGCCTCACCCAAATCGAACCTGCGCTAGGAGGTTATGCAAGTCGTTATAAGGTACGGAGTATATATATGGGCATTTTGCCCCCCCCCTTGCCAGCTTTAAGCGCCAACGTTTGGCATGGTGTCGGGCAAATGCGACCCGCCATTTACAGCACCAGGGACACAAGTGCTGTGAGTAGTATTAATGCCCTCAGCTTCGCAGTGCCTACCTCGCTTCCCCCCCCCCCCCACCACCACCTCCTTCGTAATTGCCTCTATATTATTGGGTGTATACACGACTTTCCCATTTCCCTACTTCCCTCCACCTTGGCTGTCGAGGCATTTCGGGGACCACGGTTCCAAGCAGCTTCCGTTGCCTAAGTTTGAACCTTGATTGCCGCTCTCGTCGAAGCATAATACTTCTAGGCTTTCGCACCTACCTAAACACTCCCGGTCCGGTCTAAATAACCGTGTTGGCTGGGAAGGCGTGTCTACCAATACAACAAGTAAACCATCGATGGCCTCGACCGCCCCCCGGAATTAGCGTGTTAATACGGAAAGAGAGGAATGCGTGTTTGAAGTTGGATATATAAGTTAGAGGTGCTCCGAGGGTACATATCTCCACCCCCCATCTGCCGCCGAGGACGAACAAGAGACGCCATGCCTCGGACCCTTGCGTTCGTTCCCCCATGAGGCTTGATAATATGATACATCATACAAGTATGCAGGCTCACAAGCGCCATGAACTTTTTTTGGGCTGTGTTTGAAAGCTTGGACCGACAGGGGAAGACAAGTGCGTCCCACGTTTCCACGTTCCCATGGAACAACCTTCTCGTTCTTGTACGAGTACGAGTACGAGTACATGCAAGGAAAATATTGGCCGACAAAGCAAAATTGTTTCCAAACATTTACAAGTTGTGGCAACAGAGTTTACCTCCCCCTCGCGCTTGTCAAAGCCCCCCACCACAGGTACCCACCAACCAACGCAAGCACCGAAAGTATGGATTGGGTTTGAGCATTGAACACCTACCGGGCCGTTATCATGATGGGCCCGGTTCGGCGTCGCTAGGATTATACGAATAAATACGACGTAGAAAGATAGACCAATGTCACCCAAGCGTGGAGTATGAAGTACTGCTTGGTTTGGCGCTACAACCTTGCGTGGGATGGGAGGGAGGCTGTGTGCAAACATTTCGAGATGAGGAGCAGGGACCGCACGCCGGGTAGATCTCCGAGATCAATCTTGAGCGGGGCGAGGGGGGCGAACGGGCGTATTTACGGCACTATACTCCACACAATGGCCGGCCCACGTCCCCTTCACCAGACACAGAGGACTGGAGTCTAAGCGCACGGGAGAGAGTCTGTTTCTGGGACGTGCAGGTACATATTACGGCGCAGAAATTCCGCGGGTCTGAGGTCACTTCACTGTGGTTGACATGGGTGGCAACGATGTAGGTGTAGTAGTCGAGAAAGTACAGAGTATTCCGCCCCTAAACATTGTCCACCCCCGGTCCGGTCCTCTCCTTTCTTCTTCTTTTGTAACGTCTCGTATCGCTTTATGGAGCACGCCATGGGAAAGGGGTGCCTACATGTAAGGTCCCCTTGCCACGTACAGGTAATACTTGGACGGTGATCCAAGCCAAAGGGGTGAGATGAATAAGAAAAAAGGGGGGGATGGGGGTTGGCGCTGTTGAATTCCTTCCGCGTACCCTAGCTCGCCGGACCTGTATTACGGAATAATCGCTGATGATCCGCCCACAGGCTGACTCGTGCGCAAGAGAAGTCCGTGGGTGCGCCTGAACTCCGACAAGTTGCAGGGGGGCAGGGGGGGCAGGGGTATCAGAGATACCTGTGACACGCCCATGTAATGTGTGATGCCGAGTACCTGTAGTGCAGGGAGCATGCAAAGGTGGAAGGGGGAAAAATAGAGATGCATTGCCCTTTGCCTCAACATAGCACCACAGGACATCTGCCGGCGGCCCTTGTTCGACATACTTGTACATCCGCTGCTGGGACCCTAAACCGCTCGTACGTACATACGTACATACGTATATACATACATACATACATACATAACTACCCGAGCTGCTGTCTCCATTCACTCCCACCAGCTCTTGCCGATGCTGGCTCAGTTGCTGGAGGGAAGGAGAGAGAAAGAGAAAAAAAAGACCGAGCCCAGGGTGCATATTGCGGGACCAAAACTCCAAAGGGATCACGTTATGAATACTCGTCCGAGAAGGTTAGGGAGTGTGTGCGACCCTTGTTCTACAAGTATGCTTGTAATAGTTGAAAACCCTTAATTACCGAGGAGACACCTCAAGTCAAAACGTACCCAGTCCGTACTTCCCGCGGAAGATGTACCTCGGCCATGAACGATCCTTAAAGGCATTGCTCGGTCGCAGCTCGTGATACCCAGTACTTCGGGCTCGTGCGGCCGGGCCGACACCTGACTAAGAAGACCCCGGCGAGCTAGTTGAAGCACTCGGTATTATATCATGCCAGAGAGAAACGAGTGTATTCCTTTAGTCTCATGAGATGGACCGCTTGCACGATACGTAGTACTTGCAAGTGGCTAGAATATGTGCGGGCCCCAGATTACGGGATACTACATGCCATACCTACAGTTGGGCTTAACTGCCAACTGCCAAGATATTACTCTGCAGCACTTGCAACCGCCCAGTCCCGAAGGCACTTCACCGCACCCGACAAGAGGAGTTGGACGTGGCGTTCTGAATAGTAAAGACGCTACTTTACTCGATGCTTCTCCAGCTGCAAGCCACCGTTCTAGATGGCGGCCCAGGGTTATGAAGAAGGAATTAATGCGGAAAAGGTGCGTTCGGGGGGTCAGTCAGCTCACAGAGCCGTTGGCGGAGGAAAGAGGGAGGGTAGCACGAGTAATATATCAATATCAAATTTGTCCCTCATCAAGTATAAGGGAACGAGGAGACACTAGTCAGACCCTTGGGGTGGTACAGGTTGAGGGCCGCCACCTGCAATATGAGTACCTGGTTGGTCCCAGACGTGAGATATTACGGGTGTATTCACCTTTTTTCCCTTCCCCTTTTATTATGTGCTGGATGCATCTTTCTGCACGGCCTCGTACCGCTGCGCGGTGTCGTTTACATTTGTCAAGTCATCCAGGCGTCGAGAGGCCATATGCCGTCCGCCGTCTGGCACCACCCGTTCGTATCATTCTTCCACTACATAAGTCCGAATAAATACTTGTGTGCGCAGGCTAGTACTTGTAAACGAACAGAGAGAGATAGGCCCGGCCCGTGCTGTGTTACTCGTATCTACTTAGGGCAAGAATACCGCGCGAGACACGGCCAGGCATGGGCCAGTTCAGCGACTGTAGAGGTTGTGTTATCATCCCCCCAACTGGCTGAGGAGCTACCACGGTGGTGCCCGCTCTCAAGACAGCCGGCCGTGCATTACCGGCGCCGGGGAGGCATATTGGCCTCTTCCGCCTGCGGAGCCACTAGGTAATGGCGAGTACACTGTACGAGTACGTGGCCACCACAACGCACCTCAGAGGCCGGAAGCTACCGAATCTTACCACCAATATGCAGCTCCACACCCTCCCGTCCGAGCCGGAGATAATACATAACATGTGGTCAGCACCACAGACATAAGCAGCTACGGGAAGTGCCAATGTAGAATGAAACAAAGGTATTTGGAGGTCGCTCAATGAATGGCCTCCTGTCCTCGGGATCCCCCGACCTTTTTTTTTGCTTGTTGTAAAGAATGCCCAAAGCCTCGGGGCCCAAAGGATGTGGAGCGCGGCCCTGCAGGGTTACTTTAAAATGCAGAGAGAATGTGTGTGTTGTGCGGGACGTACCCGCCGCTTCCACGATTTATTGGAAGCGCAGAGACCTGATAGGCGAGAAACGGGACAACGACAGGCGCCAACGTTGACAGAATCCAGCCCGATGCCCTCCATCCCCGCCTTCTGTTGGCTGGAGGTGGTTTTCCTTTCTCCACAGATCTAGAAGGCGGGGCGTACATACGTACGAGTACGAGTATTACTTGTATCGTACATGATGGGGGTGGGGGGGATGGGGCGGGCCAGGTGGGGTTGGAGGTCGTGGCACCGTAGCGGGTGCCCCTCCCTGCCCTTGCGCGGGACTGCGTGGATGGGGGCGGCATGCAAGAGACGAAGTAGGTGCGGGTGTGGGTGTGAACATGAGCGCAACTGCACGCATCCATCCATGTGCATGTGTGATTCGAGGACGGCTTCGTTATGGTTATATCCCGTACACTAGCTTCAGCGGGACTGACTGTACAGGTAGGTTCTCCCTTTGTCGTTGACCTCGACACTTGCGCTGCCGAGTATTATGCCGCATGCGGAACGTGGCAAGTACAGACGTGAGCGCTGGTAACAGATTTCGTACATTGGGGTGACACAGGCGTATAACCTCACTTGTACTCGTACTCGTACTCATGCTCGTACCTTGAGAGCTACGATATGATCAAAGACTTCCTACACGCGAGTACCCGTATGCTGTATCCGCCGCCGACAGAGTCTCGGCCGAGGCAGGGTGCCGCTAGAACAACATGGCCGCCACCGCCCTGGACGGACGGGAAACACCACGATAACCACCACATTACACTCCCCGCGCACAAGCGGCAGTGGGACCCTCGGGAGAGCAAGGGACAGGGCGCGCCCGTGCGTTGATATCATGCAAGTAGGAGAAGCATGGGGTACCATGAAGTTATATGGCTCTTGAAAGTTGATACGAGTACCACCAGCATGAGAGTATAGAGTATGTATACTCTGAAGATACGGCGGGGACGAATCGAGGGTTAGAAATTGGAACCCTCCTTCCTCCCGGCCTGGAGTCGTCCCATGTTACTTCCTCCCTATGGCACTCTGTATTATCCCCATTACGAGATAAAAAGAGATACCGCCATACCCGTACCCCCATCCTCATCCAAGTACGTACCCTCATGCTTCCGTTTGTCAACTGTGGGGCGCTTTGACAGGGCACATCAATGGGAATCCACAGAGGGTGATTGTCATTTGGCAGGGATCCCCCATTAGCGCCACTAGCTGTGGAGACAGGTAGGAAGCAGGTCAGATCAAGCACCGAAGTATTCTGGCTACCCGCCCGCCTATCCGCACCCAACTGCGACGGAGTAGGCGTGCATTGCAGCGGTCGCCTGTGCAGCAAGATCAAGGTGCGTCGATGGAGATCAGGTCGAGGCCATACTATTGACGACAAGGCGCTCCTGCCTGATCATTGAAGGAAATGGGTATGTTAGGCCCAGTTGTCTGATAAGGACACCACCTAATGAGTGTGATCATGAGCACGAGTACGAGCAGCTCCTTCCCTCGAAGTATTTGAGGTATTTTTGGGCGCCTTCCCTCCTTCCCTGTGCTTAACGAACGTTTAGACACGTTTGCTTCCGTCCTCGTTAACGGTGGTTATCTCCAGCTTCCTGGGCCGAGAAGTGCTGACGAGGTCGCTCGCACAGTACTCTACAGCTCATAAGTACCTGACAGGGGTATCAAGAAGTACCGCAACTCCCCCCTCCCCCCCCCAAAAAAAAACCCACTAAGTATCCAAGATCCCAGCCTCTCTGCAGCACTTGTACTCAAAGGGAAGCAGCAATCCATCTACGAGGACAAGGATGGTACCGAGGGCGATCAGTCATGGGCAGGCAGAGCAAGTATCCATAACAGACAAGCACGAACTGGGAACTTCAAGGTTGAAGGAGTCGGTAGATCCACCCCTCCTTCTTGGTTTCCCATCACGATTCCTTCAATCCGATGTAATAGCGAGCGGCAATATAGCCATCCATGAAAAACGGGTCACGATTTGCCGGGCGGCTTATCCATGCAAGCGATCCGATCACCGACGAGAAAAAGAAAGCAATCCAGGTGGAGACCATTCTTCGTACTTTACTCAACGAGAGAGAAGAAGGCGGGGGGGAGGGGGTCGGAAAAGAACAAAGTGGAGAGACATGGATCCTTACTCGGCACGAGTCTTCGTGCTCCACTTCCCCAAGTCAGCCTCTCGATTTTCGTCGTCTTTGCCATATTCGAGTCCCACGCCTGTCTTCAGCCCAGGTGGGCGAAACCCATCTCCGAGGTATGACTGGACGGAGGTCTGTCCCAATTGAAGTGAAGGGAGGGAACACCATGTGTGCGTCCAGATTCTTGTGTGTTTGTGGATATACTCGTATCCTATGGATGAGCCATGGCTGATGACGTTCTTGACTGACAACGTGGCCATTGTTTTGGGGCCCCTGTTTTAGTCCTCATTACCATGTTTCGTGGCCGCCCTGGACTGGCTGGATTAGCCGCCCGATCCCGCAACCCAGAGAGATCAGCAGGGAGCCATTACAATAGGCGGGACACCCGGACGCCACCCAGCCAAATTCATTTCGATGGAACACACTGCCAGCCACAGTGTCAATCAACCCCCCTCGGGAAAAAAAAAAAAGGTCTGGCTGGTCTATCCCTCCTCATGGGTCGCGCAGAGGACTCGGGTTACAAACTCCTCGCGGTCGTCCGAACGGGCTAGCTATCGTCACTACCCTACCACCCCCTTTCCTTGCCCACCATCCCCACCCACCATCAAAGTCCCTAGTCGGGAACAAGTACTCCATCCGTCTCGACGGCTGTGGAAATGGGGCGCATCCCCCTCGTCCAGCTTCCCGTCTTCCCGAGATATGTCTCAGTCAGACCGATCACAGGGAGGGGAAGGGAGAGGGGTGCGCAAAAGCTCACTCTGCCTTGAAGGATCGTCTGGTTTGTTGCATTAACCCCCGCTGGCAAACCAAACTCTTTGCCAGTGGTCGGTGCGGAATTGGACCGATGAGGAAGACTCGCCAGTCCCGGATCTTGATGATCCAATCTCGGCTGTATCTCGACAGAAAGTCAGCTGCTCTCTCCCTTTCCAAAGGACGTCGGGGAGTCCTCGTCTCGCAATTACCCTCGAACCCAGAGCCTGGCACTCCGTTCAAGTACCTGCGTTGTGGTAAGATAGTATCCGCCACTCACTTTTTCGAGATCCTCGGGGTGCTTTGGAGCACAGCGCAGGACTTATGCTCCATCGTTTTTTTAGAGTGACACCGCGGATCGCTCATCTGCATATGCATACATGGTTCCCCCTTGCAAGTTCAATTCAATGCCTGCCTGTAGTACCAGCTTACTGAGGGGAATCGTGCATGTCAATTCCCCTCCCCCTCCCCTGCCTTTGGTGCGTGCTATTTTTGAATCGCGCCCCCATCCTGCGTCCTCCACAGATGCAGGCAAACGCTTCAAACAGATACTCCCGCGCCCATCGAGCATTGCCTGCACAAGTGCCGTCATCGCGCCGCCTGCAATGGGGCAAAGTATGCACGGCTCATTCAGAGCCTCCACGGGAGCATGCACCTCAACGCAGCGGGCATATTTGAGCGGTGATATAGTCGCCGATCAAATGTCGATGATGCTCCCTGGGTCCACTCTGTCGAGTTTATTCCAACCTTACTCAGTACTCGAGCTCACACGAGCGTACTCGGGTGTATCTGGGGATTCCATTCTCTGCCAACGTCTCATTGCCTTTTTTTTTTTTCGACAACATACACCCGCCATTGTTCAGGGGGCGAAATGAAGGGATCCCGGACACCCCCCATGTGACACGCCATCCGTTTATTCATGGCATATTGCGAATACGACGGTTGATCAGGATCTGCGGAGAGCCGTAGCCTGGGCATTGATAACTAGATCTCTCTAGTCCATCAGCCCTAACGCCACCGCCCCCGATGTCTCAGGACGCTCGCTCTGCCAGAGAAGGGAAATTGGAGACCGAGGGGGGCGTCAAAGCCGAAGGACTTTCTCCCAGCCGTTCCCGGTAAGCCAGGAACGCGACGCTGGCTGGGGGGGGGGCAGGTCTGTGCTGTGCTATAAAGAAGACGTGTTTTTTTACGATGTTTCAGGGGGGTCAGAGACCATGGCGCGCGCCATTCCAGTCCTGTGCTACCCTCCTCCTTCCATTCATTACACGAATCGCATACACATATTAACGAAGTGGCAAGGGCTCCGTCGAGTCCACTAGTACGCCCAAGGGATCGCCTCTGTTTCTTCCAGCGCGGACAATATTCGTCACACATTAATCACCGTCCCAATGTTGCGCCCGCATATCGCCGCTAACCTGCTGCAAGTCGGACCGCACTCGAGCAAACATCTTCAAACCCGGGATCGTGGTCTTGGGTGCAGAGTCCCGTCACCCGCCGCCTGCCTATGTCCAGAAGCACCCAATTATAGTTTGCAAAGGAAAAAAAAGTCGCCCATATACAAGTTTGTATAGGCTGAACCGGCATTCATGGCGGAGAATTCTCCCATCACCTGCGCTTCCATTCTAGCTGCAAACCTGCGGGTGTGTTGCCTCGCCCGCAACCCCCCCCCTTTTTTTCTTCTTCCCGCTGTGCATATCCATCGAGAACAAATCCATGTACGAGTATGGAGTACATTGGTCTTCGGCAAGGAGGATGTTCCCAGCCGCCTCGCACTTTGGGTGGCGCGTCGTCCCCAGAGACGCTGTGAGCAGGGATTCCCGCACCCTTGGCCCAAGCACTCGCATATGAGCCAATGCACAGCGGCTATGTACGTGTCGCCGAACGACCAATTAGAATGGCGCAATGGTATGCACGAGGGAAACTGGGGTGGCTCGCTCCGTTTCAGACGGGACGCCCCCCCCCTTCTACCCCATGTCCCATCCTTGTCCCTCCCACGCCCACGCCCACGACCACACCCACACCATCCTTGCACCAACCAGTCTTTCCCAGCCTTTTCTGTCTTTTTTCTTTCCTTTCTTGGTTGGTGCTTGCCTCCATTATCAGGCTCTCAATCCCCTGATCCCTCACTGCCCCCCAAAGAAATTGATGAGTGGGACTTGGTAGCATTATCGAGGGGGAATAAGACGACGCTAGGAGGAGAACGCGCACGCTCCCGCACCATTTCCCTTTTGAATGGACACCTCGGAGCCAGAGTCTTTCCCTGTCGGGAACGATCTCATGGCCGGTCTTCCCTGTCGACCAGGATAACGGCAGGGTCTCCACCCGTCGAGCCTGATCCTTGAAAACTTGCACGCGGACGGGTCTCCGGTTACATTTGAGTATTAATCCGTGTAACAGCACAATGCTGGTTCGCCCTCGACCCTAGTCGTAACGCCTGTTGGTTTGTTAGTGGAATAGCATCCCATAGATGAGGTCGCTGGTCACTTGTGCCAATGAGGAGATGGCAGCCACTAAGGGGTTAAGCAGGTGGACGGGCGATAAACTGAACCCCGGGGGGTGCTCTCGAACTGAACGCCTTTTTGCGCATCTGGGTGAGGTACGGAACCTCGGGTCGTGTTGACAACGTAGGGCACCGGGGCCAGGTACGCGCACAGCAGTCTCTCACCTCTCCCGGACTCGTATGTACAGGTACCACTCCTTGCATCGCTTGAGGGTATCATCCTTGGACACGCTGCCCTGTGCGGAGACCAGTGCCCACAAGCATGGAGTTACTAGTACTCGGCATCGGGGGTGGTTCCGTTTCCTGCTGCACCGCATCAACGAATGCAACGGCGCTATACTCGTTCGGAATAGATCTCGAGTCGCTAAGCAAACGACCGTGCTTCGCCCGATATTTTCCTACCTCAGTCGCAGGGAGTGGGAGCGGAACCCTGGATCCTTGCTCCACAGGAGCGGGGGAGGGGACGGAGGCATGCAAGCGGGGTCGGTCGGTGGCGTGAGAGGCGATATCTTGCAGGGGGTGTGCCAACTCGGTCTTCTCCACGAACGGGATCTGCAACCGAGATAGCGGTGGTACACGACGGGCAAAGATCACTTGGGGCCATTCGACTCTACGATTGCCTTCACCGGAGGACAGGTGCGAGCAGGTTTGGAAGAGGTGAAATAACAATCCAAAGTCTCCCGGCTATAGAGTGCCCTGACCCGAGGTCGGCTCCTCTACGGGGGCTTCTCCGTATTTTCAGTCTCCACCGTAGTAAGGCCGCTGGATACACACCACCTGGGGATTCGGCGTCTCGAGGGATCTTACTACTCGCACAGAGAAACCGCGCATCACACGAAACTGAGTAGGGCATGGTCCGTCTGGGCTGACAAAGGCGGTCCGCTCCGGGAGCCCCTAGGAGCAATCACGATCCGTAGCCATTAACGGTAGTCGCTTTTGGATATATCGATTCCGCTTTCCCTATTACAACCTTCAAGTCCGAGTACTCGTTGGCCATCACTAGCGCATCGATAGCTTAATCTGGGCGGGCACGGAGTACAAACACAGAGTACATGACCTCGTTGCGACGGCTGACAAGTTATTGTTCTTCGCGCCAAAGCTCAAGTGTACAAAGGGGACGAGAGACAATGCTACATCGGGGGGCCGATTTTGCAAGGTTTCGCAAAAAATGGGCCAATCACCGCTCACCACGTCTCGCAGCCATCTCGCACCACCAAAAAGGAAGGAAAAGGGTCGTCACCAGCCGATATCACTCGTCTTTCTAATCGCCCACCACTTGGACAAGGGGCTCTGAACCCCCCCCTTACCTCCCAACCTTGGCCCCCAATACTATCAGGCACTTTTTATTCCCTCCGCTGACTGGGAATGTTTGCCATTGTCCGTCTACTTTTTTTGGTCTTTTTTTTTTTTTACGTGGCTCGAGGCCAGGCGAGATGGATGGTAATGGTGTGGGCGTATTACTATGCTCACCGAGCCGAGGAGAGAGAAGGAGGGGTGTTTGGTTGAGGAAGAATCTCACTCCCCACCTTTTGAGATTCTGGTATAAGTTAGTCGATGTCCCTTTGGAAGCAAGTGCCCTCGGGATGCCCATAATCTTTGTTTCCCCCTCCGTTTCCTCCGATGCCTGCCTCGATCACGAGTATGAGTACAAGTACTCGTACGACCACGAGGAGAATCCTTCTCTGGTCTAGACGCTAGGCGGGGATCGACCTCGGACAAGCCCCCCGGTGTCACGAGCCAGGGCCTGGCCTCAAAAGACGGCCGCAGCAACCATACCATGGTGGAGTAGTATCACCGGTTATCCCGTTCTTGGAGACCCACTCCCGGGGTGGGGCCAAGGAATCCCTCCGATCAACGAAGACGAGTCCTTTCTTTGGCCAATGACTAAATCAGCAATCCCCATGCCCGTCTAGGAGTACGAGTGCTTTACATGGTGGGAATGTGTTCGGCAGCTCCCTTGTTCGCGAGCCTGGCCTTCTAGTGCGCCAGCACGCTATTACAGAGCACGATACTTTGGTTCCAGAGGAGGAGCAGTAATGGTACTGGAGTGGCGTTCGCCGAGACAGTGCTCTCCTCTCCCTTCTACAGGTCAGTCGTTGCGGTTAGCAGGATCGGGTGCATTGTACATGATCGCGCATGCCCACCCTTCCTGTCGTACTCGTACTCGTACATACATAGTATTCTAGATACCTGGAGGGATGCTGTAGAGCACACCGGCGGTTTGAACTTACTTTTTCTTTCGAAATTAGATGCCGCAAAGACTTCCCTTCCCCCCCTCCTTCCGGCGACGCAGACGCGGAGGGGGGCCTATATACACCCATCCGCGCTCGCCCTGGCCCACACCTCGTGCTGGAGAGGGAGGGATTCTCCCGGGGGGGGGGGGTCTACTGACCAAGTCATCTACCCGGACGGTTTCCTCCGTGGAACAGCCAGCCAGCCAGCCCCATGGCCTTGGAGGGCGCCAAGGCGAGAGGGCGAATGACGATGGGCGCTGGAGGCGGACGTAGAAGATATAGCTTGTTCGTCCTCACAACTACAGCGAAGAAATACCCCGTTCTACAAGTAGCCTTAGGGTAGGGAAGCGAGCCCTGAGTCGGGCTACCCAGCATGTCAGGCGGCAAACGGTCCCCTCCATGCAGGCTCCAGACCAGCGAGCGGGAGGTAGGACGCGGACATATAATAGGCGAGGTGGGAGGATATCCTAACAGCCTTCTTATTGATAATGGTTTGTATATTTACATACATTCTCTGCCATCCCGTGGAGGGCGTGTCCGTTTTATGTCGGACGGGCTTGGCCGTCACCCCGCGCGGATAGCGGGCGTCTCGCCATACGACAGGTCAGAAAAAAAAGGACGATCGTATGAAGACACGAAGTCTTGCTGTCCTGGTTCTCATATTGCACTCTATTTAGGCATTCATTTCCGTCGTTTCGTATAGCACGTGCAAGAAGGAGAGAGAGAGAAAGTGGACCATCGCACGGGATGTTGGACAACGGGACAAAGCGGCCAGCTGGCAAGGTGACACCTGTATCTCCGGGGGGGGAGGGAAGGGAGGGGGCCGATATCGTACAACGGTGTGTCGTGTGTCGTGTGTCGCCCAGAGACACGCCATCAGGAATGGTGCGGATCTCGCATACGGGGGAGAGCCCACCTCTCGGGAATAGTGAGAGGGAGGTGGAGGGGAAGAGGGGAGGAAGGGAAGAGAAGGGGAGGGGGGGGGGGGGGGGGGGTAGGATGTGT
>ONZQ02000001.1:3250664-3280131 GCA_900312665.1 Cephalotrichum gorgonifer
TCTGTACTACCCCCCCCCCCCTCCCCCCTTTCTTCCTTCCTGCTTCCTCATACTCCCGTTTGTGAACATGTACGATACTTATGAGTACTATCAAGCAAAAGGAAGAGAGATAGGGAGAGTAGATCAGATACCTGAGGCTTCCATCGGTGATTCCTCCCATAGTGGCCGCACCACGGAAGTAGCGGGATCTATGCGCTGATACGCTGATACGCTGATACGCGGATACGAGTATCGGTACACGGTGACGGGCACGAGATGAAAACCCGATTTAGGTTCCATGGCTCTTGCCCACACCCTTGGCACCACAGCAACGTCGTCCAATCACCGACTCCCGATACCTATCGGGGAGTGGGAGAGAAAAGATACTGGTTCTGGTTCAAGTGCTGTCTGATTCCGTTCTCCCTCGAAGCTTTGAAGTCCGCATCTCACAGAAATTTGCCCCTGATGTATTTTCTGCCCTGCCCCCCACTCTCCCGTGAGAAAGTTGTGGAAGTATGGCAGCTGTACTAAATCAACCTCAGGGACCTGTTGTTATGTTTGCTGGTGTTTGGGGGACGTGGGGCTCATCCAGGGCGAATTGCCGAAGAAAACCAGATTGGATGAGGGAAGGCCTGGATGAGCGATTAATAATAGTAGTAGCATCCTCAACAAGTGTTTACTTATTATACTTCGTACTCGTACCGAGGTGCGGTGTATCCATGTACCCGGCCCAGTAAAAACTAGGGGAGGGAGATATTAATAATATTAACTCGCCACTAATTACCGGCGCGGCGCTCCATAGAAACCCGGGTACCAAAAGGAAAGAACCGAGAGAGCCGGCGATCCTTTCCTGGTTCGTGTCGATTTTCCCGCCCGCGGAATGGATGACAGCTCTTTTCATCGCCGATCGGACAAGGAAGATCGACGAGACAAAAGACGGGTGTGACATCTGCCGATACTCTATTTCGGGGCGGAACTCGTACACATCTACAAGCGACGCTGGCGCACTGAGACATTTACGCAAGACGGCAAGCTATGTGGCGCAGGGACAAGAATAGTAATCAGATGCGAGAGTCGGCGAGCACAAGTAATGGAGAGAAGATGATTCTGTGCCAGAAGAGAGAACGGCTCTGAGTTTGATATTGAACGAAGTAGAGAAAACCGTAGATCTTGCGAGGAACAAGTCAAGATCTCGGCCCCAATCCTCCACTCTCCCGTGGAAACCCAGGTCCGTTTCCACACCCCTGGTGAAACCGCGCACGCAGCAAAGGTGGCGGTCTCTTTTTCTGACTCCTCCAACTCGGGGACAACACACGGCTCAAAAAAACAAGTAGGATGGACCGAAACCGGGATCCCGGCCATTATTACCGAATTCTTTTTCGCCGTAAAATTGAAAATAGGGTATTGTCCAAGAAATATATCCTCCAAAATTACCGAAACACGCCCGTCTAGTTTGCAGAACGAGTTCCCATTAGATATTTCCCGTATTCGCGCTAAATCCCCAAGCAAGCATCCTTCTCTTTCGCGCCGCAACCATCGCTGTCATTAAAATGTCGCCCCGGCCCTCGCGGGCCCGGGGATGGTCGTAGTCAGATGGGATGTTGGATTTAGAGGACGAAGGCAACGAGACCGGCGAAGGCAGCGAGGCCAGAGCCGACGAGGGTGGCGGCACCAGCGATGACGGGCTCCTCCTCCTCGGGGGTGGGCTCGGGGTAGCTGCCGGTGGGGGTAGCAGTGGCGTTGCTGGCGGGGACGGTGGGCTCGGGAGCGTAGGTGGGCTCCTCGCAGTCCTCGCACTCAACGACGGTGCTGGTGGTGCAGGGCTTCTCGATGGTGCAGCCACCGGGGCAGTGGGTGATGGTGACGATGGTGGGCTCGGTGACGGTGATCACGTTGTCGCCATCAGTGATGGTGGTGGGGTTGGGGCAGTACGTGGTGTACTGGGTGACAACCTCGGTGGCTGCGGATGGCTGTTAGTAAATGGGCGAGTTCCTCAAGACTCCTGTGGGAGGGAGCCTTGTCTCGCATATCGAGATCGAGTGGGAGAGAAAGAACGTACTGTACGAGACGGTCTCGTTGGAGGCGAGCTTGGAGGCGGAGACGACCGAGGCCGCGGCAACAGCGAAAGCGACAGCGAACTGCATTTTGACGGTGGGTTTGGATTTCCGAAGGAAAGTATTAAGAGTTGGGTTATTAGGTTAACGAATGTAATTGACTGAAAAAGTCTGGTGTATTTGGAAAGAATGTATGTGGGTGAAGAGAAGGGAAAGAGAAGAGGCGAAGGAATCTGGACCTGGACAAGACATTATATATACAAGTACATGGGGATGGATGAAATGGACCGATGGATGGATCCTTCCCCTTTTGGCGGGAGATGTGGAATGGACGGATGGAGGGTCGACCCATCCGACGGCACACGCCCCCTCCCTGGCCCCGTTCCCCTGGCGCCTTTCCTCTTTAGGGTATACGTACTCGAATACATCCTGAGGTACTGAAGTACGGAGTGTCCGTTGGACGAAGAACCCCCTAAAGATAGTCGCTGGTCCCACCCTCACCTGACTTGACACACACCCCTTCGCACGGAGACACGATACGAGGCGTTAGGTGCCACGCTAAGTGGGCGGGTCATGATCATGTCCACTGCTTGGGGACGGGGTGGGCTCGCATGAATTCCCAACTCGCTAGCTTAGATTTTTTTTCTGGATTCTCCTCTTTCTCACGGTCCCCTCCTCCATGCTTGCAGTCACCAAAAAGGGCGCTCCGCTCCGCTAGAAGCTATTAGCGTTACTTGAAATTGGGACGGGGGACGCCACGATATTACAGGCGCGAGTACATCGCCCCGTGCGGACTTACCAAGAACATACGAGCATTTTGCTTGTATCAAAAATGTACGTATCCCCCAATGGAGAGGGTGGGTGGGCCTCCGCTCTGTCTCCTTCCACTCCTGGGTTTGTGCCTGAATTGGTGTCGCCCCAACCAAGGCCGAACTAACGTATACTTGGTCCAGTTCACAAGCATCCAGAGACCCAACATCACTTCCCCTGATCCTTGTACCCAAATCGTGTACGAAGTAGTACTACGTACTCCATATCTCAGGAGACCACGCTCGCCGGGACACGCTAACCTCTCTCGTCAACAAGGCAGAGGCTAGAAGCGTGTACATGGGGGGAGACATGCAACCTGTACTACGAGTACAAGTTCGTTCCTCAAGTAGGTACTAAGCAAGTCTGCTTTATACGTGTACGAGTACGGGCACTCGTCCTTTTCTTAGTACTTGGCACGCAAACTTCATTAGAGTATTAGTGACCGTTACGCTTGTACAAAGCCAGATAAGTAATCGCTCGCTTTACTCATCAATAAGGAATGAGGCGCAATAGAACCGATGCGTCGACGGAGGTTTCGGCTTAGTCTCGATGTCGACGGGTCTTTCCTTTCCTTTTTCGCCCCTGAAGAGCCTCTCATTTCTCCTCGTCGGAGTTATGAGAAATACGGGAGGCTCTCCGAGGTCTAGGGATAGCACAGGGGAGACAGGGGCTAGGAGCCATCAGAAGCGGGTCACTGCATTTGGCTAATGCAGGAACAGGGCCCCCCATGCGTGCGGTGAGCCAACGAACCCTAGTTAGGTAGGGGCGAGAAGGGGGAGAGGCCTGCGGCCCGCTCTGAGTGGGTGAGTTCACCCCTTGTCGAACGCCAGGACAGCTGATAATTAGGCGCTATTGCCCAGATACGAGTAAAGGTTGTGGGGGAGGCTTGCCACGACTGAAGTCCAGAATCCTACCAGTACAAGCATGATTGCTCCTCTGAGTACGGAGTACTGTTTCGGACTTTTGTCAGAGATGAGTGCGGAGTACTAGCAGTTAATACGAGGTCATCTTGCTCCGCTTAGTTGAAGTTCGGTGAAGGACATGCGCTGAGAGCCATCAACCCTGTGCCAGGTTTGGGGCCATGTCCTTCCATTACAAGAGTGAGATGATACTGGTTTGCTAACATACTTGTACTCATACTTGTGTGGAAGCTAACTAATTACGACCAGCTTTGGTAAGATATATGGCGCAAATCAGATGCCCGTATCAGAGGCGTGGATTTGAGGTGTCTTATCGGTCCGGTCGATAAGGTGCCGTGGTGAGGTTGCGCGAGATGAGGACTTTATTTGTACATGTATTGTCTGCTCAGCACTCAATATCACTACTCGTACGAGCATATTCACGCCAGGCCCTACATGTAATTACGAGTATTACCCCTCAAAAGGGCTCTGTTATGTGGCAAAATCTGAGCTCTGCACCCCTTCTCTAGGAGGTACTCGTAGTTTTGGTATGGAGTAAAACAGACAATATATCGCTAAATTACGGGCTCGTATCGATCGTCTTCCCCACGCCTAGCATTCCGATGTCAGGAGCCTAAGAAAGACCCTGGTTCCCTGTAAGGCCGTCCGTGTCTCCTTGCAGGATTATTAACCTCATAGTACTAGTTACTCCATAGTCGTACTCGTACCTATACTATACTTGTATATCTCTCTTATCGGGCTCGCGGCACCTGCCACCATCTCCTGTGATGGTCGCTCCATTAACGACTCGTTACAAGAATACCTTCCCCACCCTTGAATTTTTCACGCCCTGGGCTGTCTGTTTTCCGGAATTGACAGGTCCCCCTCGCCCAGTCTGGCTCGCCTGCCAACGGCAGCATTGGTTAGTACTTGGGTAAATGAACAGGTGAGAGTGGTGATCGCGAGTATCATTCGTATTGTAAACATGAGTAACTAAATATCACCCCAAGACCCAAAATTTTGGATATCCATGTACCCTTCGGTGCGTTTTTCTTCCACGCTTCCGGGATAGTGATCACTGATCAAATTAGAGAGAAACATGAACCACGAAGTAGGGTGCAGATAAAGTACCTTTGAACCCACACCTCCTACTACATACATACATGAACGTGTGTGTGGTACTTGTATACATGAGTGAGTGGGTAGTACTCGTTCATCCCTTGTCACTCCTATCGTCCCATGGAAACCATGCGTCCTCTGCATGGCGCGCGCTCTCGGATAAGGAAAAACGACAGGCGACACGCGTTGTTGCTGTTTACCTCCCCGGAAGCTGTGCCGGATGCCGCCCCCCCACACACAAGTTCTCTCTTTCACCTTTCATTGCCCGTCTCAGGACCTACCTGGAAGCCCAGCACACAAGTACGACTCGTATTATTATTGAGCCTAGCCAAACCTTGGTCTGGACCCTTGACTCTCACCCGACCCCCCTTCTCACAAAGTCCCCTCATTTCCCGGGGCAATACTTGTACGAAGTACGTACAAGGAGCAATATCCCCGAGGACGAGCAAAGAGTCGCATTCCGGGTTAAGGGATTTTTGGTCAGGCAATATCACTTCGTATGTGGCGCCGCTTTCATCCACGCCCTCGGCGCCCCCATCGAGTCACGGCGGCTCGGTACCGATCGATCCGCTCGCCACCCGCCTTTTGATTATAAACCTCGTATTTACAAGGGCTCCGTATCTGTATTTGCCTTTATTACTTTGCTTCTGATAAACTTACTTGCGTTCATCTAATACCTGTATCAGTGCGCTCAATGCCTTTGATATTTCCACCATGCGAAATGAGGAGGAAATGACGAGCCGAGTGCTTCCGGCCCCCAACGACTTGTACTCGTCGCGCCCGCACGTACTCGTAAAAGTAAGGAGCTGGTAATACCATCCCCTCATTTAGCCACTATCATGGTGAGAAATGCTGCCTCCCGGCTTCCAACATCGCCAGGCTGGGTGGGGGCGCCCCGGACCGCTTGAGTGAGACCTTTCTTCCGGATTGGGTCGGAATGACATTCCTCAATTTCGCCTCGACCATCGTACCCTTGGTTCTACGTCATAGGCTATCCCTCACATCGGTGACTACGAATAATGGACAAAAATAGGAACGGGAGAAAGCATCCGCAGACTGGCGACAACCAAAAAACTCCGCCCAAAATATCGCAAGCCTCTTCAAGAAAAAAAAAACCGAGCTTAAGCGAACAAGCATGCCATCCTCTCAGTGTTCCTTAACCCACCTGAGCATCTGGTCGTATGCGGTCTCCTGCGCCTCCTTGATCCCCTCGTCGTCGTACTGCCCGACAACGGCAAAGCCTACGAGTATGCCTAGTTAGCCTCATGCTCCCCCACGTGGAAGTGCGACGACCTCGAAAACTCACCATGTGGCACGCCCGGGTACACCTTGACCTCGTGCTCGAGATTCGCCGACGCCATTGCGTCCTCACCCAGGGTCCTCACGTCATCCGGGAAAAGCGGGTCGTTCTCGACGCAGACGAGGCTGACGGGCACCTTCAAGTTCTTGAAGTCGTCGGGGTTGACCGACGCCGCGTGTGCCAGAGCACCCACCTTGATCAGGGGCGCCCGCCTCACGGCACCCGCCTCCTCGTCGACTGGCCCAGTCGGGGCCGGCGTCTCGCTTCCTAGGAGCAGGATATATCTCCCCCCGATGCAGTACCCCACAGCGTAGATGCCATCCCCGTGCTGGACCGCGTCGGCGAACTTCTCCTTGCAGCCGTCGACGACCTTGTGGAGAATGGGCAGGATCTTCTCCTCCGTGTGCCGCGCCATCCACATGTCTATCATGAAGCTCTTGGTAGCCTCAACGGCCCGCATCCTAACCATGTCCAGGAGCGACGACCCCGTGTCCTCTTCCTCAAGTATTGAGGCGTTTGGCGCCGCGTCGCCGTCGAATAGGTCCGGCATAGCGACTAAGAAGCCCTCGCTGGCGTACTTGTCTGCCTGTATCTGGTTGTTGACGGATTTGAGGCCGGTTCCTCCCGTGAGGAGGAGCAGAAGCCGTGCTGGTGCGTGCGGGTAGTCGCTCGGTTTCGAGATGTATACCTGTGTGGAAAGTCAGATCGCTTGCCCCCGATAGCCCGGAACCTGGGTTATCGGACCTTCACACCGTTGATGTCAATTATTTCCCCCGTTGCTGCCCGGCCACTTGCTAGATTGCCATGTCAGTACGTAAGACTATACGCGAAGACTGGGCGTCGTACGTAGTGGTCGGTCCGTAACGCAGTGTTCCCCTGCTACCGGACTCGGCGAAGTCTGTGGTGTGAGTTCTTCCTGCACATCGCTCTCCGGTGCTTTCGTCGCAATGTTGGGGTCCGCCATGTTGGAGGAGAGGTGTGGTTTCTGTGATTGACGACGCTGTTGGTTCTCTCGACGAGCTCCTACGTGGCTGCTCCGCGATTGTGTTTGTTGGTAAGATGGGCGAGAGAGAGCGGCAGGTCGTGGAGAAGGTACCGTTGTGAAAACCGTCGAGGTGAGGAGGATAGGAGGCCTAGAACGTCCACACAGAGACGGTTGATAGTTGATGGTTCACTACACAGCCTGGATTGGGAGGACCGATGACGACGCTGACATAGGACAAATATACAGTACTAGTGACCTCTTTTGAATTAAAAATTTGTGTGGGATCTAAAGTATATTCTACTTCCTTCTCAGCAATCATACGTCTTAATGGAGCAGACAGGTCCCCGCATTTCCCCTGAGCCCCTCAGCATTAGGTAATCGGTGGGCCCATTAAACTGACCCCGCCCTGGAAAGAACGCGGTGAAGCACAAACGACGCGTCGCGTGTGGGTTAACTCGTCGTCGCCACATTCACCACTTTACAGCCCCCTCCGTGCTCACAAAAATTTGGGGAACAAGGCCTTCTCATCTGTTTGGAACGAGTATTCGACATTTACCATCCCGAAGTACACTTGTCCTTCCCAGACTACAATATGGATGCTTCAAACGCCCTCTCGAGGGGCTGGTTACAGTATGCGTGATTCCCGTTGTGTGCAGAAGCTGTCTGCTCAGGCCCCCCACCGACTGACACGATTCTAGTTCCATCTTCTTCGAGGATGAAGCAGCCGCCGAGCGATTCCCGAACCCCGTTGTACAGATCCTCACCATCAAGCCCATGGGCGCAAAGCAGGAGGGCGGGTCGGAGAGGTACCGTCTTGTCGTCAGTGATGGCGAGTTGTTCTGCCAGGGCATGGTTGCCACCCAGTCGCACCACCTCATCATCGAGCAGCAGCTGGACGCCTACAAGATCGTCAGGATCAAGCAATACCAGAAGAACGTCATAAATAAGAAACGGTTAGCCCTGCCCCCCTCTTCTCCAACACTCAAGACTCGGCCTGTTCACCGCACAGGAATAAAAAAAGGCAGCTTGCTGACGTACAGTTCGACCCCCTGCAGCATCCTCGTCGTGCTCGACCTCGAGCTCATTCCCTCCTACGGTGTCCAGCCGAAGATCGGAGACCCCAAGAATGTGCCCCTCGTCGGAGAAGAGGATAACCTCAAGCCCATCACGGGAACCAACTTTTACGGCCAGAAGACCGAGGAGAAGAAGCCAAACGTCAGCATGGTCCCATCACTTCCGTCACGGCCGGTGCATGATACCCGGCCCCGCGCCAACATCTACCCCATCGAAGCCCTGTCGCCATACACCCATGCCAAGTGGACGATCCGGGCCCGCGTCACCACAAAGAGCGAGATCAAGCGCTGGCAAAAACCCAACAGCAGCGGGGGCAAGCTCTTCAGCGCCAACTTCCTGGACGAGAGCGGCGAGATCAGGGCCACGGGCTTCAACGACCAGGTGGACCAGTTCTACGACCTACTGCAGCCCGGTCAGGTCTACTACATCACAAGCCCTTGCAGGATCGCCCTTGCAAAGAAGCAATTCTCCAACCTCCCGAACGACTACGAGCTCATGTTGGAACATGACACTGTCATCGAGAAGGCCGAGGACCAGGGCAGCGTGCCGCAGGTTCGCTTCAACTTCTGCAACCTGGCAGATCTAAAGGAGGTGGAGAAGGAGGCGACGGTGGACGTGATCGGGATTCTGAAGGAGGTCGACGACGTGAACACGTTCGAGGCGAAGTCGTCAGGCAAGTCGTACAGCAAGCGTGATCTCACCATTGTCGATGACAGTGGGTACTCGATCCGCCTGACGATCTGGGGCCAGACGGCCACCGGGTTCGACTCGTCTCCCGAGTCCGTCGTGGCGTTCAGGGGTGTCAAGGTCTCCGACTTTGGCGGCCGCAGCCTGAGCCTCCTGTCCTCGGGCACCATGGCCGTCGACCCGGACATCCCGGACGCGCACCGCCTCAAGGGCTGGTACGACTCGCAGGGCCGCAACGACCAGTTCGCCACGCACATCAACCTCGCGACGGTCGGCGGCGCCACGGGCCGCAAGGACGAGTCCAAGCTCGTTAGCCAGATCAAGGATGAGGGGCTCGGGATGGAGAACCCGGACTACTTCACGCTAAAGGCCACCATCGTGTACATCAAGCAGGACAACATCGCCTACCCGGCCTGCCCCAACCAGGGCTGCAGCAAGAAGGTCTCGCAGATGCCCGACGACACGTGGCGGTGCGAGAGGTGTGAGGCGTCGTTCCCGGCGCCGAACTACAGGTACATCATGAGCATCAACGTCTGCGACCACACGGGGCAGATCTGGCTGAGCTGCTTCGACGACGTGGGCAAGATGATACTGGGGGTGCCGGCGGATAAGGTCATGGAGCTGAAGGAGGAGGGCGGCGACCTGGCCGCCGGGCCGGTGTTCGAGGAGGCGAACTGCCGGAGGTATAACTTCCGGTGTCGTGCGAAGATGGAGACGTTCCAGGAGCAGGAGAAGTAAGTTTCCGCCAAAAAAAAAAAAAACCCCTTGTCGTCCTCGTGACTGTCTAGGGGGGAGGCGCGACTATTTGACTAACATGACGCGTTCCTAGGATCCGATACCAGGCCCTGAGCGCCGCGCCGATCGACTTCAAGTCCGAGGGGAATAAGTTAGCGGAGCAGATCAAGCAATACAGCATAAACTAAAGAGCCCGACGCGGTATTCGAACTTTGGAGGGGACGGATTGGGGGGACGGAGGACGAGGGATGGGGGAGGGCATTGGTTCTAGGCTGAGGGCCGACGCGGAGTAGAAACAAAGCGAGTGAGCGCAAGTGAGCGCTGCCGCATCATTT
Source organism: Cephalotrichum gorgonifer (assembly GCA_900312665.1). NCBI lineage: Eukaryota > Fungi > Ascomycota > Sordariomycetes > Microascales > Microascaceae > Cephalotrichum > Cephalotrichum gorgonifer. The sequence goes on from ONZQ02000001.1 coordinate 3,260,642, forward strand.
TTATGTACACGGTGAGAAGAAGTTCACGGTAACGTTCGATGTTATACATGTTACCAAGAAGAGGGAAAAGGGGGGGGTGGGGGTGTATGGGGTATAGGTATGTAATTTACTTCAAATGCTAGATGAAATGGGACAAGAAAGATAAAATAACAACTACGTATGAGCGATATGAGAAGGAGGAGAGAAAAAAAATGGTATCGTAGAACATGTATTCGCTAGTGGTAGTGGTCTCCCTCTTGGATGACTTGTCTCTGAAACAAATCACCTCTCCCCCATCCATACCCTTTTTTCCTTTCCCCTTGATCGCAACCTCACATCATCTATCCACTTTTTGGCCTCATTAAGTTACCCGTTGCGCCTTCGTCTCGTAGGTGGTCATCAGCCCTCGTAGCGCTCAAGTCATGCATGCATGTTCGTTGCCCCCCCCCTTTTGGTACGTCCACATGCTCAAAGTAAAGTCTCGTCGCACCGACCTGGGAGATCGGGATAATCCCCCCCCAACTTATCCTATCTTAAATAAACCCCTTCAACGACTCCAGTAGCACCGAAAGATGATGGGAGGCGCCACCCCCTCCAGTCTGCTAACCCTCCGAAGGGCCGACGCCGAGCATCAGGTCTTCGTCCTCGATCTGGTTCTCGAAGTCGACGCCCAGGTCGTGCATCCTCCCTTCGGGGTCCTTCTCCCTCCGCCTCTTCTCCTGGCGCATGTACTTGACGTACTCCTGGTTCCGCGCCAGCCCCGCGTTGGTCGTCTTGAAGACGGCGCTCACGACGTCGAGGTCCGCCGTGGCGGCGGCCACCTGCCTCGCGAATTCGGCCTCTGTGAGGGCCCCCTCCGACGCCTGCAGGAACTCGAGGTACTCGGGCTGGCCGTCGCCGGGCGACTGGAGGCGGCCGTCGAGCACCTTGGCCTCGATCATGGCCCTCACCAGCTGGAGGACCTCCCCGTCGGTCTCGAGGCTCTTCCCCGTCACGGCGCTCTGGCTCAGCTGGCGGATCTCGGAGATGCTGATCTTGGAGTACAGGTCCCCAAGGCGTACGATCTGCCACTTTTGGAAGGAGACGAGGACCTCGTCGACGAGGCCCAGGTTTCTGTCGGCGGCGAAAGTACTCTTGTGCTGCCTCTTGTGTTCTAGCAGGCCGGAGGCGTCCTCTTCGGCGAAGTAGGTATCGAGACGGACGTATGGTTCCCCCGAAGTCTCGTAGGCGAGGGTCGTCGCGGCCGACGGGGAGCCGGGGAGGCCGATGATGCGACCGTGTAGGATCAGGCTGACAAGGACCCACTTGTAAAAGGCCTGGACCATTATGGAGCTCACGGCGACCTCGTCGGTTGGGAAATTGATGCACCGCTCGAGGGCATCCAGTGCAGGGGCCCATCTCCTCTCCTGGATGAATATCAGGGCGCGCATCATGTCGTATTCGAGTACGCTGGAGGTGGTGAGATCGGCCGTGAGGCCGGTATACTTCGTGATGTACGCGACGGGAGCTAGTAACTCATCGCAGAGGAGCTTGGGTTGGGAGGTGGGATCGGGGTAGAAGATGGCGGGTTTCTCGAGGATGGGGCGGGCCTCGTCGATGCAGCCGGTGCTATAAACCAGGTTGGCGAACACGGAGTGGGTAGATGTGAACACCGACCCCGAGGGGTCGAGTCTCAAGAGGGCAGTCGCCACAGCATCAACGGAGACGGCTGGCTGGATAAAAAGTCACGATAGTTAGTATTAGTCCCGGCACATCACATGGGTAGTAAGTAGATGGCGCACGGAGCTCGAGCCCTTACCGAATAGACCTTGTTGAGTAAGACATATTCCATGATCGACCTGAAGGATGTGCCGACATATCGAACTTGCCGCTGGTCGAACAAGACGAGGCACTCGATAATCTGGTTCAGGAATGTGTGGTGCGGGAGGAGCGTCTTCGGTTCGGTCCTTAAGACGGCGTCGATGACGGAGACGTAAGAGGCTGTGTGAAGGTCGGCTTGGAGGTTCTGCGGTGGTCGGGTTAGGTTCCATGATCGAGTCGAGCTTAATCCTTCTCGGCTCGGGTAGGGTACGGCAGACGTACGCTAAGTATGTGTTCGGCCTTGGCCAGAATGATGGATCGGTGTTTCCGGATGAGGCCGTCGAGGGAGGACACATGGGCGACCAGGGAGTCATGGTAGAGCCTGTCCGTCTTCGGAAAGCCCGAGTCAGGCGGGAAGGCCTTGAGGCCACTGATGCAGTCGTCCATGGTCGCGACTTGGCGGGCGGAGGCCCAAGGGTGTCCGACAGCCGCGCAGATTGCGACGAGGAGAGCTCGAACGTGGCCAGGCAAGCGGGAGAGAAAGGTGGGGTTAAGGAGGGGCTAGGCAGGAGGGTAGCTTGTCGGAGTTGAGGTGAAAGCTCTCTCGATATGATAGGTATGGTAGCACTTCTAAGAATTGGGATAGGGAAGGGAGAGAAACGGAATGTTCGAAGGCTAGCCGGCGGGGTGGGAGGGGGGTAGTGAGCTTCGTTGGTTTGAGGCGATCTGAAGATGAGGTACCTCGTAGGACGGGGATGGTTGCCTTTGGATGGCCAACGGCGGGAGTGGCGGATGGTGGGGGAGCAGAGCAGCCCAGACCGATGTTTAGCCGACGCTACGCACGTCACCCATGCTTCCCCACAATTTAAGTATTAATAGTGGGGATGGATAACGGCAAACCACCCTACGAGTTCACTCATACGCCTCGACTTCCAAGCCTCTCCTTCTCGTCAGTCAAGCAACAGCAGCGACATAACCCTTCCAGGAACGCGGTACACGTCACAAAATGGACAAGAATATTGGGCAACATAAGAGGCAGATCAAAATCATGCGATAAGATCCATATAACTCTTGCGTACATAACTTTTAGACCTATTATACACTCCGCAAATCCCAAGAGCAGCCACCAGTCTATCAAAACCATGTCATCGTCATCAACCATGTCCTGTCCTGTCCTGTCCTGTATCATGTCCTTTTTTTGTGAATCCCTCACTCCCCTCCTTATGAAGGACCCGCACTCCCTCCAACTTCCAAACACATATGCGACCATTCCCATCCTAATAAGCAAGATAAAAGATAAGGACAAAAGAAAGACAAAGAAACCCCGGCAATCTCAGCCGCCCTTCCCCCAGGTCGCTGTGACTGTCACTGCCGTTGACAATGTCACCTTCACCTTCACTGGAACCCAGACTCGGCCAGGTCCGACCCCAAAACTCACCCCGTCCGCTGCAGAAACACGCCACCACCGCCGGGGGAGTTATGTCGGCTGGCAGCCAGCCCTACACCTCGCTGACCCGCGCCTAGACCCTGCCTCCTGTGAGCCGGGGGACCAATAGGACCCCAGCGCGAGGCGGACGCGGACGCGGACGCAGTCGGGGTTGGCGTCGAGGGGCCGCCTGCCTCCTTTCGAGGGCGGGGATTTGCACGGCCATGATTCCCGACGAGCCGGCACCGCGAGAGCGCGATCGGGCCCGCCTCCGCCTCCGCCGCCGCCGGACAAGACCGAGCCGTTGGGCTAGAAGGCTCGGAGCGCTGACGCTGCAGCTCCGCCTGGTGCTTCTTCCACCAGGTGGGGAGGCCGTGGAAGAGGCCCATGGCCTGCTGCGTGGCGCGGTCGGCGGGCATCTCGTGCCGGAACTTACACCCTTGCTGCGTGAAGGCGCAGGTCCCCTCGTGCACCCATTTGTCGCAGAAGACCTTGTTGCGCCTGGGGGGCGCGGACTTTACGATTGAATCGATGCGGCTCTGGAGCTGGGATCGCGGTTAGAATCTACCTTTCTAGTCTGGGCTGGGTCTGGGGCTGGGTCTGGGGCTGGGGCTGGGGCTGGGGCTGGGGTTGAAGGGTGCTGGAGGGGACAGGCATACCGAGGCGGAGGTTCCGGCCTGTCTGGTGTCCATGGAAGAACGCTGATGGTGATGGAGCGCAGAGGAGTCCTGGGCCACCGGCTCAGAAACCAACGTCGTCAGTCCAAACTAGGAAAACGATATAAAGCAGAAAGTGTACCACCGACCGGAGAATTTACTCACCGTGAGAATAATAGGGCAGGTATTCGAACAGGTCCCGCGATACGGGCGCCCAGCGGGCATGGGGAGGACGACCATTCCCTGCCGGTTCCTCTGCCGCGCGGGAATGTTCCTCAGCTCGGGAAGCATATCGGCGGGCACGAGCCGCGTGTACTCCCCGTTCCCGCGGTCGTAGCAATAAGCGTACGCCTCGTCAAGGTCATCCTCGGCGGGGCCACCACCCACGACCGCCCGGGCGTACTGGCGCCCGTCGTCCGCCCCGTCGTACCCCCCGTTCCTATAGCCCGCCGGCATGGCCACCTGGTGCCTCTGCGCCGCCCAGCTCTGGTCCCCCATGCTCCTGGGGGCGGAGAAAACTATGGGGGAGGGCTCCAGGCCCCGAGCGACCCCCGCCCTCTGGGCCAGGAGGTTCAGGCGCTGCATGCCGTGGGAGATGTCTCTGCTCGTGGGGGAGAACGGGCCGGGCCCGGACTCCTCCCCATGGAGGGCGTAGCTTGTGTGGCGCGGCGCCCCGTCGTCGAAGGCCGGCTCGGCGTCGATCAGCGAGTCCGGCGTGCTGCCGCTGTTGGCCGACGAAGGCGAGGATTGCGCGTGAGGGACGAGCGAGGGCCAGGCTTGTTGGAGCGAAGGTGGTGCCATGGTCCTTGGGAGGGAGGCGTCGTCGGTGGAAAGAAGTAAGCGTAATAGATAAGGTGTCGTGGGGAGTAGATGAGGTAGTGAGGGAAGGAACGCCGAAGCTAAGTTTATTTCTTCGATCTCGCGGACTGGGAGATCGCGAGAAATGGCCTTAGTGTAAGTATGCTAGAGTAATATCTGAAGAGTGTGGAATAGTATTGGAATGGATTGATAGAGCTTGCGAGTCTGTAGGGGGGGAAATGAGGAAGAGGAAAGAGCAGGGACGGTCGAGGAGGGATGTTGGGGGTTGATATAGCATTTGCAAACGGTCAAGGTGAGGTGACGACTGAATGTGTAAAGTACGTCAACAACATCAACCAACCAGGTTAGAAAATGGACGCCGCATAAGCGAATAAAGCCGCTCCGGTACAAAAAAAAGAATTCAAAGAAACTTCCCCATGATAGACCACATAGGCATCATAGCTGGTAGTGATTGCCCATCATCCACATATGCTCTCAATGGCTTGGGGCACCCGGAGCAACACAGCTTCTAGAACAACCCCCGCATATCTACGCGTTCTCTTCATAAACGTCAAAGGACATACACACATGCCCATGGTGCATGGGCCACCGCCACTTCCATAAGTGGATCAGGCAAAGCCGGTATATCATAGCGCGGTGAGGAAAGCAGGCTCACGGAGAAAGAAGCCAAGCCGATGCGGACGCCCGGGACATAGGCGGGGTGGGAAGGTGGAAGGGGGGAGGCGGCTAGCCGACACATAGCCAGACCGTTAGGCATCTCTAAGACCATTCCCTCTTCCGCTCTCCCCTTTGCCTCCTCCTCAATGACGTCTGGAGATGTCTCCACCTCCCACCTCCCCTTTGGCCGGTCCTGATTCCACCCCCCAACCGGTGGCCGCAGTTGATCTACCACGCGTAAAGCGTTTGCTGGGAAAACTCCCCGATAGGGTCCGCTGGACTCGGTTACCTGCAGTGGAGGTTTGTGTGTCCCACGTGCCAAACACATCAGCATGGCACGGGGAAGATGCCTTGGAAGGAACGGGGTTTTTGGGTAGAACATTTCCATTTATTCCACTGTCATTCATAGCGCATTATCCTTCTATCCATCTTCTATCGTCGTTTTTCTAATATTATCCCCCGCAGCCACATGTACCACCTCTATCTCTGTTGATCCTCCCTTTTCATCCGCGTACAAATGCAAATTGGCTCGAAAGGGCTCGTCAAGTAAAGACATCGTAAGAGGGACTGTATGTTTGAGAAATATATCAAAGTGAGGCAGTACGCCAGGAGAGCAAAGTTAAAAAAAAAGCCAAAAGACACACCGCCGGAAAAAGCCAGGCAACCTCGATGTTATGCGGACTCTAGCTCTGCAAGTCGCTTTTTTATGATAGATCGCTGCATGAAAATCGAGCGCGGGTCGAGTTTTGAATGCTTGAGGTTATCGAGCGCAACCCTGAGCTCGCCTCTTGTAAGATCAGCTATGGTCCAAGTTGGTTTGCCCTGTGGAGGTTGTTGTTGAGGCTGACCCTGGCTGGGGAGGGGATGTGGTGCCGCCGGCAGAGCTTGATGGCCGGAAGCTCCACCCCCATTCGGGTGAGAAAACTGAGCAAAGTTGGACACTATAGCTGGGTTTGAAGCTTGCGGGTAATAGACTGGCTGCATCTGACCAAGTGCTTGGTGCACACTGTAGCCTTGGAGCCCGCCAATGTTGGCCATTCCCTGGCCTTGATATCTGATTATATTAGATGTTGGAGCCAACCCTGATGGATGGTAGTGATACGGGATAGGTGGAGGGGGTATAGGAGTGATTCTAGACGGTGGCTGGTGCGCATAGGCGGGTATGCCTTGCGTTGTACTCCCGACTGCTACGTCCGGGGGGTTGGGAGGGCGTTTCCCGGGTCCTCTGCGGCGAGGGGCCTGCGCGGTGTCTCCGGGGGCTCGCTGGGGCTTCTCGCGCGGCATTCGGCGTCCGTTCTGTAGCTGGGCGTCGGTTTGGACGCCCTGCGCGGGCTGGGCCGCGGCGACATCGGATTTGATTTGATCGAAATTGTCTGTTTCTGTAAGTTGTCGCTGTTAAATCTGAACTTCTTAAATAGCCTCCTAGGACTGGAACGGGCGGGACAGGTAGATCTCGGACGGGGACTCGAGGCTGGGGTCGAGAGGCTATTAGAGTATGAACTTTCGTTACCTTTGGACGACACGTCATCCTCGGCGCGGTCGCTGTAGTCCTCCGATAATTCCTTGTCATTCTCCTCACGATCGGAATCGCTCAAGTCGGCAGCTTCCAGACCAAAGAGTTGCGGCGCGTTGATTCGATAGTTGACCGTCTGCTCGCCAAGATATCAATAACAAGGCTCTCTCTCTCTCTCTCTCTCATCGAAATCTCCATCGGGGGTCAACTTACCTGCCGCTTTCTGCCGCCTCGGCCGAGCACCTCCTCCTTCATCTTTCGCTCTCGCTCTGCACCCGCCTCTCTCTCTGCCAAGATGGCGTCCCAGACGCTAGCGTGTAGCTCACCAGAAGCGTCCGAATCCTCAAGCCCATTTTCCTCAGGAGCGCCTTTTTCCGTGGACCAGATCCGCCCATAGGAGAATCCGGTTTGCTCTTCGCCGACCTCCTCAGCATTCGGTTTGTCTGCTTGGCTTCTATCGAGCAGTTTCTCAATCGCCGCATCATCATAGCGAATCACCTCCTTCTCGCTGTCACTAAACAGAGCCTCCGCACCGTGGCGGAGAACTCCCTCGAGGTCCTCCCCGGCATCGTCCGTGTCCATCCTGTCGATCAGGGCGTGATCAAGCGCCATCTTCTTCTTCCCGACTTGCATGATTTTTTCTTCGACGGAGTGCCTCGTCATCAGCTGGAAGCAAAGAACGGGGTTGGCCTGCCCAATACGGTGGGCTCGAGAGAGCGCCTGCATGTCCTGGTGAGGGTTGAAGTCCGGGTCCATGATGATCACGGTGTCAGCCGTCGCGAGATTGATCCCGACCCCACCCGCCCTAGTCGACAAGAGGAACGCGAAGATGTCCGAGCCCGGGGCGTTGTAAGCATCGATCCGCTTCTGCTTCTCTAGACCCGACATGGACCCGTCAAGTCTCCTATAGCTCATGCCGGTGCCCGTGAGGAAGTCCTCCACAATATCAAGCTGGTTTAGGAACTGCGAGAAGATGAGAACTCTGTGGCCTTGCTCCTTGAGTTTTGCAAGCATGCCTTCGAGAAGCAAGAGCTTCCCCGAGGCCTCGACGAGGTTGCGGTGCATCCTCTCTGGGCTCACATCGCGCTCTTCGATAGCCTCAGAGTAGATGAACGGGTGGCAAAGACACTTCCGGAGCTGCATGAGAATATTGTTGAGGGATCCTCTATCCTTTAGTCGTAGCTTGCCATGCGCAAAGATTGCGCGGATCAGCTCGGGATTCTTCGCCATGATGGATTTGCAGAGCTTCTCTTGCAACACTGTCATCGTAACCGGCACGATGATCTGTGCCATACCAGGAAGGAACTTCAGGACACCAGCCTTCGTGCGCCGGTAGAAGTATGGGCTGATAATACCGTGCAGCTCGCGGACTTTCTCTGCTGTGAGGGTCTGGAACTCCTCATCTAGCTTGACAGCATCATAGTTCTTGTCCACGAACTGGAGAAGGTTGAACAGCTCCCGCTTGTTATTTTGCAGTGGGGTACCAGTCAGAAGAAGCCTGAATGGGAAATGCATAGCTTGCAGAGCGCAATACAGCAGGTTCTTGTCGTTTTTGAGGCGCTGTCCTTCATCGACCACGAGACCGGCCCAACTGACCGACCGGAAGAGTGCGCGGGTCTTTTCATCCTGAGCCGAGTCGTAGGACATGACTACTACGTGGGCTTTAAGGTCCTTCGAGCCGTTTATGAAGAGCTCGTGCTTGTAAGCAAGTTCTTGGGACTGCCGGCCTCCGTAGTATGTGACCACGCGCAGCTCTGGCCTCCAAAACTTCATCTCTCTCCTCCAGTTCTGGCAGGTCGAATTCGGTACGACGACCAAAAACGGCCAGCACCGGGGATTTTCGAAGACAAGCGTCGAGATCAGCGCAAGAACCTGGACGGTCTTGCCCAGACCCATTTCGTCAGCGAGGATGGCGTTCTGTTCTTGCTGGTACCGATGGAGCATCCAGTTGACTCCCTGGAGCTGGTATTTCATAAGCTTGCCACGCAGTCCCGACGGCCGAGCCTCGAGTTCGACCTCCTCTTTGAAGCTTTTCGCCTTGAATTGTTTGACGCGCTCTCTTATCTTGGAAGAGGGTTCCGACTCGAAGTGCACGCCGTTGACGTATTCGATGTAGGCGGCCTCGAACGCCTGGTATGTCGCAGACCCTTCGCTTGGCGGGCTGTCCCAAACAACCTCCTCATAGGCAAGGCCTTGAAATTTGACGTAAATCTCGGCGACGTGGGATATCCGGGCCAGGTCCTCCTCTTTCGAGGTAGCGCGCGGGGCTGACTTGCGATACCTTACCTGCAGAATCACATCCGCGAGGAGGAACTCTTGCGGGATGGCGTCTTCCTTGTTTTGCCTCATAAGACCATTCTGGGCATCACGTTTACCAAAGGCGGAACGCATTATGGGGCTAGCAACCCCAAAGACCCAGGCTCCTGGCATCCATGTACAGTGGTAGTACGACCGTCCCTCCCACTTAATCAAGTATTCCTTATGGTCCTCGCTGAGTTCTGACCAAGTCAGGTTGCTAGCAGGCGCGGTCTTCGTCGGGCGCCAGGCAACGAGAGCGTGGATCTTGCTTCTCATAGTCGAGCAATCTGTACATTTGAAGTCGGCTGAATATTCGTTAAGGCGTTCGTCCTTGACGTCCTTCAGATCGGAATCTGCTGCGCGTGTTGTAGGCAGGTGCTCGATGTGCCAAGGCCGCCGGCACCCAACACACCGGAAGAGAACGTTATCAGCGTTGTTCACCAGGTCAGTACGGACGGGGGTAATGGGGTCTTCCCCCCCATTTTCCTTCCTGATGGCCTCTTCCTGCCTCGACGTCTTCTTCTGCGAGAATGGGGCGCACGAAGGCCCGACCTGTCTGCAGGCTTGGCACATGCTCTGAAGAGGGGCGGCCTTATCCTTAGCCCTCGCGCGGCCGATACAGAAGCGGCACTGAAGGACGAAGTCGTCGGCTCCAACCTTTGTGACCATGTGCTCCCTCGTCTGGCGAATTCCGATACACATCTTATGGTACGTCACCGTACAGCCCTGGCAGTAGACCAGGCTCCCCCGACTCAACGATTGGCCATGGTTGCAGACGTCGCAGGTGGACATGTGAAACTTGGCGAATTTGGAATCATCCGGCAACGGTTTGAAGACTTCCTTGATAGCGGTCACCTTTGGGGCGCTGGGGGCTTTATCGTCAGATACGTAGAACGAGTCTAAATCGGTGGGATCAGCCATGGTTTTCATGGTCCTCGTCTTTCGTCCTGACCGCCGTGGGTTCTCAAATTCTATAGAGGAGCCTCGGGATCGCGGGAGGGGCGCTGTCGGTTTTGATCTTAGCCGTTTCGAGCGCTTTCTTAGCCTTCCCTTCGTCGGTCCAGGGTTCAGGTCGGACCTAATGATCTGGAAGTCGTCGTCGTCGTCATCGCTAGACGCCAGCGGCTGCGGGGTGTCCCCGGCCAGCTCGTCCACATCGTCCCTGGCGCGGCCCTGAGGCACTAGGCCAGTTATATTCCGCGGCCGCAGCGTGCGAGCAGGGCGCTTGCGCTTCGGACTATCTTCTCTAACGATCCAATCCGAGAGTATGTTTGGCTGTTGCCGAACTCGAAGTGTGCGGCGGACAGGCCTAGTGCGTGGAAGGTCATCGTTTTCCTCGTCTGAAGACTTGTTGTTGTCTAAGAACTTGTTATCGTCCGAGGACCCGGCTTCCGAGGTGATGTCGGTGTCACTGGAGAGTCGTCTCCGCTTCGTGCCGCGGTGGCTGATGGAGGAGCTAGCCGAGCCATCTTGGTGGGCTGCAAGGGCTTCCGAACCGTTTTCTAGACTGAGCAGCTCCTCAAATGGTACCTACACACGTGGTAGGTTAGTACCAGAGTATATATCTAGCTTGTGCCAGCATGCGACTGAGCTTACGATATCATGGCGACCATCTCGGAACTCAACCTGGTAGAACACTCCCTTCTGTTCCACCCCAACAACTTCGCTTACAACCCTTTCCACCACATCACTGTAGATTTCCTCGTACGCTTGCTGTTTCTTCTGTGACAAGGCAGGCACGGAGACGACGATTCGTACCCGAGGCGTTTCTCGGTCGCTGGGTATCTCGTCCTCGGCAGTGGCGTCCAGTGGCTCCGTGAGGCTCCTTCTGCTCGGCGCGGACAGAATCTCGCTATCGTCTGAATCATCCATATTGTTGGGGCATTCTAAATAGTCGTGTGTTGAGAGAATTCGTTTCGTTTGCGATTTCCAGGAAGCCTGGGAGGTGATTCAATTCCAGAAAATTGGGCCCGCTGGAATGCGCATGGCATATGAAGTCAAGTCGCGTGTGGGGTTGGTTAGCGCGTTCCGCGAGTGGTGGTGGGAAGGTTTGGGTAATAGGCTATGATATAATTAGAGTGCGCCGCTAAATTGAGAAAGACCAATGTACTCTCGTACCTTCTTCCTTAGTCTGGTCTGGAAAAATAAATTCCTAGTCAGCTCTGGAACGGTGCAACCGTATTGAAGGAACAACACATTCTTTTGATACCGCATTCTTTATTATCAAGACTTTCCACATGCTGGGTAGTCTCGATACAGTCCTCGCACCTTCCCTCCTCCGTTTCTATCATACATCCCTCATGCAATGATACGGATATCCGGTCTGGCGCCTCGCGCCGCGTTTCCTCTTTCCACCCGCCTCCAGAGCCCACGGCACCTTCCTCACGTTGCGTGGGCCTCCTCCTTGTCTGCTATCCACCGCGGGATACACAGGGGCAACAGTAGCGGCCGACAAGACTTTAACAGACCATCGAATCCGCGAGGATCCTCGGGACCACGCTCTGGAGGCCGACAAGACTTCAAGAGACCATCGAACCCCCGGGCGCGCTCAGGTCCCCCTAACGGCCGGCATGACTTAAAAAGGCCTTCTCAGGCGCGAGCATCCTTGGGACCCTCGAGGCTCTCGGCGGAGCAAGGGCGCGCTGCGTTTGTTGACGGCGATACTCAGCCCGGCCGGCAGACTCGGCGAAAGCGATTCATCGACCCCAATTCTGACTTTGGAAAGAAGAGCCTGGTCTATCGAATCAAGTACGGCGATCTCAAGGAAAAGGCGGATGACATTCTCTCGAAGAAAGAGCAGGAGCAGAATGACATTCGGAACGGGGGCAACTCAGGAAGGAACACGCGATCGGAACGAAGAGATTCTAGAGGCCGAGGAGAAGGAGGGAACCCCGACACTATATCCCACCAGTCGCCTCGCGATGACCCTAAGCCAAGGCAGAGGGACGCTGTGGGGCGAGGAGAAGATGGTCCCTGGGATGCTATGGCCCGTCAGTCGCGACTTACCAGGGATAGTACTGGTGGGCGGGGAGAACGAGGTCGTTCGGAGTTTGGGTCCCGACGGCCGCCGGCGCGCGAACACCCTCAACCGCGGCGAAGGGACGACAGGGGCCGAGGTGGAGATGAGGGTGGAGCTCGTCGGCCGTGGGCTCCCCGAGAACACAACGAGGGCGAGGCCAGCGTGCAGACACGAGGTCCTAAGAGGCACGCGCATCCCATATCCCTACGACGCACCACCGCCGCATCGCAGTTCTTATTCGGCTCGTCCGTCGTCACTGCGGCGCTGACGACGAGCCGGCGAAAGCTCTACCATCTTTACATCCTGGAAGGTGGGAAGCGCGGACCGGAAGGCGCGGGATACAACTCCCCGAGGGCCCTGGCGGAACGACGCGGAGTCCCCATCACGATGGTCAAGGACCAAGGGGCAGCCTTGCTGGAGAAGATGAGCGGCGGAAGGCCCCATAACGGCTACGTCCTCGAGGCCTCCCCCCTCCCGCAGCTGCCCGTCACGTCCCTTGGCCCCCCGGGGCCGAACCCCTGGAAGCCCGAGTTTGAGGTTGTACTCGGCCGCCAGTCGAGGGAGGACGAGGCTATCAACGGGACGGGCACGACCGTCCACTGCCAGCCCAAGAAAAATCAGAAGCCACTGGTACTACTCCTCAACGAGGTCCTTGATCCCGCCAACCTCGGGGCCATGATCAGGTCAGCATGGTTCCTCGGGGCGAGCGCGGTAGCCATCACGGCGCAAGGATCTGCAACCCTAACGCCCGTCGCTCTGAAGGCATCCGCCGGAGCTGCGGAAGAAATGCCAATTCTCTCCGTGGAATCAGCTATGGATTTCATCACGGCTTCCAAGGAGGCGGGATGGAAGTCCTATGCCGCCGCGCCTGCCATACTAGGAAAGGACAAGAAGAAGACGACGATTAAGCAGCTAGAGGAACAGAACCCACTCGCCGAGTCGCCCTGCATTCTCATCCTGGGAAGCGAGGGGCAGGGCCTCCCCAAGCCGTTGCGACGAGCGGCTGATTTCGAGATCTCCATTCCCGGGGCGTCCAGGTCGTCCGTCGATAGCTTGAACGTCAGCGTTGCTGGCGGCATTCTGTGCAACGCGTTCCTCAACCCGCATCCGGCCGGGTCAGCCAAGGGATCCCAGAGCAAAGTGGCCGAGACCGACGAGGTAGAGCATGCCGAGGGAGAGGTGGAGGAGAAACAGCCGGGCAAGAGCACGGACAAGGGTGGCCTTTTCTAATTTTGGCCTGATGTACGATGGTGATGGCGCATGCCGTAGGAAGTTCTTTGTAAGAATATCGAACTAGAGGGCTGTGTAGAATAAGGTTATATTATGTATGATACGAGAAAATTTCATAGATCTAGAGAAATGTCCTTTGCGAAACATTCAGAGGGACCCCTGTTCCAACAATGATACTCCAGGACCCCGATGTGCGGCGTAGCGATTGATATGAATATCTGCTCCACAGAAGTTTGTGGTGCATGACCATCGTTAGTATGGTCTTACTTATTCCTCCACGGTGAGGAAGTCATCACATAAGAACAACGGCCTTGTGGCCTAATGGTAAGGCGCCACATTTCGGTTCAAAATCGAAAATTACAAATTCTGTGGAGATTGTGGGTTCGAATCCTACCGGGGTCGTTCTTTTTTGAACCTTTTGCACATCTCGAATTCACTCAGTAACACGAAAACCGGAGGCAACAAGGCCTTGAAGGCTGAAGTCATCGTCAACGCAAGATCTCTCCATTGTTCAAGAGCTCAACCGGACGATACGTTATCTTTAACAGCTGTACTTCGTTGGGTAGGTGACCAGGGGGTGGGTGCCGAAAAATACAGCCGTCTCCTGCCTGCCAGAACGGAACCCTGCACCATGATTCAGGTTGGAGAGCTCGAACGTGCTGGGATCCGGGCATGCCATTATTCTGATTCCTCCCAATTTCGTTCCATGTGAGGACCCAAGGTCACAGGATCGGTCCATGGAGGAGCCGAGGCAGGTGGATCCGCCTGCCAATATTACTCTTAGGCTGGTAGGCATTCTTCATATCCTCCCGCTGTTGCTGTAGTGCGTGGTAGTCTCGGCCTTTCGCATCCTGGATACTCTCTTCGGCACCGTGGTATAGCAGCTCGCTTATAACCGAGTCCTTATCCCAGTGCGCCGCCCGGTGCAGCGCCGTCTGCCCCTCCTTGTTCTGGAGGTCAATATCTAGGCCGCTGCCCAAGAACGTCTGGCACAGCCAGCGCACCACCTCGAGGCGGCCCCATCCAGCCGCTATCATGAGTGCCGTGTTGCCCTCCTCGTCGCGGATGTTGACGTTGAGGTCCGGAAACCTCGATCGCATGTGTTTGAGCATGTCCAGGTGGCCCCACGACGCAGCGAGCATAAAGGCCGTGCTGCCCTTGAACTCGTCGCACTCGTTGATGTCGACGAGCTGGCGGGTTTCAGCTTCCGTCATCTTGCAGACTTCGTCAAAGATCTCAATGTCGCCGCCTCTGGCTGCCCACAGGACCGCCGATCGTTTCGAGTGACACTCGTGCTGGATTTGTGCCCCCCTCTTTAGGAGCTCGCTGGCGATTATTCGGTATTTATCCCGGCTGTTGTTGCCCAGGGTGTATGACAGTGGCGTCCCGCCGCCGTCATCCGTCATCGACTCGCCGATGTTGATGTCGGCGCCGTTATCGATGAGCTTAAGGGCGCACGAGCTATGACCCTTCAGCGAAGCCCAGAGGAGCGCTGTCCGGCCCCACTCCTCGCGCCGATCGATCAGGTCCAGCGAAGTCATCTCGCGTAGCTTCCTAATAATGTTGTCGACGATGGGAACCCGTCCGTAGCGTGCGGCCCAATGTAGGGCCATCTTTCCCCGCCTGTCCGTGATAGTAGGATTGGCGCCCTTTTCGAAGAGATAGACCACCATGTCATTGTGTCCCCACCCGCTCGCCCAGTGAAGTGGCGTGGAGCCCTTGATGACGCACCTCTGGTTGACCAGTCCCGGAAACCTGTCAATCAGGAAATGCATTATCTCGCTGCGGCCCTTCCCTGCCGCCCAGTGAACCGGCATGTGGCCCTGATCGTCCCCGATTTCCACATCGGCCTTTGCCTCTACTAGGAGCCTCACGCAGGCAGTGCTGGCCGTGCTGCCGCCCTTGTGGTCATTCCAGCCGATCACGGCCCGGTGCAGCGGCGTCATGCCCCGCCCGTCCTGGGCGTTGACCTTCACCATCTCGCCTTGGCTCAGTAGCATTTGCAGGACTCTGTGCCGGCCGAGCTTTCCGGCGTAGTGCAGAGGCGTGCCCTTGAACTGCGTCTCCGTGTCCGCCTTGGCCCCGTGGTCGAGCAATATGCGCAGGATCAGCACTTGCTCCCGTTCTGCTATCTTACTGTTTCCCAGTGCGAGACATATGGCAGCTTCGCGCCCCTCGTGCAAAGTCGAGCGCGAGAAGACGTCCGCCATGGCCAGCACAGACACGTGGACAGCTACCGGCAAGCCTTGCATTGAGGCGCAATGAAGTGCTCTGTTCTTGAACTCTTGGGTCATAAAGGTCGACCGAATGTTCCCCATTATCCACCGAATGTGTCCCAACATCGACTGGGTGTATCCCAACATCGAACTACCCCATGCACGGGAACGACTACCCGAATTTGCTTTTAGTGGCTCCTGTTCTTGGCGCTCAAGGTCGCTTATGAGATTTTTTTTCCAGTCACACAAAAGATCCACGAGCATCCCTCCCTGCTTCGGATCGAGCAGGGCTTTGAGTTCATGCCTGCGACTTGGGTTGGTCTCGTTCCATCTGAGAGAGACATGGTGCTTCATGTATTCAAGAACATAGACGAGGAACGGGAATTTGTTGAGCATCTCCATGAAATCGTTGATTTGTTCTTTCTTGTTGTCGCGGGGAGAGTGTTCCATGCCTTTCGACTCACGGTTTGCCAGCTTCAAACACGTGAAGCATGTTTCTTCTAGCGTCGTCTTCTCGTTTGGTCCGTTACTTTCGACAATTGGATTCCCTCCGATCTTGGGGTTCCTTTTCACCAGGAATTTTTTGGCCGAAGGGTGTAGGAACTGAACTGTTATCTCTGTTAGGATCTTCTGTCAAAGGCTGGATTGGAATAGTCGGGCCTGAGTAACCCACCAGTTCTTTCTTCGCTATCTTCTCGAGCCTCGAGAAAGTTTCCACTGATTTTCATAATCTTCCCCGCCATATCTTCTTTTCGGAAGTCGTCGAGATAGTCAGAAGATCGGCCGTCAGTCTTCGACAACACTTCGACTTTTGGCTGGACCCACGCGTGGGTGAACTCGTCCAAAGTAAGGGACCTCCCTACATTTACGGCGATACGGAATATTCTCCCCGCTGACGTTGCGAGTCCATTGTTGTCCTTGACGTTGGCCATCACCCTTTTCAAGAGCTTTTCGTAGAGATCCTCGACTTCCTGCAGCCCATCTGATCCTTTCCCCGGCTTTACCAGGCCCTCAATGAACATCTCAATATCTTTGTAGCCGGCTGGGTGGACTCCGTCCGTGCAGCTCTTTACTAACACAAGCATGGCAATCTTCGCCCACAGAAATATGTTGCTCGAGTTGCGGGCAAGCTGTGTGCTCAGCTCTCTTACCTGGTTAGAGTCCAGGTTCCAACCATACCTACGGCTGGCATCTTTGAATCTCTCTAGCACGTACGCGAGGATGTCCTCGTAGTTGCTTTTATCCTGCTCAATCGTGAATACACGCCCCTGGGTTCCATCCACACCGTTCAAAACTCTCTGGATCGTAGTGTCAGGCTGCATGGCCAGGAGGAGCTTGAAGACCCACTTGCTCTTTGTTCCAGATTGAAATAGTCGGACAAGAACCGTTTCGGCGCATTGCAGAGGTTTGTCAGCTTCGTCAAGTCCATCTACAACCACGTACGCCTTGACGGGGGCGGGATGATTCAACAAGCTCTCGAATATTCTGTCCAGTGCATCTTCTGGCCAAATATTTCCGTCCTCGTGTGTTTCTGACGGGGAGTAGTGACTTCTTAATTCGTCCGAGTTGCTGGAAGATGTAGCCCGGTTCTCTGAGTCCACTCCCTCCTTGAGCTTGAGGAACTCCTCCTGATAATGAGGGTAGAGAGAGGTATTGTGCTTAAGAAGCTGGTATAGCAAAGCCTGAAGCATAACATGTCGGGACCGGAGAGCTTCGAATCGTGAGCTAAAGAAGAAGGTCGCGAGGATTGCCGATTCCTTTTCGGCGATAGTTTTGAGGTGTTCTTCCACAAAGAAGTGGCACAGAACGCTCTTCCCTGACTGTGGTTTTCCGAGAATCTGGAGCTGGGCGTGGCCATCCGCAGAATGCCACTTCCTTTTCTGTTCACTTTTCTCGACCCAGGACAAGGTATCTTTATGTCGCTCGGCAATCTCGAGGAGCTTGGTAGGACCTTTGTTTGTCACGGACTTGACAGCGTTGCTTTGCAGCAAATAACGGAGGCATTCTAAATGAGTACGCAAGCCAAAAGTGAGTCTCGGCCCTTCCATTCCGTGCCTATATCAGTATGCCAAGATAGGGTATCATACCTTCGACTTCCTTGTTGGAGACTTCGATGAAGTCTCTGAAGAGGCCCCTCAAATAGTGGCGCTCTTCATGCGTGACGAGAAGCTTGCAGCTGTACCTGTTCGCCAGCCACATGTTTAACCTCTGGACACAGTGAATAAAGCGACCTAGGCCTGGGCTCGCAGGAATGCTGTGGAGGTCACTGATGACAATCATCAGCGGCTTGACTTTCAAGCCGCCTTTTTCGTCGCGGAGAGCGTTGGTTAACGTATCTGTGATTGTGCGTACAATCTCGGACCCGAGATGCTCAGCGGCGGCTTGTAGTCGATCCACCAGATCTCCGTGTGCTATCAAAGTCTCCGTCGACTCGGCAGTATCGCGCATTATCCGATTCAGAAGCAAGGCGCAGGTGCTCGTGAAAGCTTTTTGGCCACTCGAGCCTGGCGCTTTCCACGAGGACACAATGAAGTGAAATAGGGAGAGCATCAGAGCCACAAGAGGCACGCCCTCCGCAACTTCATCGCTGTCTTCGGGGATCAAGATGTCTAGCTTGTTGCACTCGACATGGAGGATATGATAGCGAGGGCAGCAGTTTCGAAGTGCTTCGCATAGATGAGAGAGATGCCACTCTTTGCCTCCAATGATGCGAAGGCATTCTGGTGTGTCGGAAGTCTGCCAGCGAATGAAATGCTGATTCCGAAGTACGGCGAAAAGTAGGGGCTCTTCAACGTTACATGCAGCGTTTTGTGCGTCAGTCCGAGGCGAGTAAATCGTTATCGACCCTTTTGCAGGCTGTCGAAGTTTTCCCAGAAATCTGACCGGCTTAAAATCAATATTGTTGGGCATTAAGCGACATTCTTCCCCACCGATGACAGGTTCTGAGCTTGTTTCCTTGTCTGAAGGGCTGTTGACCTCCAGCTTGGGGTGTAGTGGCGGCTGGTCGCGAACGACTGGTTTCTGCGCCGGGTAGAACGCGTGAACTAGTTCCCAAATGTTGTCGACGATTTGCTGGTACAGTATGTCGTCGTTTCCGGCGAATTGCGCCAATCCAAAAACTCCCACGTCATTTTCAGTGTACGGTGTCTTGAGGGGGCCGATAACTCTGGTGTTTCGTTCGTCCATCTGTGGCAGTCGAGCCCCGACAGTGTCATTGCACACGACGACCAGGCCCATCTCACCACGGCCTTTAGTAGGATCTGGGTTATCCTGATAGTCCTGGAAGATCTAACACATCCATGTATATCAGCACTGCAAAAGGCCGGATCCAAGGAGTGAGTTTCCCCGTTTATACTAACTGGGACCGCAAGCGATGAACTAGGCGCGTCGACGAATTCTACTAGAATCGTCGACGGAGACGCATCAGGTTCCTGTTGAGGCCTGGTTAGTTACTACCCTTCGAAGCTTACGACTAAAATCGTAGTCGCGTCGAGTGTCTGGGGTTCCCTACAACAACTGTGCCTGTCGGTGTTATCTCCGGCACGCCTAGTACGTTCCACCTGGCTACGAAGCTCTCGATTGCTATTTTGCACTTCTTTACTGACTCTTCAAAGGAGTCGGCTTCAGGCGTGGGGGAGCCTCCATATATAGACACACGTGCCGAGTCGAAACCCTCAAGGGGGAGGAAGTCGGCAATCCACATCTCGCTGGTCTTGAAGCTCCTCACCCAGAAATCGTACGGATGATAGCCTGCGCCGACCGGTGTTAGGACAATGATTCTTGGACTGATTAGCTTCATTTTCAAGAGGGCCGAGGACAATTGAAAACACGTGGAACAGCGGTTTTTTTTTTTTTTTTTTAGGGGGGGGGGAGGTCA
>ONZQ02000001.1:3280151-3294723 GCA_900312665.1 Cephalotrichum gorgonifer
ACGTAGACGTTTTCGTTTTTTTTTTTTTTTCGGGGTTTTTCGGGGGGGGGGTTAGGTCCAGGGGTCCAACTAAGGAATTGAACTGCAAGTCCTTACATGTACCTACTCTACTCTGGGTCTGCACGTCTGAGGGCGGCTGTATGGGGTGATGCCATCAAAGAGTGGATCGATCCAAAGATCGAAGCGCCCCTTTTGCTTGTTGCCGAATATATTCTCGGCATCTCGAGTCGATATTTTCAATGCTTGGGAGAACTTATTCCGTGGGAAGTCCTCTGGCCTGCTCTTGAATTTTACCACGGCCGTCTGCGTGTTTGCATCAAACGGGGCAAGTATGAGCTTATCGACATGCTTGTAATGGAGGCTTTGCGGGTCTTGGTCAGTCGTTTTTGTCCTGAATCGTAGCCCATTGTCGAGTCCATAATGAAGCGTGTCTCTCAGCGTCGAGCAATCGAGGTTCCGGATGCGGAAAGGGTGCAGCTCGCGTGGGACAGAACATGCTTCGGATGCTGTTCAATTCGCTGTGAGCGAAGGGGTGTCGATTCGGTGGGTGTGGATGGGTGCTTTCGGGCTAATCCAAGGCTTTATTTAGAGATGATCTCGTGAAACTATGTATCTGCCAACAAGGCCTTTTTGGACAGGTATTCGGCCATCATTGTATCACCACCAGGACGCATACTAACCCAATGTCGCTGGGCCCCCAAGTCTGGCTAAGCGTTCGCGGAGCTCTCCGTCTTCGTACACGGATTCGCCCGTTTCAGGCAGACCAATCTCTTCTGCCTTTTTGAAATATTCGTTCATCATAAACCCCATGTTTTTGTACACCTCCTTGAAGCGAGAATCCTCAGGCGTAGGAAACTTGCACAGCGCGGAGTGGGCGCAGTCCATGGGTATGCTCCGGGTCTCTGCCAGCTTCGCGGAGCCTTCATGAACAATAACCTAACGAAAAAAACGAAAAAAAACACGCGCGCCCTTGTCAGCGCTTCAATGAAATACACATATCAGGCTTCGTGACAATGATACAGGTGCAGATACTTACTGTTTCCCTGCCGGGGAGGATACGTTGGGTCTCAGTCTCGTAGAAACTGAGAATTTCGATGCCATGACGGGTCTTTCTCATGAAGTGTTGGTTGATGCTAAGAACCGTGTCTGAGTATTGCTGGAGCTCCGTCGCAAGTTGGTTGGGCTTTCTCCCCCAGGCGACCGCCTTGATCTTGACGAGATAGTTGAGAAGCTTGGCGGTATCCGTGCCATCATGAGGAGTGCCGAAGAAGATGATACCCACCGTCGACCTGTGGATTAGATCGTTTTCTGGCTTGGGGTCCCCGTAACAGAAGTTGAGGGCCTGCGACGTCAGGCCGGCCCGGAATGGTACGGAGTGTTTGTCGAGCAACCGAGAGAACACTTACAGCTTTGACAACCAGCCCACCTAGACTATGACAGAGGAACACGATAGGCTGGTTGCTTGATTTTTAGCATTGTGATGCTTCTGGCCGTAGCCGAGATCTGTAACATAAAATGTGGGCTTACCCTGGAATTGGCGCCCTGGCGCTCGACTATCAACTTATTGACGAGGGACTCGGCATGGGTTTCGATGCGCCCCTTGCGTTTGTCGTCGAATGGATCGGCATTGTATCCGAACGACAGACTCCGGCATCTTCTTCCAATCTTCTGGAGGAACGCGTTGTCGGATATCCACACTCTCTCGGTGTGCGGGTGTTTCCATGACTTTTCGTTACCACCTCCGAGACCGTGAACGAAGACCAAACTGTCGACAGATGTGGGTTAGCCGTCTAGTTTCCTACACCCATCGAGTGTGCTGGCTTTAAATGACCCTCCGTATACCCGGGAACCTTACTCGACTTCTGCTTCATCGGCTGTGGGAACATCCCCTGGTCGAGGATAGACAACGTCGAGAGTAAACTGATCAGGGGCCTGCAAAACCAGCGTGGATCTTCATCAGCGCAGGTCTTTATATCTTGGGTTCAAAGATGAGACGAGCTCGTTCATCTCACTCACCATCTTGAATCAACAGTGCTTGTACTGAGGTGTGGAAAGTTGGCATACGCCCCACGGAGGTTGAGAGAAACAAAAGTTGTATTATAGCCAGTTCGTGAAGGAGAGGAGAAAAACTGATAGGGATCTGGCAAAGAGGGGGCATCGCATCGCCCGCCCATGAAGTGCTTGGAGTACACAGCCTGCATACATGCCCACACCCTCAAGACCCAGGCTCCATGTACACACACACACACACAGCTTTAACCAGGCTGTGGCCAAGCTGCATAAGTCCTGGAACCCACGGTCCAATTTAACTATAACAATCTAATGGAGAGAAGAAAATGAGTGGCTGGGCTTATAAATGAAAGCAAGGTGTAGAAGGACTGCTCCTGAGATGGGGGCGGCTGCTTCATTCTTTGTAGGGAAACAGCAGACAGTGATAGAGCAAAGAGAGCATCGAAAATCATTCGCACATCATGGGAACTGCAAAAGTATACCATGCTTGGATTCACCCATTGATCCACTGCCTACCTGTGAGGTTCTTGGTCAGGCAGGCTCTGGTGTAACCCTTGGCACAACGCCACGGCGCATCTACACGCCCAATCATTCCCGCCCACGAAGTTGGTCACATCCTTGGTTCTGACGCGATTGTATGTCTTGAATGTGAGCCCGGGAGCACATGCAATATTTGGAGGCACTTCAATTCGGCACAGTCTTTCTTTGTTGGTAAATATTTTTCCCTCATTGATCATTTATCCTTCATCATTCAACATTCTTCTGTCCACCCCCATTGCATTCCATTGGCCGTTTACCATGGATCCATCCGCACTCGATCATCCTAGAATGATTCCGGAAGCGCTGTTATATCAAGGGGCATTCGGCCTGAAACCTGTAGTCTGAAAGCTGCGGCTACCTGTCTTAAGACGGCTTCCCTCTGCATGATTTCCAACAGCATCGATGACCAGCCATGGCGAAACCCCGAGCCCGAGTGAGAAGTTGTGCAGGGGACACTACCCAATCTCTGGCAAGTAGATTGACGAGGATACCTGCTATGGATGGCAGTTTTCAGGTTGATCCTGCCGGGAACGGTACAGAGAGACCACTCACCGACGACAGCTTGGGTGGCCCTCCCAGAAACCTCCCCGCAACATCCTGGGATGCGGATGAGCTCCTACAAAAGGAGCCTCCTCCTCTCAACGACGATTACCCGGCAGACGAGAGCCAATCTACAGGCGAACGTCATGACAACTGGCAGTACCCCCCCGAGTTCTGGGATAGACTATCTACGGTCCCGCTGACACGTCACGCCCTGAGGGAATTCGATCGGCGGACTAGAGCACTCGTCCAGCTACCCAGCGGCGCCACCGCCAAGGACATCGCCGTCAGAAGGCTTTCTCGGTTTGCAAGACAAGGCGGCCCAGACCTGTGTGATCTTAGAGATGTAAGCATTCCCTTCGTTCGTATACAAGCCGACATGTCTCTTGCCCGCTTACCTTACCCTTTAGCATCCATATCCAACGAAACACAAAGGTACAGGTGCTGTACGCTCAGACGACCCGTCGACCACGCCCCAAACCCCGGCAAGCACCACGCCGGACGCGGGAATGGCCGGTCGCAAGAAGAAACAGGCGTCAATATACGACCGAGCCTTCGGGCAGCACTTGGCAGACCATAACATCTACCTGACTTATGACTCCCGGGAGCCGAGCCTGGGGGAAGTGACGGCGGCGATAACGGTGCCCAGGCCGTCGCTATCGCTTTCCAACTTCTCCGATGGCGCATTCAGGGCCTTCCGGGATAGCAGTGCTCGGGCAAGGGACGAGGACGAAGTGCTATGCC
This sequence comes from Cephalotrichum gorgonifer, assembly GCA_900312665.1. Taxonomy (NCBI): domain Eukaryota; kingdom Fungi; phylum Ascomycota; class Sordariomycetes; order Microascales; family Microascaceae; genus Cephalotrichum; species Cephalotrichum gorgonifer. The sequence continues at coordinate 3,283,986 of ONZQ02000001.1, forward strand.
GCGTGGTCCCGACGATCTGTGGCGCGGGGCAGGACGAGTCCCTAAAGGCGAGGAATACACTATTCAGGAACCTGGAGCCGCTGACGGACGGTACGCTGGCCGCAGCCATGCCGGATATCTATTACGGCTCACGCCCTGGACAGCTCGACCGAGATGTCCGCGACATTCTCGGTAGGCGCATTGCCCCATCGACGACGGGAGAGAGGCCCATAGTGCCCAACTTCTCACTTGAAGTCAAGGGCCCGCTCGGCAGCCCAGGTGTGGCGAGACTGCAAGCTTGCTATAACGGAGCGATCGGGGCTCGTGCCATGCACAGCCTGCGGAGCTGGGGCAGAGGTGCGCCGGCGTACGACGAGGCGCCCTGCGCGTTCAGCTCAACGTACACCGACGGCACGCTCAGGCTGTTCGCCCACCACATGACCGCTCCGGCGGCTCCGGGAGGCGAGCCGGGATACCACATGACCGAGATTGAAGCCTTCGCGATGACGGGCAACCGCGAGTCCTTCGTGAAGGGGGCCGCCGCGTTTAGGAACATTAGAGACCTAGCCAAACGGCTCCGCGACAGCTCTATCCGGGACGCCAACACCCGAGCGTCCCTGCTCGGGACGGGGGCTGTCGAAGGCCTCGCGCGTGAGATCGAGGGCGAGAGCGGGGACCGGCCGGCCTACAAGGTCGTGGGCGGCGGCGCTGCCCCCCCGGAGTCCACAGGACGCAGACGAAGACGCCGACGCTACGAGCAGTGGTGCGCTTCCGCGCCACGTTGCCGCCATGGGGGGCAGACCCTCTGGGGATGACGACGAGGCAGGTTCACGTTCTACCTCTCGGAATCTACCCGTATTTGCTGCGGATGGCCATCCACAGCAAGCCAGTTAAGAACCCGTGACGCCGGGCCTCAATGGCCCGTCCTCGTCCACGAGGTTTCCGCCGGGCATCTCACCGGGCACCGGACATGTCGGTCGCAAGCACGCCCGGCTATCACCCGACGGGCACCCTGAATGCAAGAGGGTCCGGCACTCACCCACGGCCCGCACACGCACAGTTGGGTCCCCTGCAGCCACGGACTCGCGATAATCGTGGCAAAAAGAAACAAAACATACAACACCAGGGATTCGCTGGTCGTCACCGACCCAACTACTAGTCTAGCGCTTCGCGGTTTATGTATAGGGGAGCGGACGGGACCCTCAGTTCTCCGCGAGCTGTGGTCGTATGTATCTGTGATGGTCCATTGTGGAGAATATATGGGACCGGAGTGATGGTCGGAGCAGGTTTATATTGAAGATCATTTGCTCTTTCCCCACCCCCCAATCCTCTGTTCACTTACTCTTCCCATACCCTCCTTTCATATCTTCATCTGACTATCCCTCTTATGCTATCTAGCCAATCATTTTGAGGCCGCGACAAGGCCCTAGTGCCCTTCTTCTTTCCTATATATCCTGACACGTGTGTAGCGGTAAACTACACTATTACTGCATTCTCTCTTCGCTGGTTCCTCCCTTCCCACTACAGTATCGGAGGTCGAGATGCGTCTACGCGGTTAGCTGGTCGGCTCCTGCGGTTGCCTTCTCACGAATGAAAAGTCCGGGGGAGACCCATGACCCATGCCTACAGGATGCGGCAAAGTAGGTCGCATCATAGCGTTCAAGCATATTTCGACCAAACCTCGAGATAGACCATAGCCCGTAATGTTTCACCGGGTTCGTAGACCACGGACCCAAAGCCTTGTGAAGAAGAAAGATCATACTATTGCTACGGTGGGAAAAGATAATCTCCTATTCCTGGTCTGCTCCATCAAGCTTGAACTTGCTAACCGAGGTGGCTAGCTTGCCAGAAACTTCTTCATGAGTATTCAAAGATGTTTGCTGCTGGAGGTGGTCATCACAGTGAATGTCCCAGTAATTCCTCAGCGCCTGGTTATGTAACGGTTAGTTTATATTCCGTTGGCGGTTCAGTTCAAAAAAAAAAAAACGGGGGGGGGGGGGGGTTTAAAGAGGAGGAGACCTGTCCATGACGCACCTGCAGGGTCATCGGAAAGCCGCTGATGGCCACCGAGTGTTCCGCGTCGAAGTTGACATCAATCCTGATGGGCTCTGACGACTGGTGTTGGAAGTTAACCTCATACTTCATCAGCTTGTAGTCGGGTGTCATCGGGGCTCCGACCGAGAACCCCTTGACGATGAAGTCCTTGGTCTTATGGATGAGTTGCGCGTAACCGCGGTCACCGGGCCGGAGGCGGCAGCCAATGTACCCCTGGATGGAGTATATGTCTCCAGCAGGCGTGATGGAGGTCGGGTGGAAGAAGAACATGCTACCTCGGATTCTATCTGCCACAGCAGACAGAGCGTCATCTCCCGGGAAGTCGGAAAAGGGATCAAAATCGGAGCGAGTCCACTGGAACTGGAAAGGATAGGTATCCGCTACTGTTTCCATGTTCGGGATGCTACTCACGTCGTCCAGGGCAGGCTCCTGTTCCACGTCCAATTCCACATTCAATCTACAGGCTCGCTCAAGTATCCTCTTTTCTTGGCTATTGTAGAATCTCTCCCACTCTGACTCGCCGTTCAGGTTGCTCAGCAGCGCGGTAAGGGCTGCCTGGAGCCACTCTGGGATTATGAAATTGCTTGCCGGTTGATCTTGGCTCTCCTTGGCCTTGCCCGAGCCGATGGAGAGGAGCACGTCAAAGTCGATGGAGTCTCCCCAGATCTTTTTGCACTCGTTGACGGCAAGCTGGATGGGATTGTTATCCTTCAGGCCACCGTCGCGACACTCGACGCCGTCGTGTGAAACGGGCTCAAAGTACATGGGGGCCGCTGAGGTGCATCGCGCCCTGTTGAGAAGGAGTTAGTAAAGTTGAGTTGCCTATTTTTACAGGTAGTCATGGCGACGGTGATCGGGTCAGGGACCACGAGCAGCACATGACGGACGATCATGTATGTGCTTACACGTTCTCCAACGGGGTGTCCGAGTCGAGATAGAATTTCCCGTCACCGCGATGGTAATTGGCAAGAAGAAACCGTAAAGAATTGACCGTAGTGGTGATGGCCACCCGGGTGTTGGTGGTCAACCCGAACAAGTTCTTTCTGGGCTGGCCTGAGAACACCGACTTCATTGCCATCTCCAGCGGCTCGGTCTTATATATCGACCCGCAAATCCACCGCGCTATCCAGCCGACTGTTGGAATCTTCGTCCCAATCTTTTCCTGGAAGCCCGTTGTACAGAAGAGGTTGAACTTGTCCCGGCATGTGGCGGCCGGGAGCCCTTGGACGCCTAGGCCGAGGGCAATCATTCCTCCTTTATAAGTTGATTAGCCAGGCCCGGAAGCCATACATAACTTGAGAGCTTTTGGGGGAGGGAGGAGAGGAGATATTGCTCACCGGCGCTAGTCCCTGCGATGAGGTCAAAATAGTTCCCAATGGGTATACCGAGATCGAGGAGGGTCTCCAAGCGGTGAAGTACGCCGATCTGGAGTATGCTGCGTACGCCTCCGCCATCGAGAGATAGGACACGCAGCCCAGCCAAGCCCGGCTTCGAGTGGATTGTGTACGGCCAAGAACCACCACCTCTGGCGCCACAAATAAAGCACTCCACATGTGTATGAAAGCCGGGATACTGCTCGCCGAGTGGAGTTTGATCGAAATCAACCAGACAGCCGGCACATATGACGTGCCCGCATGGAAGAGAGTACTCCGGCCGGTCAAACAAGCAGCCATAGCAGACCTTGCTATTCATGGTCGCTCGAGAGACGGCACTGCAAGAGCCGTCCCACTGGGGGTAGAGACCAAGTGCCCGCAGACGAGCATTGATGGACCGGTCTACGTCGGTGGCCTGCCGGCGCCAGTCGGCCGTATTAGAGGGGTTGTGGGAGTCGATTTGTCGGATGTAGAGGCGCACTGACGACTGGATGGTGGAAACGAACAACTCGGGGTCAAAGGAAACGCCGGCAAAGGGGCCATCGGCTAGAAGGTTGCCAGAAGCCGTTTGGTGTCCTAGAGCATGCCCGGCCTTGGTGTTTACACATCGTTGGCCGCCCTCCGGGTCGACGTAGCTGCACACAGCAGACATGTCCTGGGAGTGAATGAAGGCTCTCTTGCAAATTTCCCGGATATCCCTGTTGAAAACCGCGTCTGGATAGATAACACCTGCATGGGACGGGGAAATAGCGTGTCCCCGACGGATTAGCTTTACTTTTACATTAAAACCGCACCGGCTTCCTCCCGCAGACTACTTGTGAACCGGGAGATTGAGAGGACCAGGACCAGGACCGATGCGCACCTTTTTCTTCGGATCGGAAACTTGCCCTGAGGATCTTGCAGGCAAGGGACGAGGCGATCTCGTCGAAGCGCTTCCCCGTGTCGCTTTTGAGGCAAACCCCGATGAACTCACGGAAGCTATCCTCTATCGACTTGGGTACGGATAGCTGTTGACGACATTGTCCAAAGTCGAATGGCGCCGTGGAGCCTGACGCGATGTGCTTAAAGGCATACGTCACGACAAGAGACAGGTCTTTCGAGCTGAATCGAGTCCACGCTGCGGCACGTTCTTCCTGAACTCGTTTGGTGTCTTCGCGGATCCTGTTGGCCAGACGAGTGGTTTGTTGGAAAACAGTGGCATTATCTCCCGCGTCTAGATATCCCTGAAGTGGGACGTAGTGCACATACACACTCGAGAAACTCCTAGCCAACAACTCTTCCATGGTTTTATCGCCTCGCTAATGAATACACTGTTAGCTGTGTTGGCCCCTTGGAGTCTTGGAGCAGCGCATCTACTCACCTGCCTGGCCCAGTCACCGAGTTTCGCATGGGCAGCAATCTCTTTGCTGACGGCGTTGAAAAAGTCCCGCGTAGCCGCTTGACTATCTCTGATCCATTCCTCGTTCTCGACCGCCGGGCCATTGAGTATGATGATCAGGGCCGGGAGTGTGTGTTGGTTGATACTACCTTGAGCACCAGCTATGGACCATTCGAGGAGCCTGACGCAGGAGTCCGCCCAAGCTCGATGGTTGCGGGTAACGTAGCATATGACGTCGCTGAAAATGTACAGGAATCGGGGATATAGAGACTTGACAGCGGTGGCTCGGTCCATGTGTTCCCCGTACTTAGTTTCGATGAGGTACTTGCGATGACCCCGGGACCAATTCGTTTGGAACTGGGAGGCGACAGGCTCAGTGCCCATCAACCCTTCACAGTCTGCATAGAAAGTCGGGTTCTCCGTCCCAAGAGTGTTGGGATCCGAATACAAGTTCACCTCGCCCGTCGTGGATATCAACGCGGATGAGCCACTCTGCGCTCCTGGTACGGGGGCATCCAATTCCTGGTCTGGAGTACGATCCAGAAGTGCATGGTACATCAAGGTTCGAACTACCCAACAGTGTAAAAGCAGCGGTTAGCTATACGGTGTCACGCACGCATATCTCGCGTTGATACATCTTCCCCTCTCCCGTGAGTTCAATTCGTAGTAACACTGACTTAACGTTGACTTTCCTGCGCCCGTTTCCCCAACAAACGACGCAATGCTTGGGTATTGTCGTTCTGAGCTCTTGTCTCTGTAGACATGCGATATCTCCAGCAGCCTGCGGAGGCGATCCGTTTCGATGAGTGTTGTAACGCGCGTCGAGTTCACTGAGAATTCGGTGTACACACCGAACCACTTGCTGGCCTCATCCTGCTTGAACGCTTCCGACTGCGATGTGCCGGAGTGCCGCCATGACGTTGCCCAGCTCCAGTATTCCTGGTATTTCTTACCGCCGCTCTTCTTGTGCTTCGGGTGTCGTATCAGGTGCTTCATGTGAAAACAATGATCGCAGAACCTGGCACCGCAGGAGCAGGTAACATTGCCAGGCCTTTCTTCACACTTCTCGCACTCCGTTGGGTCCATCGTTTAGCCGTGCCACAATATAATCCTCGAGAGACTTGAGATTCAAATGTGGTACAATATGTATCCTCTTGGGGGACTGAGCTCCTCTGCGGTGTTGGAGGTCGAAAGAAAGGCTGGCGGGTCTATGGAACTATGGGATCGTGTTTTGTCCTTCAGAATGCTGCTTCTTATACATAGGAATTTGGTGAAATAAGCGAAGTGTTGGAGGCTCCCTCAGACAGGGTATCATGCCCAACCTCATCTATTGCATGCAGTAACCTTCCCGAGTAATAATAGAATCAGCCCCAGCCTTGTCGACTCCAAGTACGGCTCATTATGCATGGTGGCTATCTAAGCACCTCATGGCACTGGCCAAGGTCGAGGTTGTAGCCAATGGGGTCAGAAATAATACAGACCGGGAATGACGCAAGGAAAAGCCAGTATCCAATGAACAAGGGACTACCGTATGTCCCTTCCCTTTACGGAGTACGGCTGTTATTTGCTCCAAGGGCTGGGTAGTATTACAGGAGCAATGTGTTGAAAATCTTGCCACCATTCCACCTCGTGTGAGGTCGCCTCACAGCGAGTAAAGGTTTATTTAAGGGCACGGGAAAACAAAACGAGTGCGCAAGTTAGCCATTCATATCGATGATAGGAGGGGCGTGGTCCTTGACAGTGTGACAGTGGCGCTGGTTGTATCACAGCATGCATATACATATGTATGAATTGTTCATGTTGGTGCCCCGGGCCATTGTGATAGTCCAGGCTGCCGTCAAGGCTCTTAAAGGCCGTCCGGAAGGCGGGCGCTTATGGCGGAGTGGCAAAGATGCCCCCAATGAAACCAAAGATGCAGAATGGGGGGAAACCGCTGTGAAGTAGTACAGGATCTAGGGATCACACCTACGAGTAGGTCCAGGTCCTATGTTACGATGTGATCGTAATATGGTCTGGCTATGAGGTGAAACCGGGGCCTGTTTAGGGTAAGCATCAGGCCACTACTAAAAACAACACTAGTTGTCGTAGTCGTATCGGTAAAGTATATTAGTAGAAGAGGCTTTGCTAAGAGGTTTGTGAAGATGTGATCTTCTCTTCGGATGCCTGTAATGTGTGAGGCTGTACTGAACAGTACATGTAGTAGGTCTTCCCATACCGCTGTGTAAGTGCACAGCCAAGAGATGTATGGAATGATTGTTCCCGTGTGCTTGGATTGACTAGCGAAGAGTAGAGTAAAGAAAAGCCAGTTAGATACATGGCAGTGAGCGTGACTTAAATAGGTCCCTTTGTGTAAGTTGATGCCAATCCGGCGCCAACACTTCTTGCTCCGTCGGCTCTCGACGACTTTCCCTTCGACTATTCCCATTGGTCGTCATCCGCCGCGCCTCCTTTGTCATTCTGCCACGTGCGCCGGCCTTCCATTCCTCCTCAAATGGCCAGGCCTCCGTCACAAAACATTTGTGGGGATACACGTGTGTATTCAGGGAAGTGTCCCAAGGTTAGTTATAGTGTAGATTATAGTTTTATACTGTATTGACACTGTATACTGGGGTCGGTCTAGTCCCCGCCCGAAGTGTTTACTTTGCTCTCCCCAGCAACCGGAGCTTTCAGCTTCACCCACCCATCTCGAATCCGAACATACATGGAAGTCCGTAATAGTACATACCTCTTAATTCTCGGCCACCGCGAAAAAAAAATAATTACGCACGCCGGAATACCGCGGCGATACCTACATAGGTCACGATGAACCTCGACGTTTTCACAAAGATGCTCGCCCTCCCGCCGACCCTACTACTGCTCGTGGCCTCGCAGCTCGCCGCCGCCCAAGCCCAAGCACCACCAGCCGGCGCGCCGCAGGTCCCCACGGCCATCCGGAAGATGCCCCCGGACGGCAGCGCCAAGTTCTTCCCCGAGTACGTGGCCTTCGGCCCGGCATTGAGCTACGAGGAGGCGCGGATATATCCGCGGGAAGGGGCGAGGAGGGACGGCGGCGGTCCGGGGTTCAACCTTCACGAGGAGGAGGACGAGGAGGGCAGGAGTGCGTTTCGCAGGGCGGCGGAGGTGCTCGGGGTACTGCGCAAGAGGGAGTCCTGCCCGCCCACTATGAGCGGCTGCGGGGACGTTGGCTATCCCAACAAGTGCTGTTTCGAGGAGGAGGAGTGCGTCGAGGTGGATAACCCGGCCGTCGGGAACGTGGCCTGCTGTCCGCAGGGCGTGGACTGTGGCGGCGGCGTCGGGTCGTGCCCTCCCACGGCGGTTACCTGTCCGGAGAGCCTCGGTGGTGGATGCTGTATCGCGGGGTACATATGCAAAGGATCTGGATGTGAGCAACGATCCCCACGCCCCCCCCCCTTCTCTCCGCTACTGGTCTCAATGACATATATATACTGACTCTTACCGTTCTAGGCGTACGGGAATCAAGCTCGACCAGCGTACCCGCGGGAGGAGGCGCAACGACCATCACAACCACCTCGACCAACTGGGCCGACGGCAACCCCTCGACCGTGGTCGTCACCATCGTCACCACGCTGACAAACGACGGGCCGACCACGACCAGCACGACCGTCATCACCAAGTCGGAGTCCACCACATCCTCCAAGACAACCGGGCCCGCGGCCCCCTTCCGCCCGACGAACGACAACGGCGGCGACGCGCCGTCTCCCACCGGATCCTTCTGCCCCACGGGCTTCTACGCTTGCCTCGCGCGGGCGGGCGGCGGGTGCTGCCAGACGGGCCGCGACTGCAAGACTACGTCGTGCGCCCCAACGCCCATGACGACCTTTGTCAGGAACGGCGTGACGGTCGCCGTGCCCGTCGCGGACGTGCCGCAGGAGACGGGGACGGCGACGTGCGCCGGCGGGTGGTTCCTCTGCAAGGAGGACGACGACGCCGGGGACCAGGCCGGGTGCTGTCCTAGCGGGTACGCCTGCGGGAGGGAGAGCTGCACGATCGTCACGCCGACCGAGACGGCCGAGGTGCAGAAGCTGAGGCCGGGGGAGGACTCGGGGGCCGCGTCGGGCGTCAGGCGAGGAGGCATCCTGGGGATGTTAGTGTGTCTGGGTGTCGCTGCCAGTGTACATCTGCTGTGAAGTATGCGTGGGCCTGCCGGGCAGGGCTCTACGGTGTTTGGTACGATTACGGGAGTATTCTGAGTTTCTTCATTTGGGGATTGACGAGATGATCCACGTTTCAATGGGCTGCACATGGGTCAGCGGCCATGGGTGTCGCGGAAGCTTGTTAGGTGTTATAGGCGCATCACTTTTTACCATCTTCTTTGCAAGACCGCCAATACAAATTTTTCGAGGCCGCTTTTTTCTTTTTCCATTTTCCCTTTTCCCTTTTAAGATCCGTTCGATCGGACCTTCCCCCAAAAGAATCCCTACTATTTACCGGACAGATTCCCGGGAGTGGAATGGCGGCTCGCCTCGCTCGCAACCCACGCAGTCGTCACAGTAATATAGCTGGGGCACTTTTAATGCTTCAAGCTGATATAAAACGTGACGGTTACTCGCATGTACACCTCTAGGGCAGAAACGTCTTCCTTCCCTCCTTCCCCCCTCCCTCCTCGTGACGGCGACGGAAAACAACGGGCAGAGGCAATATATCTGTCTATCTGCATGCGAGATTCCCCAGCCGAGAGCGAAGCCCGCCGCAACATCTCCCGGGCGCCACCTATATAACTTTAATTATTGCAAGCCCGGGTAGAGCAGAGCAATCGCAGTAAAGGCAAAAAATAAAATAAAAAAAGAGTGTGTGAAGGAAGAACGCAACTCAACCAAGCGCGCCCCGGTTGGCTGGACTCATATATACACGACTACACCCGCTCGTCAATCCGAGACTCACCCCGATATGAACACGAATAAATATCATTTATGAAATTTCGGCCGCCGGCCACCTCGGCAAGCGCCGCCCAGACATTTCTTTTGGCCAGCTTGATTTTTCTCTTTTCCTTTACTTCACTTACACACGTGAATATATACATATATACACGAGAACCAACCGCTAATGTGCTGGTAGATAGGTAGATAGGTTTCGAATATTATCCACCGCAAATTCCCGGGTCTTCATGTGACTGGGGACGGCACAAGGGAGGAGAGAGGAGAGAAAAGGGCCGGAGGCAGTCAGCGGGCGTCCGGGGTATCGTAGTGAGGTTTATCCGTTTGTTCTTCGTGAGTCTATCTGTTGACGATTACAATATATTCCTTGTCCCGCTAAGACTGCCCTCGTGCTTGTGTGGTACTCTGCGTCGCTCCTCGGCACACGTACTACCGGTGCATTGCGTTGCCTCTCTTGCGAGGAGTCCGGGACGAAGCGGAGAGGAGGGAAAAAGGGGGGGTGGAGGGTGGAGGGTAATAGAAGATGGGTAGAGATCGTCCATGATCTCCTACCGAAGATATGGACAAGCTACAGCTACCCAGCAAATGTTCGGATCTAAGCAACCCACACACACCGTCGCTTGTAGTCCCCCAATAGTCCCCCGCAAACAACCGTAAGCTCGCCCTCCTCGGGGCGTGTTGCTGCGTTCGCCCCCCCGCTCCCGCGCCCAGTCGGTATTGCTGCCGCCGATGACGATGCCCAGACCGCCCAGACCGCCCAGACCGCCCAGACCCCTAACGTCCCTCCGGATCAATGATATGTCGAAGACGGGCCGTGCCCGCCAATTCTTCCGGCTCTGTGGTCAAGCGCCGGGTGCAACTGTATCTCGATTGGCCCCTCGCTTCCTTCCCGCTGTGGCAAAAACAAAACAATAAGTTTCCATATAGTACCCCCATTTGATGAATGGTGAAGAAGTGGCGGTTACAGTCTCCTCTTGTGTTTTTCGAGGAGCCAGGAGGAGCCAGATCCATTCATTAGCCGAACGTATCAGTCTGTCTGTGGAAGGGGGGAAGAAAAA
>ONZQ02000001.1:3294743-3318171 GCA_900312665.1 Cephalotrichum gorgonifer
GAGAAAGGGGAGGGGGGGTAATCGCTGGGGCCAAGTCCATCGCACTCTATCTTCAACACGAGGATTCCTCCAAGTCTGGCTCACCCGCTTAAGTTTGCTTATTCCCACGCCCCCCTTCCTCTCTTACCTCTTACACGCGTGAGTGTGGATGCTCTCCGTTTCCCGCCTCCCACCTCCCACCTCCGTCTACCCATCTCTACATGCCCCCCGATAGAGATGCACGCCCCAATCCCTTCCGCCCGTTCCGGCCTCTTGGGAAAGATATCGTGAAGTCAATCAATATACCCTCTATCCCCCCCGGGGCCCCGCCTCTCGGAATTCCTCTCTCTACCTGGCTTGGCTCCTTGCCGTTTCCATGTGCCACGTTCCCGGCCTGGGCCCAATGTGTGCCACGCATTCCCTTGAGCTCTTGCTATCCCTCTTCCGGTATCGCGGTTGTAGAAATAGAGCGCATGGCCCCAGACCCGTGGGGGAAGTCGCGGAGGACGGCCCTTCCCCCCCCGTCATTTGGCTTCCATCGATGTAGCTTCGGTGTTCGACAGGGCTTTCTTTCAGAACGAACTGCTTGTCTACTCCCAGGAAGGGACAAAGACACGTATAGTTACCTTCTTTCTACCCACGCTCGCTACTTCCCTTCTCTCAGGTGTGAACCGATTGCACTCGCAGTAAACGACCCGCCGGCTCACATCCGCAAAATCCAGACTTGTCGTCTAGACTGGTTTCAGGTTTTAAATGCACAAAACAGTCATATGCCAGCAGCCACCCTCGTCCCCTCGTCGCCCCATTGATCCGGACCCCAGACCGCTACTCTGCGCGAGCAAACCTTCTCAGGCTCCGCGGCTTCCTCTTCCTTTTCAAGCCGTCTCGGCATCTTTAGATCTGCCGAAAGACGAAAGCAAGAGAAGCCATATCGGGGCGACCTGAATAAGTAGAAGAGGGCTCAGGGGCAAGCGGCACGAAGGCAAACATGAGAGGGCTCACCTGCATGGTCGGCATCCTAGCCGCTATGATCCCACAGTCCTACGCCCATATCTACGCGCCCAACGCGCCGGACCACCTACCGCACGCCCGGAGAGACCCTGTCGAGATTTGCAACCCGCGCATCCCCGCCCCGGGCGTCCCAATGCCTCCCTGCGCCAACATCGAGTATATCGAGACAATGTGCTGGCCCAACGGCACCACCCCGATCCACTACGACGCCCACGCCCAGTGCATGTGTAAGGGGTCCTTCTTCCCCGAGTGGATCGGCTGCCAGACCTGCCTCTTTGTGCACGGCCTCCGCTCCCAGCGCGAGCGGGACTTCTTCCGCGGCGTGATGGCCGCCGCGTCGGAGAAGCTGTGCACAGGGACCCCGACGGCACCCTTCCGCTCGCTGTTCTCCGAGGTCGAGGCGACAGCGGCGAGGGTCACCGCCGGGGAGACGCAGTCGGTGGACCTGTACCCGGGAAACTCCGATGTGGGGCTGTACTACACGCCCAGCGGCCCGCAGGGTCTCGGATCAGTCACGGGCGACGCGTCCTCCGCGACCATGGCGGGCGGGCTGCTGACCGCGAACCCCGAGACGACGACGACGACGAAGACAGTGGCCAGGCCGACACCGACAAGAGCGCCGGGGGAGGCGGCAGAGACGGGGGGGTCGCAGCCCGGGAGTGGTACGCGGCTAGCAGTCGGGCATTTGCCTTTGATTATCTCGCTCTCCCTCGCGAGTTGTGTTATCTCTTCCCTGTTATTATAGCCGCACCGCACAGGGCAGAGATCGATTCTGTTTGTCCTACCTACTTCCTTTCCGTCTTGGTACTCGGGGCAAGAAGTAGATTTGTCGAGCCGGTTGAAGTTTAGCGGAGTCTTCGTTTAGCCTTGCGTTTTTCTCATACAGATCGTTTTTTCCCTTTCCTTTTACATAACCCTTAGTTCTTAGATGAATGAATTTGACAAAGGTAGACAGGCACTGATCTCGGTTTTGATATCTTCCGGCGAACGATGATGACAATTTCATCTCGAGCAGTAGGTGAAGTTGGCCGGAATAAGTTGCGATCAAGTCTCCTTGTGGGGTGGAAGTAGAATTAGTGTTGGTATCGGCACAAAAATCCCAGTATCAAGTACCCATCGGCAGCATCTGCAAGTTGGGTGCCACCGAATGAGGATCAATCCAACGGTACGACTACGTTTTGAAGTCGCAATTGCATTTGGGGTTGGGACGGGCGCACCAATCAGCTTGGCCAAAAGGGCGGAACTGAGACACCTCCAACTCCCGGACCTCAAAGTCGAGCCGTGTCCATTACCCATAGCCATTGCCATGGGTATGGGAGTTATAGTGTGCGACCAGAGCTCCAACTCGACCTTCCGGCAAGGTCAGACGGTGAGACCGTTCCTTTCACTTCACGACCTATACCCACTTGAACTTCCCTCAAACTTCAAGATTGTTCATGGTAGACGCAAATGGCGGGTTATCTCCCTGGTTCCTCGTACGCAGCTCTGGTAGCTGGTGCGGTAGGCCTCATATTTTTTGGCGGGCCCCTTGACCGCGTCCTCTTCGTTTTCATTGCCGGATGGCGATATGGACTTACCACTCAGGGGACCCTCACGCTCTTGGCCGCCGCTCTACCACTGGCCCTGTTTGCCCTCATTGGAGCTCATATACCCCTAGCCCTCCCCTTCAGCATCCCAGAAGCAGCCGCACCGACCGAAACCGGCAAGCCCGTCTTCTACAAGTGCAGGACGACCCACAGGAGGATGTTCCCTGAGAAGCACGCCTTCGGCAACTCGTACCTTGTCGTGGGCATTCCCGTAGGATGGAAGGGTCAGTCCGGTGGAATCTTGTCCGCCGAGGCACCGAAGGCAGGGTGGTTCGTCGGACGAGCGGCGTGGTTCGAGGTGAGGGCCGAGGATCACTTGCAGCGCGGGGGTGCGGAGCTGGGACTTCGGGGGAAGTTGGATGCGTACCTGGCCGCCGAGGTGAGTTGTACATGTATATCCTAGTCCCGGACGTCCCCTACTGCCTCGCGGGAAAAGAGGATACGTGTCAGTGTGCGTGCAGCATCGTATCTGTGCTAAGCATGCGAGGAGAGCAACTAGGGAGTCGATCCGGCCAAGTATCCTTCTGCCTACCTGATTACAGCACCGCGGGCCCTAGGGTACTCCTTCAACCCAGTATCCTTCTGGTATCTATATGATAACACGGGGACCCTGGAGGCCGTCATCTGCGAGGTGAACAACACCTTCGACGAGCGGCGGATGTACCTTGTTTCTCGAGACGAGACACAGCGGAAGCTGGGGGACAGCAGTCTGGTGTCCGAACCAGGTGCAATCTCCGAGTCTCAAGGAGACAAACAGGACGTACCCCCGCGTATCCAACAGAGCTTCCTCAAGGACTTCCACGTATCCCCCTTCAACTCACGAAAGGGACACTACTCCATAAAGGCCAACGACCCTTTGGAACCCGGGGCCCGGGACCCGTGCGGCTTCGATACAACCATCACCCTCTCTTCCTCAAAGGGTCACCCCAAACTCATTGCCCGGCTGTTTTCTTTAGGTAGCCCCTTAGACCCCGCCACCCTGGCGCCCATGGAGAAACTGGGGTTGATACTCGGCTGGGGCTGGGTCGGCCTGCTCACCTTCCCCCGAATCGTCAAAGAAGCTGGTGCACTATGGTTCGTCCGCGGCCTCCACGTCTGGTTTAGGCCCGAACCGCTCTCCGGGAGCATTGGTCGGCAGGCAACCACCTCCGAGAAGTTCCTAGAAGGTGTTTTCCGTGCGTACCTCCGGCACCTCGTGCGGCAGTCGACCGGGACTCTCGCCGTGAGATACGTCCCGGGCGGGATAGATGGGCCGACCGAGACGATGAGGTCGTCGTCGGCGGAGGGGAAAGGGGCAGCGACCGGGGAGCTAGAACTCAGGGTCCTCACACCCGCGTTCTACTCCCGCTTCGTGCACTACGCCCACGATTTCGAGGCCATCTTCACGGAGCTTAGGGAGAACGAGACCATTTCGATCTCCAATCCGGATCTTCTGCCCCATCTTCTATTAAAGAAGCCTTCACAGGCCGTCGGGGTCAGGAACCTCGCTGATTATCTTTACTTCAGCATTATAAGATGGCTGAGGCGTGTGCCTCCGCGCATAGTTAGGCCACTACGGTCCTGCGACCCGCCCCGTCAGGAGAGGACGAGAGCGGAGGACATCCGTGGGTTTCGACTATCCTCGATGGACGGATACGCCCTCGCCGAGGCGTCATCTGAAGTGCGCAGGAGATACCGAAGCACCGTGACGAGAGTTTTACTAGCGGATCGGATCGCTCTTGGAAGCCCGAAGGTGCTGTGGGTGGGAGAAGTTATCGTGAAGGCGGTCGTTGCGTGGCTGCTGCTAGCCTCTGCCCATCCGATTCCGAAACGGCTTTTTGGATGCCGCGGAGAAAGTTGCTTCTCGTAAAGTAAAGCATTGTGTTGGAGGGGTTAATGTGTGACATGAATAGTGACATATCTCCGACTTGCATCTCGTCGTCTCCGCGGAGTGGAGCTGGAATCCAATCGGCGGTACTCTTACACATGGGAAATCTTCAAAGGAAATTTCAGATTTTAATCACAATACTCAATCTTCGCCTCCATTCCCATAACCGCCCCAACAATTGTAATATGTCGATTACAATGTGCCTCTGTACCTCGTGCACAATGTCCGTCGTAACTTCCCCAAACTCTCCGCCGAGCTCTCACCACGTCCGGATCGGGGAAGTGGCACCGCCGTACGCCCCACCGAACGCCGCTGGTGGACCCACTCTACTGCAGGCCGTGACAAATCTTCGTGCGTTAGCTCATCTCATCACGACTTATCAGCTTACATACTCGTCAAAAAGTGCTACCAGAAAAAAATAACTTGAGCCCAAATGTGACCTATGGTGGGATGTAGTTATCGGGGGGTGGGTTCTTGGCTGTTCCTAATCAGCCGAAAGCCTTGGGTCCCAGGCATAAGAAGCGGTGGGAGTCGGAACGCCCAAACGGATGGGGTTGTTTCAAAGCAAACCAAGTACAAGCGTCCAGGAAAGAACGAACCCCATCGTGTGATTGTCCTCTTGCAAGGTATTATTTGTCATTTATATATATTTCTTCCGGGTAGACCGACGCTTTGCCCCCTAGGTGGAGATCACAGATTTTGAATGGTCCCTCCCCTCAGTCCTACGTGTAGAAGGTAGAGAATCAAATTACTTTAAGGAGGCACAAGTGATGAGCTACCGCGAACATAGACTGTGCAAACCGAACGTTACCTACTTGTCGGCTTGATGGGAGATCGACTTATTCTATGTGGAGCTGTAATATCTGTAATTGGGTAGACCGATAAACATGAAGGCGGAAGCAAGGAATAGGCCAGGCTCAGCTTGACACTCCCACTACTCAGGAAGACAGCGCTGCCGTCAGGACGAATCCAAGTTTGGAGGTACTGGTAGATCTGGAGGATTAGTGCCCCGCTCCACCAGTCAAATTTCGCGCCCATTGAAAGGTACTATGTATTATTATTCCAAATAATTGAGGTGGGGTGTGATGGAAGCACGGAAGTCCGTCGCGAATGTGTGAGCGTGAGTGGCCAATGCATGTACCTTGCTCGTATTCGTACCTAGGTGTTCTGTGATTACTCGAAAGATAGACTTGTGGGGGTAAGGTGACCGAGTTGGAACTTATCCTTGTGCGACACAGACCAGCTTGCACAAGCTTAGCAATCGGAAGCTCCTTCCGTCTCCATAACTGGTACTCGCATCGCTGGGACATCTTATCAGTGCCGAGTTGAAAAGTGACAGTGCATCGAGTATAAATACTCTCATCTCGCTCGTACTGTAAAAACAAGATAATAAAAAGCAACCTCCATCATCAGATCAACCCAGTCATCAAACAAGGTAAGATCAAACCGGGAAGCAAACAATTCGTCCTCGAGCCCAACTGTGTGTGTGCCCCTCCTTCCCCTTCCTGACCGACCCCGCCTTCCCAATCGTCATAGCTCCCCTCATCCCCGCCCATCATGCTTGTCGACCCCGCCATTTCTTCACACTTTGTGTCTCAGACCTATCGAAGCTCCCGATTGGGGGGAGTTCCATTTCCATTGGGAGCGAGCGGTCATATGGATTGCAGAAGCTCTTCTCCCCCAAGTTTCTCTCCCGCCCACCTTTTGTGCTTATAAGTCCCTTGCCCAATTGCCCCCCCTTCAAAAACGTAGAAAAGAAAAGCTCTACTCATCGTCCCCCACTTCATTTCTTCAAACCAACGAAACCAAAGCTAACCACCAACAACCCCTAAGCTTCATATTCACAACCGCAACAATGGTTTTCAAGGGTCACTGCCTCTGCGGCCAGGTCAAGTACACCGTTGACATGGACGCGCCCCTCCTCACGGGCTACGACCACTGCGACGACTGCCAGCGCCAGTCGGGCTCGACTTACTGTACGTACCTTTTATCTCTCTAATATGGCCAACCAGTCCCCCTCCCGGGCCCGCCCCGCCCCCTCGGTGGCTCAGATACGAGGCCAACACAATACTTGTGGTGAAGAGCCGTACATGTACTGACCTTCTCCACCACCAGCCCTCGTCGTCGTCTGCCTGAAGGACAAGGTGACCATCACCGGTCCCACCAAGAGCTGGGCCGGCAAGGGCTCCTCGGGCAACGACGTCCACCGCATCTTCTGCAGCGAGTGCGGGTCGCCCATCGCCCACGACCCCGACGCGGCGCCCGAAATCATCGCCATCAAGGGAGGTACTCTCGAGAGCGAGTACAAGAAGACGCTGAAGCCGGTATGTTTAGAACAGAGTCCCGGCCCGAAGTCACCCAAGGAAGTACCATCGGTCGTGGAGATTATTTGTTGCTGATCCGTCTTTGTCTGTCGCTGTCTAGGATACCGAGATCTGGACCGTCGGCAAGCTGCCCTTCTGCCAGGAGCATCTCGCCAAGCCCTTCACTCACATGCCGGAATAACTTCCCCGGCCTAGGATATCACATATTGTGAACTGAATCCGTGGAAGGAAGGGTCTGTTTAATCGAGACGATGGGGCTTGTCCCTGGTGTACAGTTGGATGAGGCGGCGTATAGCGATGACTGCATGAGGTATGGGCGATGGGGCTTGTATAGTGGGATGGGTGGCGTATGGCGACGGCTGCATGTGATATGGGACGGTGTGATTATAGGTGAATGAATGGTTGGTTGGACAGCCCTCTGAAACACAGCGTAATACTATGCTCGACTGTACTGTGACGCGGACATGTGAATTCCTACAGCTGGAGTACAAGGGACCAAAGTTTCAACATCATATCATTCATCTGCCGCCTTCTGGGCCACACCAAGGTACCCACGATGAGGATATAAGGACACGAAAGAATGGCCGTGGTAACTCTCGTATTCTTCATTATGTCTGTCAGCTCAAGAGCCCCTCCATGACATCCCCAAGGACTGGAACGCCCCTCTCCCCTCTCCCATGTGCAAAAACAAATAGTAGTGCCCGCCATGATGTCGCATAATCGCAAAAGATGACGAAGTAAAAAAAAAAGCCAAAGCCATAGCAAGATAAAAATACACGTTCATTAAAAATTAGAAATAGACGAATGTCATTCTGGAGACAACACCACCCCCTGGAACGGGGCTTCACGGCCACTCCTACTGGCTCGCGCTTAGATCCAACGGCTTCTCCCACAGATTCCTCAGCGCGGTCGTGATGCCAATGTCGGGGTCCCTCCCCACCGTGGCGGCCTCGGGCCCCTGGGCCGCCCTCTCCCGCCCTATAAACCGGGACGACTGCGTCCGAAGGGGCATGGGGGGGCGGTCCGGGCCGTCGTGGCTCGGCGGGAGGCTCACGTTCCTGGCGTGGCCGGGCCGCGAGGTCACCCGCTGCTGCGCGTCCCAGCCGGGCACGTGCTCGAGGCGCGAGATGGAGCGGAGGAGCGGGTTCTGGTAGCGGCGCACGACGCGGTACTCCATGCCCGTCTTCTCCAGGAGGCGCGAGAGCCGCGGGTCCCGCGAGGATATCCCGTCGTAGCCCGGCGCCGGGATCCCCACCAGCGTGGCGGTGCTGGACCCCATCACGGAGGGGGCCGCCGACAGGGGCTGGGGCTCGATGTTGGAGCTGGCCCTCTGGAGGTTCAGCTTCCGCTGGGTGCGCGAGACCTCGGCAGGCGGCGCGCGTCGGTTCCGGCGGTCGCCGCCGTTGAGCCCCTCGGAGGGGTCTCGGCGCGGTCCCGGGTCCTCGCGCGCGAGATCCGCCAGGGAGCGAGGCCTGCGCAGCCCCGCGGCGGCGGCGTCGAGGGAGCGTCCGGCCGAGGGGAGGGAGTCTTGCGTGTAGAAGGAGCCGTCGCGGGTGAATGTCGAGCCGGGACCGGTTATGAAGCGTGAGGTGAGGCCCTCCGGGCCGTCTTCCTCCTCGCCGCCCGAGGCGGGGTTGGGGGTAGCCGGGGCGGTGGACTCCTGGCTCAGGTTGTCCGGAGAAAGGCGGTGGGAGCGGGGGGCGGAGGCGACGGTGGGTGACATGTGGGGCGGTACGTTCTGGGACGGGGTCCTTCGGAGGAGTCGCGACGTCAGGTATTCCTTGTGCTGCGCGATTTCGCGGTCGGCAGCTGACATGGCGGGAGACCCGGTGGACTCGGTGGGGCTCAGCGCCGCGGCGCGCGCAAGGTTCTGCGAGGGGGGCTCGCGCGGCGTTCGCGGGTATGGGGAGGCGGTGACGGAGTCGTCGACCCACTCGTCGTCGTCGTCCTCCTCGGACGACCCGTCGCCTTTGGCCGCTCCCGGCTCGAAGCGGACGCCGGTGGAGTGGCGGGGGACCGATCTGGCGGCGGTAAGCCCGCGGAGCTTATCGGAAGACTTGTTCCGTTTCGCGACGACGTCGAGGTGGGAGCGGTTGCGCCTGAGGTTCGTTGACTGCGGGATGCCACGGACGAGCTTGACGTCGGACTGGGCTCGGCGGTGGGTGTGGCGTGAGGTGGTGTATGTCGTCGTCTGGGGCTCGTCGTTCTGGTGGTGGTTCGGCCTCCGTGGGTTCAATTTGGCGGCTGGCTGGCCGGTGCTGTGGTGGTGTTTGAGGGCCTTTGAGGAGGGCACCCTCGTGTGTAGCCTCCCAGGCGGTGCGCTGGTGTGTTGTTTGTGTTGTTTCGGTCTTGGGGTTGCGTGAGAGTTGGCATCAGGCAGTGTGGATGTAGTAGAAGCAGATGTGGCTTGTGAGCGGGAATCTGCAGGGTTATCTGCGCGGGATATTGCTGATGTCGCTGTTGACTGGTCTCCACTCTGCCGCCGCCGCCGGGCCTGATGTTGGCTGGATAATTGCCCGTCTGCGGGTGCGGGTGTACGTGTATGTGCGGTTGTGGTTGGAGCTGTGGTGGTGTAACCTGAGGAAGCAGCGCCGCCGGCGGCCTGTGAAGATTCCTGTGGGCGGTCCATGGCGTCGAGCTGGGGGGGGGGGGGGGTAATGGCCGGTGGCTGATGGGTATTATTTACGAGCGAGGACGGAGTACCACTCAGTAATTTGCAGGGAAGGTGTTGCCCAACCCCAATTGGGTATTCCCGGGTCCAGGAGCGCTTTCTGCAGGGTGAGACAGGGGGGGGGGAAGCAGAAGGGGGGGTATTATTATGCAGGTGGCCACGGAAAATGGGTGGGTATCTTTGGGTATGTTGGGTTGAGGAATTGGGAATATATACGAGCGCTGGAGAAAAGGAAGGGAGGATGGAAGGAGAATCGGGAGGATGGAGGAGAAAAGAGCTATAATAGTCCAACTCCGAGCAACGACGGGGAATTTGATGGAGACTGAGACTGGAGTAAGACTGGAGCTAATATAGTCCAGTCTACTTGTATTTGTCTAGCGCGGAAGACCTTTCTGTCCGGGGCGGGTCTCTTCGTCGCGCGACGAGTGGAGAGAACCTGACTTAATCCAACATAAATGTTCGGACAGGAGTGGATTCTGGGTCTGGGTGAATGTGTGAATCCAAGCAAGATAATGTGCGCCGAACCAGGAAGTACACGCAAAATAAAAAGGACGGGGCCATGATGATGAGGTGGCTTCCACCATCCATTTATTATTACACAGTTCACCATCGGAAGGAGAATACCGTAAACTTTCCTTTTGAGTCATATAAGCGAAGGCAGGGCTTTCGGTACCACCGAGGTCCAAGATCAACACCGCCGACCCGAAGCCAGCCAGGATAGGTGACATTAGAGCGCTGGTTCAACGAGCGGTGAGTGAGCTGCGGCTACGGAGAAATATTACGTCCATGTATATATTGCTGTTTTTACTCTGTACTCTAACACGTGGATGGGAGAATCTGGAATTGATAATCAAGGTGGGCCGGCTCAACTCATACGGAGTTACATGTCATAGTATACATTGAAGCATGGTTTTTGAGAGTTTAAAAGCTTAAGACTTTGTCATGTCTCGGCCTCAGATCCGTCGGACTGGGTGTTATGGATTGGAACGTACAAATACTCGTAAATGGCAGTGGGGGATGAATGACTGGCAGTAGCGGAACCTTTAAGGGCTGTATACTATAGTATGAAGTATAGGCCTGCTCGCCACTCTAGATCCCGTAGAAGAAGAGCCCCTGTCGCTTCCAAGGCAGGTTCGTTCGCAAACCAGCGCGATTACATCATCACATGACCTTGTCCTGCCTCACAGCCAAGAATCACCCCCCTCCAAGCCAGCCTTGGAGATCCTAAAAAAAAAACCAACACACTCGCGAATTCCCACTTACAGTCTTACCACCAAGATCTTGAAACCATGGCGAGCCAGATTGCAAGTCTTGAGGATGATAGACGGCAGTACCAGGAGCAGGTAAGAACCCCCCCAAAGCCCCCCGAAACCCCGGCTATCCCAGGCTCGCTGCTCCTGGCCTTCTCACACACACACACTTTCTCTCTCTCTCATTCCATCCGTGCTGACGAAAGTGAACTCTCTGCAGCTTGACATCGTCGCAGCCCAGATTCGAGATGACTCGGACAATGCCGAACTCAAGGGCCTCCACGATGAGCTCAGGGACATGATATCCCTAATCGACGAGTCCATCGCCGAGCTGAAGCCAGCGCAGCCGCCCGCCCCAAAGCCCACCGCCCAGCAGCCCTCCCCGCCACCACCACCACCCCGCGCCCACGAGACTCGACCTGGTGCCTCCGCGACGCCCGCCGTCGTGCCCCCGCTCGCCGAGGCGCCGCTCGACGAGGAGCCCCCGGTCCCCTACCAGGTCAACGACGAGGTCCTGGCGAAGTGGATGTCGGGCGACAAGAAGTTCTGGCCCGCGCGCATCACGTCCATAACGGGCTCCTCCGCCGCGCCCATCTACCTCGTCAAATTCAAGAGCTACAAGGGCACCGAGACCCTCCGGAGCAAGGACATCCGGCCCGTCTCTAACAAGCGCAAGGCCGACAGCCAGCCCGACACCACTCCTGTAGCCGCCTCCGCCTCCGCCGCCTCCGACAACAACAACAGCGGCACCAATTCTCCCGCCCCGCGCTCCGCGGGTACCGGGGGTGGCGGCGACGGGACCGTGCTGTCGGCTGCGGCGAGCAGGTATCCCGCGCCTCCAAGGGAGGAGGACCAGCAGGCGAAGCCGCCGAGGCCGAAGAAGATCAAGGCGACGAGGGAGCTGGAGGCCGGGAAGAACAAGTGGCAGGAGTTCAGCGCGAAGAGCAAGGGATCCAAGGGGTCCAAGGGCGTGTCCAAAGCCTTCAAGAAGGAGAGCATGTTCCGGACACCAGAGGGTGTCCACGGCAGAGGTAAGCCCCCCAACGTAAACAGTCTCCTATTTTTTTCTTACCTTTTTTGTCTTTTCTCCGGGGAAACGAAACCTTCGACAAGACTTTCTGTTAGAATCAGATTGCTAACCCGGAGGGGATGTTACTAGTTGGGTTCACGGGCTCCGGCCAAGCCATGCGCAAGGATCCCACCCGCAGTCGGCACGTTTACCAAGCGAATGATGATCTCGACTAAGCAAAGTTCCCTTAGGACGAACCTCTCTCTGTATCCGGCAGTATTTTCTCGGTCAATCCCCTCAATGGGGACTTGGCCACTTCCCCCATCATCTCCCCCCGCGCGCCTCCCGTCGACAACCGGGGCGGTTTGTTTCCTGTGGAGAATCGGCGAAGTTCTAGTTTCGGGGTTCACAGCTTCGGTGGGGGGACGTTGTTCCCTTTATTGCGCGGTAACCCTTACCCGAAAGTTTGTCTGGGCAGAGGCTAACGAACTGTTCCGGAATCGAGGTTACTGGCAGGCGACAGAGAGGAGGCGAGGGGAGTCCAGGTGGTTAAGACGGTTGCCTACAAACTGCAAAGATTGTAGGATCATGAGGCGTTTTTACGGGAAAGGGCGTCGGCGAAATCGGACTTTTAACTGGGATTTTGAAGGTAGCTACACACAAAGTATAATACATCTAGCTTTTACAATTTACATGCCGTAGTTGTACAAAAACAGGCGGGTATAATCCCTTCCGTTCTCTAGTTTTCATTCTCAACCCATATCCCCCCTTCCCACTACCGCACTTACGAGTAAGCAGTTGGCCATCTGGGACGAATTATGCTAAGCCAGGCCAACCCCCGCCGCAATCCTCTCCGCGAACGCCCGGAATATTCCCGCCCCCTTGCCCTCCGGCTCCGCCACGACGGCCGGCCTAACGCCGCCGTCGACCTCCTTCTCCACGACGTCCGGGTCGAGCGGCACGTCGCCGAGGAACTCGATCCCGGAGTCGGAGCAGAGCTTCCGCGTGCGGGCGGCGGAGCCGAAGACGTGGGACGGGGTGGAGCAGTGCGGGCAGGTGTAGAGGGACATGTTCTGGATGAGGCCGAGGATGGGCACGTCGAGCTTCTGGAAGGTGGCGATGCCCTTCTGGGCGTCCTTTAGAGCGAGGGTGTGTGGGGTTGAGACTATCAGTGCACCTGGATGCGATATTAGCTATGCACTTGATTGCGAGGGCCCTGGCTAGGGGCCACCATATTATGCCCGGAAGATGGAGATAATGAAGGCAAGGAGGGAAGGGGAAGAAGAAATCGAGATTTTTGGGGGGAAGGGGGGGCTTAGGGACGCACCGTCAAGAACCACCTGCTGTGAAATCGTAAGCTGGGTGTCCCCAGTACCCGGTGGCAGATCCAGCACCAGGACGTCGATGCCGCCCCAGTCCACTTCGTGTAGGAGCTGCTGCACGGCCTTCATCACCATGGGGCCCCTCCAGACGACAGGGGACTCCTCAGGGACAAGGTATCCCATCGACATCGTCTTGACCCCATAGTTTGTAAGGGGGACGAGTTGGTTGTCTTTGCCTTCCGTCAGCAATGGGGGAACAAGTAATTGGGTTGGGGGAGGGGGGGGGGCAGTACTGATAAGGAGGGTGGATATTGGGGTTAAAAGTAAAGGGAGGTGAGTGAGTGAAGGGGGTGGTTCTTACTTTCTGATAGTCTAGGTTCGCCAGATAGATTAAATATTGTCGGTATGGACGGCCCAAAGATATCCGTGTCCAGGATCCCCGTCCTAAAGCCCATCCTTGCAAAGGACAGAGCAAGATTCGCTGTTGACCGGGCCTACCGTCAGCCAAGCTCGACAAACCCTTCTTCATGCCGACATCATCCACTAGCCCCGATCTCCCCCTTTATGCCCATGAATCAGGAAGAAATAGGGTCCACTCTCGACAGCGAAGAAGACGCTTGCGGGAGGCCGGGTGGGAACGCAGGTGAAACGGAGCAGGGACAACATTGAACCGGGAGGAACAGAAGGAATATGGGAGGTGGAGACGAACATGAAATGGTACTCTTCCCAACACCCCCCTTCGCGCTCGAGACAGCCACCACCTTTCCCACGCCCGCTATCCTCCTCTTCTTCGGCGCCCTAGGCCAGTGTGGTGGCGTCCCCGACCTCGGGAGACCCTGCTAATGTGTTAGCAACGCAGGTATAGACTGACGGAACGGGGCTTAGGAAACTGCTTACGAGCGGATTTTCGTGCCATGAGATCTGCGAGGGGATGAAATCCCTTCTGAGCGTGAGTCGCATGACTACACACGGAGAATCGAAAAACCCGATTCCGATTGATAGGATCGTAACACGGACAAATATACGTACGTCCTGCTCAACGAGAGAGGCAGGGGGTCATATGTACATGTAGCTTCCTGAGTTGTCGAGCTTGGGTTGAGCTCCCCTGGTTCTTACGTAACCAGTCACCTCATGCTTTCACTTTCCCATCCAAGACTCAAACACCTATTACCCTCCGTCATACTCGAATGATTTGGAATTCCAAGACAAAAAAGTGAAAGAGAGAGAAAAATGGACGGAATAAGATACAGAATTTGATACGACTCTAGGTATTATACACTTGCTCGCTAAATTGAAGAGAAGAAGAAAGAAAGAAAAGGGAAAAAAAAAAAACTCGCCCGCCCGGAAACCTATCATTCATCCTCACCCTCAGCATCCATCTCCCCGTCATCCTCATCCTCCTTGGCCTGGGGCACCTCGATCGCTGAGGCCATGCTCAAAGCCTCACTCCTCCGATTCGACTTGACGACCACCGAATCCTGGCCCCCCTCCTCCACCTGCACCCGAACCTCATCCTTCATCTCCTTCCCGTCGTCATTCGATCCGTCCCGTTTGCTACTACCGCCCTGGCTGGCGGCCAGATCCTTCCTCTTCTCGTACCACGACGGCGGGAGCCCAGGCCCGCTGTCAGCATTCCCATAGTCGCTCTTCTTGGTGCCCTTGGGCCACCGGCCCGGCCCCCGCCCCGTACCGCCAGACTTGCGCCGCGAGGTACTGCTCCGTGGCCGCGCGCTGCTGCTCGACTTCCGTCTACTGCTGCCGCTGACACTGGTGCTTACCGACGGCCGCGGCCGCGGTGTGGTAACCGTCCGCTCCGGAAGAATGGGCCGTGCCCGCTCTACGCGCCGTCCGCCGACGACGGGTGGGAATACCTCAAACCGTATCGGAGGGATATCTTTGTAAGGCGCCGCCCAGGCTTTGTCGCCCTGCGAGGTCGAGCCGTTCATCTGACCCTCTGCCTCGCTCCCAGCTTTGTCCCCGTTGAGGTCGCCATCGGGGTGGTTCTCCTTGTCGTCGCTAGAAGCGCCGTTGACGACTTCGCCGCTTTCCACCTTCGCATCCTCCGCCCCGGTGGAATGCCCATTGGAGTGCCCATTAGTTGAAGCGGTGCTAACGCCGGCATCTGGTAACACCTCCACCTCTGGTGGCTGTGACTCTGCATCGTCTTCACGCGGGGCAATGGCACTGATGGTAGGGCCAAGCTCAAAGTTCAGCGCGCTGCTGCGGCCCATGACGTAGGGGCTCCAAGTCAGGCTTGCCGGGTTCAGCTTGACGTAGTTCTTGCTCTCCCACTTGGCCACGTACTCCCTGCAAAAGTGCAAGTCGACCCGGAACGCGTAGAGCTTCGTCTGGGGATCTCGCACTAGGCACCGCAGGCCTTCGAGCGCCGATATCACGTCGTCCGATGTCATCCCCGTATCCTCAGAAATCTTCCGGATGCTCAGCCCGGCAGCCCTCGATTCTTCGTCGGCGGCTTGCTCCAGCATGTATTTGGACATGACCAGACGCCAATAATTGCGGTAAGAGACGAGGCCCATGTCGGACAATGGCTTCTCGGGTGACCCTGTTCGCGCTTCCGCCTTGGTGAGCAGATATGAAAAGTCTATCAGCAGATTGCCGTAGCCTTTCCGTTGATGGATGGGCAGGGTCAGGATGCAGCTGACATTGTTCTGACTGCTCGGTCGCTTCTCTTTTGAAAAGTAGCCGACGAAGTGGTATCCTAACTCGTCGTACTCGCATAATACATAGAATAGAAATGGCTCCACGTCATAGTAGAGCGTCTTGGAACCCAGAAAGAGCTTCGCCAGGAGGCAGAGGTTCTGGCAGTAGACGGGGTTCTTCCTCCCGTCGACCTCGAACACAGAGACCGACTCGTGCCGATATATCTCGTCTCCGGGTGGGTGTTTCGATGCGCATTTCAGCTTGTGCCTCCATGCGACGTAGTCCGAGTTCATGTATTTGAGGCAGAATTCGCAAATATACAGGACGCGATTCCTGCTGTACTCCTCGGGATATGGCGCTGCATACCACGTATCGATCTCCCAGCCGCCAAACTCGATGCACTCGATCTGACTTGCCGGTCCCGCGGCTTTCTTCTTCTTGGCGGGCATCTGTATCTCCTCTTGCATCGCGATAATCCGGGTTTTCCACTCGGCTTCGGCTCTCTGCTTTGCCTCATCGAACCGGCGGCGGTCCTCATTACTCGGCATCGTCTTCGACGTACCGGCTTCGGCCTCACTGAGGATGCCACCATACGGTTTGCCTTTGACCTCGTCCGATTCCTTGTCGAAGAACGAATAGAATGGTTGCGAGTAAGTCGTTGACACGAACGGCGCGATTAAGGACTCCGGGCTTGGCTCCCGAGCCCTTGCGCCATTTGCTCTTGGGGTTCGCGCGGTAGATGCTCGGTTAGTGGACCGCTTCCGTTCGGGGAGATAGCGCTGGGAAAGAGCTTCGCGAATGGAATCAGGCTTGGCACGAATGGTAACCACAAGTGATGTCGGGGAAGGTCGAGAAACATCCACCGCCTTCTGTCGGGGGGCGGCTCGTATTCTTAGTGTCCGTGCTGACTGGGGCTCATCTGGTGTTCCGTCTTGGGAAAGTTGACGTTCGTCGGTAGTCTGCCGCCTACGTTTCCGCAAACTCTTAACAACATCTTCTCCGCCGTCGACAGATGGTGTCTTGCGCTTACGGAGGCGACGAGACCCCTCCGTTACGTCGTCGTCAGAATCCAGCGGGTCCGTGTTGGGGTGAGGAGTACCGACTCCCATCACAACCTCCGAAGGCTCTATTGCATCTGCGTTTGGCATCTGAGCATCTGTAACGACCGCCGAAGTGTCACTAGCCTTCGATATTGCGTCGTCATTGTCGTGCGGAAGATCGTCGTCGTCGTCGTCGTCATCAGCAGCGCACTCCGGGCATCTCCATTTGGAAGGCGCTACAAAGGTCAGCGCATTCAGTTCGCATCAAAAGGGGCCAAGGTGCAGCTTACGAGTCGTCGACGATATCGCCCCCGCCTCTCGAGCGCAATGTTGATGCGCTAGACATGTTCGTTAGTCGCCAATCATCACCATAGCCGGCGCGGGATATCTCTCACCGTTCTCTGCGCAGCCCGAGCAGGACAGATAGGCTTCAAACTCCTCGCTAGGATCGTTCTCCTCGCTTTCCTTGCAGAATATGCAGTTATTGGACTGCGCGTTGTCCGATTCCTCGTCGTCGTTCTCCACCACTACTTCTTCCTCACCATCCCACTCGGCGTCCTCTTCAGACTCTGCTTCGGAAGCCGTCGGCGCTGACGCCTCACTCCCATTATCCTCATCGTCCGTATCCCCAGGTCGTATCTTAACCGCGCCAACACCTTCATCCTCATCGTCTGTGTTCTCTTCGGCCGCCTCGGGGGATGCGCCATCGTCCTCATGGTGCCTAGTCTGCGGAGGCATATGGCCGTTCATGTACTCGTAGTCGTCGTCTACCTCTCCCTCTGCGTCCTCGTCGTCATCGTCGTCATAGGCAGTGGCGCCGCTTCCTTGAGAGATCGGTTCGTTTCGATCTGTCATCTCGACATCGTCGCGATCGTGATCGTTAGGGGTATGGGAAGCACTGTAGTCGCGAGCTCCCCTGTCATGTTCCGCGCCATGTTGGCCTGACGACGCGGCGCTCTGTTGAAGGGCCTCCTCCGTGAGCTCCATTGTTTGCAACCTACGCCAGGGAACGTATATCGCGATGCAGGGAATTCATGGGTAATGGCAACTTCACATCGCAAGGTCCAATCGATGTATTATGGGCGAGTTTCGGACGCGGGTGTGGCTTTGTAACGGGGCAGGCGCGTTGAGGTCAAGCGCGGCAGGAAGGGCGGCAAGTGGTGACTTGTTGCGACGCGCCCCAGGTCAGATCTCGGGCGTAGAATACCGGATTCGCAGGGAAATCCGCCAGGAGAAACGTGCAGAAGCGTACCGGAGAGTGGTTTTATCGCGTATATTATCGGATTCAAGGGTGAGAGACGTCGACTTTGGAAAGAAACAGCTTGGGGATGGCGATCTGGGCTCCGCTCGAGGGGGGGAGAGGCTGAGGGGGACATCAGTTTCGGTGTCGCGGTTGACCCTGCTTACGTAACACAATTCGTGACATTGCCGTGGTGCAGATATTCGACGGCAATGTCCGCAAAGGGTCAACGCCAACGCCAATTGACTTCACAGTCTACGCTGCATGTCGAGCTCCGAAACACCGTCAAGCCATACGCTCGGAAAGTCGGAGAGAACAGTGTCCCTCCGTCACACCTGTCGGGTGTAAGATCGCCCCGTCCGCCCCCCCAATTGGCATCCAAACGTGCTAACTCGGATCCTATCTCGCCACTCAGCCCAGACTTCCTCCTCGCGACCACCGAGACCCTCTAGAGAACCCGAACCGCCAATATGCCCGTCCCGTTCGAGGCCCTTATTCCGTATGGAATCATAATTGGAGTATGGACGGCCGAAGCTTTCCCTCCCTTCCGACAACGGCTGACGGATTGTACCTAGATGTTCGGTGCGACCGGCATTGGCCTGTCTACCGTCAAGCACTTCCAGAATGGAAAGAAGCGTCCGAGGTACTCGGTAGATCACTGGGATAAGGTGAGCGGCACGTCAGGGTTGAGTTGCTTGTTCAATGGCTAACTATTCGTGCAGCAAAGTAAATCTCTCATAGCCCGCGGTTCACTACGGACGCCGAACTAACCCAGAAACTAGTGATGGAGCGCGATATGCGGTTGACTGGATCGTTAAGAGGCCAGACCGATGCACCAGAGGCCCCGATTGGCTTCGAGTTAAATAACCCATGGAGGGTATGTCATGGCCGCTGTCCTCGTTCGTCGCTGGGGTATTCGAAGCTAACAATGCTGCGTCACAGATGGAGAGGAGGCTCTACTAAACAAGGCCGACGATTTGAAGATGGACCGGGACGAACATAATTCTCCTCTGCCTACCATATCACTCGGGCGAGGGGTGATGGCGATTACCCTTCTACACTTGTAACTAGACGCGGCCCTCTGCGCCTCCCGAGGCCCCTGTATCACACAAAAACATAGAAGACCATGTCGGAAGCTACTCAAGCACTCTTCAGGTGGCCATACCATTGATTGTACAGCTTTATTTTTTTCACGTGGCGTTTATCTCAACCTCTGGCCTATTCTTATTCAGGCCCTCTAGCAGCATGCACGCCTGGCAGATATCCTGACTCGACATATAACCACATATCTTGCAGGTCCCCCTCTTCTGCAGCGCTCCGCCAGTCTTTATGTTACTCCGCGGCTTGTCTCCGTTGCTCGCAGGTTGCTGCGGATTCTTCGGCCTCGACGTTATTTCAATTTCCATCGCATGGTGGTGGGATCCGGCCGCCTTGCTCACGGTTCCCTCGTCGGCGTCGGCGCCATTCCCTCCCCCACAGCCCTTCCCGGAACCGGTTATTGCCTCAGGAAGGGTCTCACATGCGCATGATGATTCAGAAGACCCCGGCACTAGTCTTGCCATGTCCTCCCCGCTCCTGACAATGTCCAGGATAGCAGTCGGCCGCACCCGCTCCAGGTTCTTGATCAGGCTTCTCGCAGTCCCACGGAACGCCTCGGGACTGTAGATGCACTCGGTGCTAAAGTAAAGTAGCTTCTTATGGTGCGCGTAGAGTACGATCTCCTTCTCGTACGAGTACTTGAGGGGCTTACTACGCTTGACGTCACCGGAGCCGTCCCCCGTGACGATGCTGGTGCTCCTCGCCAGCCGCGGCAGGTCTCCTCGCAGCAGGTTCATCAGGACGGTCTCGGCGATGTCGTCGGCGTTGTGTCCGGTCAGGAGGTGCTTGATACCCAGTAGCTTGGCACCTCTGTCAAGGGCCTGGCGGCGGAAGACTCCGCAGTATGTGCAGTTTCCCTTCTTGCCGATAGTCTCGACCACTTGATCCATGGTCCACCCGTAAAGTTCGGAGTAGCTCACTATCTTTAGGGGCATATCGTAGTCGATGGCATTCTGCTTCACCGTCTCCAGAGAGTCATCCCGGTACCCGGTGATACCCTCGTCGATGCTGAGAAGCACGAGATCAAGTCCGTAGTTGTACCGCTCGTTAAGGGTCTTCATGACAGAGGCAAGGACCGTCGAATCCTTTCCTCCCGAGGCTCCCAGGGCCACCTTCTCGCCAGGGTAAAAGAGTTTAGATGAAGTGATGGTGTGATGTATCTCCTCCTCGAAGACGTTGATGAAGCAGTCCTTGCATAGTTTCTGGTGGTTCTTTGGTCGTTTAACATGCGCCCTGGACGTCAGACACCGAGCGCACAAGGACGGTGGCATTTTGGCAGCGTGAGAGATGTTGGCGTCAACAGCCAGATACTTGCGGCAAGATGGGTACGCGTAAAAATATGTGAGCCTGAATATGGGTGCTAACAAGAATAATCCGCTATTACCTCAGAATTAGTTACTACTCATACAGAGAACCTCCTCCCCGCGCCAGGAAGGCAACTCATCTTCGCCATGCGTCTCTCGCCAACCTGGTGAGTAAGCCAGAGGGGGATAAAGTGGCGCACGGACCATACTACCACCACAACGGCAAATTCCGGTGCCCTAATTTTCCTCACCCCCACATTGAAATTGATCCTTGACTTCAATTCCTCCGCCGAAGAAAAAAAAAACCTCGACCACCTTCTTCCTTCTCACACACCACCGACGTCTTCACTAACAGACCAGCCTCACCCACACAAATTCACCATGGTAAGCTACAACATGATCCGTTGATTAACAGTCGGCCCCGATGCGCGCTTCGGCCAACGCAGTCGAATCTCTACAGGCCAGCATGATTGCCGGCTCTGTATAAATTCCGCCCGCTTGACGTCCACACATTCAGTGTGGATTAGGGTGAAGACTTTGGCTGGAGGTGTCCCCCGTGGGTTTTCTTTGCAGAAGTGCGAGAAAACCCTTGGGGGCCTTCCTTAGAGCTAAAGGGAAGACTGAATCTACGAAGATCACATTCGCTGATGTCTTTTCTTTTCTCAATGATAGCCTCCCAAGACTGGAAAGAAGGTGGCCCCCGCGCCCTTCGGCGCGAAGAGCGCTGCCAAGAAGGCTCCTAAGGTGTGTAAACTCCTCCCCCTCTCTTCCCGCTCTATCTCTTGCCCTCGCTTCTGACACTAACTCCCTCTCGCCAGAACCCTCTTATCGAGAAGCGCAGCCGCAACTTCGGCATTGGCCAGGACATCCAGCCCCGCCGGGACCTTGCGCGCATGGTGAAGTGGCCCGAGTACATCCGCCTCCAGCGCCAGAAGAAGATCCTCTCCATGCGCCTGAAGGTCCCCCCGGCGCTCGCCCAGTTCCAGCACGTCCTCGACCGCAACACCGCGGCCCAGGCCTTCAAGCTCCTCAACAAGTACCGCCCTGAGACCAAGGCCGAGAAGAAGGAGCGTCTCCTGAAGGAGGCCACCGCCATCAAGGAGGGTGGCAAGAAGGAGGACGTCAGCAAGAAGCCCTACACCGTCAAGTACGGTCTCAACCACGTCGTCGGCCTCATCGAGAACAAGAAGGCCTCGCTCGTCCTCATCCCCAACGACGTCGACCCCATCGAGCTCGTCGTCTTCCTTCCCTCGCTCTGCCGCAAGATGGGTGTCCCCTACGCCATCGTGAAGGGCAAGGCCCGTCTCGGAACCGTCGTCCACAAGAAGGTATGTGGCATTTTTCCCGCCTCCCCACACCCACCGCGTCCTATCGTTGCTAACTAGATATGTACAGACCGCTGCTGTCCTCGCTCTCACCGAGGTCCGCTCCGAGGACAAGAACGAGCTTGCCAAGCTCGTCTCCGCCATCAAGGACGGTTTCCTTGAGGGTCACGAGGAGTCCCGCCGCAAGTGGGGTGGTGGCATCATGGGCCGCAAGTCCAACGACCGCACTGAGAAGAAGAAGAAGGCCCTCGAGTCGGCGCTCAAGATCTAAGTTACGAATTCCAGCGATACCCCCCTGAGTTTCGCGATGAAAGATTAAAAAAAAGGTTGCCTGCGAGGTGTGGCGTCGGGCCAAGACGAGAAGAAATTTCACATAGCGCCCTTAAGGGTACTCCCGAATTTACTTGACTTGCTCGGCATACAAAGGTGGCTTTTGTTTTCCCAAGTCACACAGACGGGATGGGGTGGGCCTCATCCTTTCTCATGTTTTATGATATGAGCCTATCTCTGGTTTCCTGTCGTTTCTAGGCGTTGGGCTCGGAAAGGAGATGCGGATTTTTGCCTCCATTCTATCGTGCTGTTATAATAATGCACTAGGTTGTAGAGGCACGGGGCAGACAAAACGGAGTCTTGATTTGATTCACACACCCAGTTTTCCTGTGATGCAGATGTGCGCCGTTGACTCCTCCCCTGTGTCCTGTGTACTGTGCCTTGTATCGTCCCATGTATTCGTATGTATCCCATAGTCGCACATCGTCACGTAGAGACACTTTGCGGCGGTACTAGTAGGTGTGTGGCCTAGGAAGGGTACCCACTAACTGGTATCAAGTAGGGCGCGATGAGTTGATAGCGGAAGAGTAGTACGACAAGCTCGTGCCAATTGAACAATGAACCACGATGCCTGCCTACCCTCACCCGACCATACTACCAAGAAACTCCCCAATCTACTTTTTCCTATACCATCTCTCCCTCACATGAGAGCCCCATCTACTCCCACATCATAAGCCGAGCCTCCCCCTGGCCCCGCACGCGGCTTGGTCTCTTCGCTCCCGCCCGTCAAATTAGGGGCCCATCTTCCTCTCAGACACCAAGAACAAGGGGAAACAGTTCGAGGGCTGACCTCGCTTAACCGTAGACCAGCTTGAAGACGTCGTTGTAGACGAAGTATCCGGTGGCGTCCTGGAAGAGCTGGAAGGTCTGGCAGTAGTTCATCGGGCGCTGCTCCTCGTCGACCTATGGTTTTCCAACTCTTAGTATAACTCTCTTCTGTCACCACATATATATATTTATATTTCTTTTTGATAGGGAAAGAGGGAAGGGAAGAGGGGGGGGCCTGGGAAGGTAAAAGGCGGGCAGGTAGTTGGGAGCGGAGGAGGGGCAACGCACCAGAAGCTGGCCAGTGACGAGAATCAGAATGCCATCGTTGGGCGAGGGCTGGGCGTCGAGGGTGGAAACCTGGTGCTTGACCTGCTGGAAGGGAAGGCCCTGGAGACATCGAGTGTCAGTTCTTGTTATAGAGAGGGCGCGCGCGCGCGCGCAGCCTGGGGGCGGGAACAATGGGTATTGCATACCGCCAGCTTCTCAACGATGTTGTTGATACCGAGGACAGAGGCCGACTCGAAGGTCAGCATCGACGGCTCCCTCTGTTTTTGGTTTCCACACGAGTCAGCATATGAAGCATTGAGTACCGCTTCCGCGGGTAGTAAGGGCCGTCCGGGGCGTAGGAAGGGGGGGGGGGGGG
>ONZQ02000001.1:3318714-3374141 GCA_900312665.1 Cephalotrichum gorgonifer
GGGGCTTGAAGAAATGCGACAGAGGGGGGGAGAAGCGGGTTTTTTTTGCAGGCGCGGGGTAGGTAGCGAGGCAGCCCGGCTTTTTGGACAAGGCTTGGTGGTGGGGTAAAATCAGGCAAACAACAAGCACAACATGAAGCGGGAAGGAGTAATCGGGGGAGTGAGTGCGCAGGTGGTTGCTTTTCTACCTCCTTTTTTTTTTCTTCTTTGACCGAAGTATCTATCACGCTTTGGGCCCCCTTGCAAGGTTCCTGCTCAATGTAAGCTGTGAACATACAACACCCAATGCCCAAGTCCCTCAACCCGAACGAGGCGACGGGAACCCAAAAAAAGCACTATCAGTTCCTTCCTTGCTTCCCTTACAGCCCAATGGAAGAGAAGGGCAATGAACAGCCCGCTCCTCCTTTCGAGTAACGCATTGAGGTGGCCCCTCTGTGCTACAACCTAGGCGACGTAGGTACCATAAAGGGCCGTGAGCATTGTACAACGCATGCAAATAGCCATTGCCATACAAGTAATACATGCTTGGGCACGATGCCTCTCCTCTCCCCCCACCCCCGGCTCCCAGCTTCTACTTTGACTGTGGTTGGGCTATTGGGCATATTGTCACGTTGGAAGGCATATCGAGGGATATTCAGGCTCCATAGCACAATCGAGGCACTCGGCTATTTGCTTCACTAAACGACTGGGCTCACTGATAAAGCGGGAGGGGGGGTTAACCTGGGGCGGATATCATCCCAACATCTCACATGGACACCTCACAAACGGAGCCAAGGCCGACGCCATACGTACATGACTTTCGTATTTCTCACGGAGCAAAAAAAAAAAAGTGAAGAAAACCTAACTAGTCTACGCTTTCTGCGGACGAGAGGGAAAACAAAGCCCCGACTAGTTTCGACCCTCGCCCTGGGAACGGGGGGGCAGCAGTGAAGGGAGCAACGTCAGGGAAGCGGAAGCAGTTAGATGACCAAGCGCCGGTACCAGTTCGCTCCGGTATGATACCAAAGTCGAGCCCTCTCCCCTTCTCCCCTTCTCCCCTTCCCTACCCAGTGCCAACTCTCACTTCGCCAGTAGACACGCTCCTCTTCCGAAAAAAAACACCCCGGCCCCCCCCTTTCTTTTCCGAACGAGCCCCTTGTCCCGACTCAAATCCAGCCCAGGATCGATATGCTAGAAACCATAGACAAAAAGACCCGACAGGGAGGGAAGTGAGGGGGCTGAGGACCGTAGCTTGTTCTGTTCCCCCTCCCCCATCCTGCTGTCAACAGCGAAGTACTCTGCCCTCAAGTTCCCTACTTCTAACCCCGAATAAGCTTGGGGACGTTCGGTAGCTCCCGGGGAACTAGTTACATTATCATAATGCTCGCCATGCCGTCTTTGTTTTTTTTATGCCTCTTCGCCCCTACCTCCTCGCCACTCTCCCCCTAATCATAACTCTTCCTCCTCCTCCATTTCGTTCGGGTCAGTACCCCCAGCCGTAAACGTCGTTTTCGTCGGCGGTGTCGACCCAGCTCGAGACAGCACGCTGTCTAGCGCGCTTACAGTAGACGCGGCCGCTGACCGGTCCGAGGGCCCGCTGACGCTGGGCCGGTGGCGCTTTAGGGGGCTACCGAGGATCGAGTTGTCCTCGGCCTGGCTGCTGGCCACGGCCGAGGCAACGGGCCCAGATTTCGCAGTCGTGGTGGTGGCGTCCCTGTCAAGCAGCGACGGCTCGAGGCCACCGCTAGGTCCCGTAGGAGCCGGCGAATTATTCCCGGCAGAAGCGGTGCCCGGGTCGGCGGAGTGAGCTCGCTTAAGCTGTAACAGTCCGGAGTAAGTAACATGTTCGATACAAGAGCGTCACCTAGTAGAAGGAGTTATATATATAGACTTACCCTCATCCGGTCAACACCGTCCGCAAGTTCTCCCGTGAACCCCGCGTCGTCGGGTGACAGGTGCGTTGTCGCCTTCTCGTCAGCATCGTCCATCTTCGCGAGTATATCACCGTCATCGTCGTCATCATCTTCACTGTCCTCCTGCATGGCAGTCCCGGCGTCACCGTTTGACTTGGCGCGATCCTTTCTCCTCCTCTTGCCGTCGCCGCCAGCGTCGCGGAAAGCAGTGAAGCCAACGGTACCGGTCGTCTTCAGCGGGCCTAGGTTGGAGAAGTCGAGCTGGACCGAGCGGCGTTTCGCCGCGCCTGGGGTCTGCTGCCCGGCCTTGGATATGACGCCAATCTTCTGGAGTTGCCCTAGAGTAACGTTAGTCTGATATCGCTACGACTTAACATGGGTATGGACAACAGGGGTGGCACCAGGGGGGCGTGAAAAGGAAGGGGGGGAACTCACGTTCGCCGCGGTAGAAGAATGTAAAGGTCGCATACGGCTTCTCGGGCGGGTCGAGTCCGGTGACAGTCTGAGTGCTAATCGTGCTAGGGTCTAACGTCTTCGGCTTCGCAAAACTAGTGGTATGCTCGACGTCCGCAGCAATCGACGCACCAGTATCTTGAGCAGCGGCATCGAGCTCGTCGTCGTCGTCATGGGCGTCGAACTGGGGAGAGTACTCGCCCTTCTTGATCTCTCCCGACGCCAACACTCGGAACATGGCCACCTTGATCTGGCCGGTCGCCTCCGGCGGCTCGTCGTCGTCGGAGAAGGAGTCCGAGTCGTCTGACAGCGCCTCGACAGGGGACCCGTCGTCTGCGCCATAGCGTAGGATATCCCGAGATCCCTTGGCCTCGCCGGCCGCAATCTCCTCGTTGCGCGTCTGTCGCCTCCGGCGCCTCTCGAACTTCTTCCTTCGCCGCTCAATCTTGGCCTTGGCCTCGGCGTCGTCAGCCTGGAGGTCGAGGCCGTTGAGCCATCGCTCGAGCCCGACCTCCTTGAAGAGGAACTCCCTCTCGGCCAGCCCTCCGCCTTCCGACTCGGGGACCTGTACCCAACGACTATTGACCCAGGTCTCCTCGCCAGGGCGAAGCAAGGTAGCGACCTCCTCCTTAGCACGACCGTCGAAGTATATGTACGCGGCGATGGTCTCGTTTGGCGAGTTGGTCATTGGTATGTACGGCGTGACGCCACCAGCTTTGGAGTTCCCGCCGGTCAGGGATCCTACATACTGGGGCTTCGGTCTGGGGTTCGCGTCGGTCGGCTTGGGCGTCGAGTACGGGATGGCGAGCGACGGGGTCAAGAGAGTGATGGAGATGGCGAATCGGGCAGGTTCAGGCGTCGAGTCTTCGGCGATTCGAGGCGTTGGGACAGGAATGTAGGTATTGATCCTGGAGACGCGTGACTGCTTCTGGACTCCATGCTCGGGGATGGGCGCCGAGTTCGAGTGGATGCTCACGGCGATCCCCTTGAAGCACGGCATCGCGGTGTCGGGAAATCTCCTTGAAATCTCCTTGGGGGTGTCGGGGGCACACCTTAAGCGTCGCGGGTGGGTTGCGGTACCTGGGAGCTTTTCGTCGACGCTTCGTCGTGGTGAGCGAGCAGTAGTGGAGAAGGTGGAGCGGAGCAGAGTGGCGGGGGAGGTGGGAGGCGGGGATATCTACAAGCACTCGAGTTTGGGCCGAGAGCTCGAAATGCGGAGGGGTTGTTGTCGAGGTGTGGATATGATGCGACGAAGAAGAAATCCTCGCGGAACCCGATTCACAGAAATCGAGAGAGGAGCTTGGAAGGTTGAGGTTGAGATTTTTTTTGGTGACCGTGCAGGTGCAGGTGCGGTGTTGGCCTGGAGATCGATGTGGAGGTGGATGTGGATGTGAATGACGGTCAGGGACCGGATGCGGAGTCGCTGACTGGTTGGCGTCCCTAGAGAGATGTAATGGTCAGTATTACTAGTACCAGCAAGTGCAGAGAGACAGCACCACAGGAGCACAGAAGCACAAGACTTGCCCTCAAATAGCTCCCTTCCACAGTCGCATGCAGTCGCAGTCACAGTCGCAATCTGTCGGTCGGGCGAGAAAGGCTATACATGTATGGTGGGGGGAGAAACAGCTTGGGGCTTGTTGCGGTCTGGGGTTTTGCAAAGTAGTGACTCGGGTTCTCCTATTCCCCGCTATATTGTATAGGCCCGTAGGTGGCTGCAGAAGAAAGAACGTGGTATCAATAGCTCGGCGTCAGGGACGAGGCTTTGTGGATGGGATGTGGGTGCTATGTGTGGCTGAAAGGCAAGAATGGAAATAATCACCTTGAATGCAACACCTAATACCAAAATACGGATACAGGCAATGAGATTGTGTATCACCCCAAAATCAGAAGTGATGTGAGCAAGCTCTGTCGGGCAATTTGCTCGGCAGATTGTCGGAGAGGGAAGCTTGCCGACCACCCGCTGCAGGCAGGGTGTAGGCGGCTGTGGGGATGTCAGATTTGAGGTGAGACGCTTGAATTGGTTGGCAGATAGCCAAGTCAGGGGTGGTCCCTCCCCTCCTTCCTCACTAAGGAATCTCACAACCTGCATACTCACTCGCTCCTGCTCTCAAAATCCAAATTATTTTGTTTCAATAGTCAGGTCCATGTACATTCATTGTTGTTGCCAACCGAGAAGAAACCTTTCGAATGGTAGTATTATGAAGATCCGCCTTTCCGAAATACAAACAGATTCGTGCTCGTATAAAACAATCCATCCCATCATTAGTCCGACAAAGGCTCTTGCTTTATGTCAACCTCGTTCTTTGCCCTGAAACTCGACGTCTCTCCTTCTTCCTGCTTTATGCTTGTACTTGTACGTCGGCGCCGAAGTCCGGGAGGTCCATCTTTGGTCTTCTTTTCTACTTCGTGTTCGTGCTCCGGCTCGTGTTTGATTTCCGGAAGTGTACCCACTCGTTCTTGCAACTCTACTGTCCTAAGCTCCTCCTCATACTCGTCCTTAACCTCTTCCTCCTCCTCCTCCTCCTCCTTCTCCAACTTCGGCGGAGGATGGCCCTGGGCGCCCATGAATATTCCCAGGACGAAGAGCGCAAGGCCGGCAAAGAGCATCTCCATGCTCCAGAACCCCACAGTGAGAGTGATGAACGATATGATGCGATACTTGTGTAGTATCCACCGCAGGCCCCGTAGATTCGCTGTCATGGTGAGAGACACCTCGTAGGTCTGGAGGTTCTGCCCCGCCAGAAGCTCCACATAGATCGACCTTGGCACCCTCGAGCTCCGGGAGAAGACTACGCCCTCGGCGAGCGGCACCGTCATGGAGTAGGCGCCCTTCTTGGGGAAGAGGAGGTGGAGGGGGAGGAAGGCGAGGCGCCTAGCCAAGGAGACGGTTGGGTCTACGTAGGGCATTAGTGCCGGGCGGCGAGTGGTGAAGATGATGGATTTCGGGTCGACGAGGCTCCTGCCTGGCTCGGGCGGCTCGAGAACGTCTACGGCGGCGGAGAGATCGGTGTCCAGGAGATGAAGCGCAATCATGAAGTTGCCGCGATCCGTGTTCCGGGGCGACTCCGGCAGGGTCACTGTTATTGACACGTCATATTGCTGCTGCGTCTTGGGTATAGGCGGTGTGATGTGCGCGACTCCGAAGG
This sequence comes from Cephalotrichum gorgonifer, assembly GCA_900312665.1. Lineage (NCBI taxonomy): Eukaryota > Fungi > Ascomycota > Sordariomycetes > Microascales > Microascaceae > Cephalotrichum > Cephalotrichum gorgonifer. Next base: position 3,324,206 of record ONZQ02000001.1, read on the forward strand.
GGTTGTCGCCGATACTTTTTCAAGGGGGGGGCGCCCTCTCAGGTTAGTCTGGGTGGTCGTTGGTCGGATCGGAGAACTACGGCCCGTGTGCACCACTTACCCGTACTGGAGATAGACGGGCCATGACAAGGATTTGTCGGGGATGTAGCTCGCGAAGAAGATTGCCGTGGAGACGATGGCCACGAATAGGAGGGCCAGCGAGCTTCCAGCGAGCAGGGCTAGCTTCACGATGGCCCGGCGCGTGGTCTTGGACGTGACGGCATCGCGAGCGGCTCGGAGTATTCCCTACCAAGGGAGTCGGCGCCATTAGCTCCAAGAGGGGCCAATGCTGTGATAAGAGACTCATACCATTTTCCGATGATGCGATACGACAGCTTGTGCCGTTCTATGAGGCGCCTCGGAAGGCTATGGCGAAATGGGTTGGTGTTGAGGTTGGTGTTTGGCTGTTGTGGCTCTCATGCTTTGCGCCGGAGTGGTTTAAGCTCAAGCTGGAGTGTGCGTGTGTGTCAGTTACGTCAGACGGAGGTTGAAGCTAATTATTATTTATACCCGTCACATGCAAAACAGAGCAGACGTACGTCAAGTACGAGTACACTACTACCTGGCTAAGCTCTTCCTAAGCCAACACCCCTAATCTCAATCTAGTTCAAATAGAGAAAAAGAGACAGCCACGACTATTGTCTAACATGTGGAGGGTTCTACCTCTATTTGGTCATTGCATCATCCCGGCTTCTGGGCGGGGTGTCTAATCCGCACGTCTATGCCTACATGTATGAAGCGTTGGGATGTATCGCAACATACGCTCCGAACAGCGGAATATGTCTGTGCTTCTTGAAGTATCATTATGTTATTAGTACGTACCGAGCTAGCTGGATGAATGACGTCGTCTTCGTTGCCGCAGTTCCCATGTTGCACGTTCGTCACTCCATGTCTTTAATAACTAATACCACAACACATCACGATCACAGTCCACCTACACAGACACCTTCTTTCTGTGTACGGCGAATGAATTTATTCAGCTAAACATGAACATGAATTTCAAACCAGATCCCGAAGATTATCAATCTGCTAGCATCCCTCAGTACTCAATACGGAGAAGTCCAAACAAAATCATGCGCAAAATGCAGTCCCCGGGCGATAATTCATCAATCATCTCCCATCATGTATACCGTATACCCCCGTGACCAAATACACACGCCCAACCCTGTTATATCCCAACTCCAAGCACCGTCTTAACAGGGCTGGAGATAGTTGCTGGGAACAAGGCCGGCCCTGCCGTTGCCGCCGTGGACTTCGGCCTCCCACCAGCCGTCATCCTGGTGTCGGAGGACGGCCAGGAGGTCGCCCTTCGCGAAGCCCAGCTCCTCGGGAATAGCTGCCTGGTAAACGTAGAGCGCACGAGCTACAACCCATATACGTTAGCCATCGGGTCACGGGATAAGTAAATCTCGTTTTTCGCGAGGACGAGAGTGGGGAAGAAAACATACCAAAGTGCAAAATGGGTCGCCCATCCCTTGCATACTGCCTCGACGGATCCGCCACGCTCTTGCTCCGCTGCCGACTAGCCTGGACCGCGCCGGGCCCCTCGTACAGTCCCACAGTCCTAGAGCTGGAACTCGTGCCCGGCCGCGCCCCGTACCTCCCCCTCTGAGAACCGTAGCCATCATCGCCCCCGGGTGCCAGCTGTACCGCCATGTCGTTCATGGTATGGCTGCTCGAGGGACGGGCGTAGTCCGCAAACGGAGCTGGCGACACGCTCCGGGCGTGGTCGACAGGCGAGTTGTGGCCTGAGTAGTGGTGGCCCGACCCCCGACCCTGCGCAATGCTCATCTGCGATGGGGCTCTCTGGGCTGATCCTTGCATATTACTCATCTGTGAAGGGGCTCTCTGGGCCTGAGCGTGCGGATTGGGCGACACGGGCCGATAGCCCCTGTTGTACGTATCCTGGCTACCAGCCCGATGAGGGTTCGGAGACACGGGCCGGTAGCTGTTCCGGTACGCGTCCTGGCTACCCGCGCGGCTGGGATTGGGGGATGGCGCCCGGTAGCTGCCACGATACGCGTCCTGGTTTCCGGCGGGAAGTGGCGAGGCGCTTCGGCGAGGGGCGGGAGAAGCTGCTCGCGGGATTTCGTTGCCGAGGTTGCTTTGGTGAGGAGGACCCTGCGACCCATGGCCGCCGGACCCGCTGAACAGGCTCCTCGTTTGCCCCGCAAACTTCTCAGTCGCCTGCTTCATTGCCTTGGACGTGTGTGCCGAGGGAGGCACGCCGAGTCGTTGGACCTGCTGATCGTATGACGGTGGCGGCGTGCCTCTCATAGCGGCTGCTACCGCCGTGTTCGCCATCCTTGGCTGCGTGCCGGGCGCGGGCGTAGAAATCCCGGCGTAGTAGTCGGCTGAGACTCTGACGGACGAATTCTTGCCGCTAGCCACCCCCTTTAGCTCGGCTAATGCGAGGGCGATAGGGTCGTCTTCCTGGGCCTGCCTCGTCGTCGTTACCGCCCTAGAAGTATCCTGTGCGGACACAGGCAGAACGTTTGGCCCCACGCCGAGAGCGAGACTGGCGTTGGCGTCAATTGGGTCGGGGCTGTGGGACCTGTTCTCGCCGGCGGATATCTGCCCATGTTCATATCGCTGTTGTCGTTGAACAGGGCCTGGTTGATTGCTCTGGTTATTCGAAGGATGCCATGTGTTCCTGTTGGAGGGTGCCGGTGCCTGGACCTCCTTGACACTCTTTCGTCGGAAGGGGCTATGGTTCTGGAAGAACCCGCTCTTTTTCTTTAGCACTCGCTTGTCCTTCCCGGTGTCCGCCGCGTGGACCAGATCCTGCTTCGTGGGAGACATCTGGCCACTGGGGGGATCTTGGCTCGTAAACGAAGTCGGAATTGAGGAGCATTCGCTGCGCGAGTCGCGGCTTGATGGCCTTGCAGACGAACTCAGGTCGGACGATGTACCTGGTGGCCGGCAAAGCATCGTCATGCCGTCCATGGGGTATGGATCATGAGGGACGCTTGCGACTTGTCCATACTGGGAAACGTCAAGTCCATGGGGCCGCGTTTGGGACGGAGCGTGGAAGACCTCCTGTCGCTGCCTCTCTGGTTGTCTCTCTGGTTGCCTTTCGATCTGCCTCTCGGGCCGCCTCTCGATCTGCCGTTCTCCTTCACTCTCCACGCTCACCGACATCTTCTGCGGTGTCACTTTCTGAGGAGCCACCGCCTTCTGAGGAGTGACAGTGACCTCTCTACTTCCTGGGGTATTCGCACTGCCCAAACCCATGTCGTATGCCAAAGCCGCGTTAGGATCATGATGAGACTCAAAGACGGATGGCTGGGGTGAAGATGTCCGGAAGGCGGGATTTATGCTCCTAGGGAACTGTGCCACAGAATAGTTGTCGTCCTCTGAAGCTTCCGAGGGAGTATCGTTGATATCTCCCCTGCAGAAGTTGATATACTTGGGAGCGTCGGGGATCTCCTGGCCTGTACCCCTTTCGCTGATGAAGTTGGTGATATCCTGCTCGACATCCATCGTCTCAAGGGATAGTCTTATCTTCTCGCAAGAGGCGTCGTCGCTAACGCAGACAGCCGACGCGACGTTCGCAAATGTCCACAGACTGCTCTTCGTGAAGTCGAGCCTCTCCTCCTCCAAGTCTTGGAACTTATCCGCCGCCGCCTTCCACTCTCGATTCCATCGTGCTGTGGTGTCCTCGAGAGCCTTGATAGCGGCTTCGTACTCGGTGTTGGAAGTGGCCAAACTGATCTGCGTCTTCTCGAGCTTCGCCTTGTTCTTCCTCTCCTCTTGACCCATGACCATGTGGCCCTGGGCTAGGTACCCCTTGATCTTCAAGCACTCCTGCTCGTACTTGTCTCGCGTCTGGAAGGGGTGAACGGATTAGCCTCTCGCTGGGAAACTGGGGCCACAGAGCAAAACACCACGCACCTTGTGAACCTGTTGAGTCTGCTGGACCTTGGTTTTCAGCAGCTTCTCGATTCCGTTCTGTATAATCTTGCGCCGCTCCTTCATGCTTCCTGCGAAGGCGGCTAGTGGTTCGTCGAGCTCGGACTTCATCTGCGCCGCAACGTTCTGATGTTGGCGTGCCATAGCCTCGACTTCGGCTCGGACTGTGTCGAGGGATATCTTCAAACTCCCCATCTCTTGTGAGCCCAAGGGCTTTCGACATAGTGACACCAGTTTCCTCGCGTAATCGTCTTCGATGGATGCCCGTGCTAGGACGAGTCAGCTGAACAGGAACCGCTAGATGTGGCGCGACAATCGGAAATGGCCCTACCGGAATAGAATGCCCTCAACTCGTCGCTCGTTAGCTTCGCGCTGTGCATGCGCTCCAGAAGCGGCCCCACGCCGGCGTCATCTTTGCCCCAGAAATTGTTCGCGACTGCGCCGTGGCCACAGGTTAGTTTGAGAGACAGGGCGCGTAAGGATGGGGCCATGAGAATATCATACAAGAGAGCGCAACGGAGGGCGGCTCCGCTGTCGCGGCGGGCATCTTGAAGCCCTCGGGGATTAGATGCTTGAGTGTGAATTCCGAACTTGTTGACTGTTCAAAAGCAAGGAGGGATTGGTAAAATAGTGCGAAGTTAATGTGAACACGAAATATAAAGCCAAACTCTGGCCTGAAAGTTGAATAGATAGCACACCAGCTTGCTCAGGAGACGGGTTGATATCACTAGTTTGGCCCATGGTCGGACTCGGAAGTACACAGGGATCTTTGAAGCTGGTCATATTGCTTTCGGATTGCAGGGGGTACGTTGCTACAGTAACGGAAAGAGCTTCTCTTTCCCTGCATGTGGCAATACCTCGCATAAACTCTTAAACCGATCGATTATGCCACCCATTTCCCCGGATACTAACCGGAAGGCTGAGGCACGTGACCTTGGGTGCTGCTCAATCGCGGTCGGGTTGCGGCTCACAGGAAAACCCTCCGCAGGTGTACCCGGTACCTCGACCTCTGAACCCCTGCGAGCTCTTCTAGCCCGCGATAGAGGAACGTGATGTCCAGGTACGGCTTGACTTGGCTTATTACTTTGTATTACGGCGTAAACTAAGCGAAGAACTTGAGCTCAGGAGGACGGAAATTTGAGAAATAACAGAATCAGCCATAGGATGTTGGATGCGCTCGTGAATAGGCCCATATTCTTACCGGTTGTTGGCTTTTGGGGCGTTAAAGCTAGGGCCTTCTCGCTCCGAAGCATTAGGCACCTTCGCCGCCGAAACAGCCTACTAAGTACCTTATACTTACACTTTGACACAGATCATCCTCCTCAATCAGTGCCTGTCTTTGTTCATCGCTACTTCAACCACCTTCTCATTTTTCTCCACACCGTTCTTGACCAAACTTTACACGCAACTCCATCTATCCCCAACGGCCAGGTCTCCTTCCCACCACTTTGATCATTTATAATATTTTCAGGGGAGCCCTCGCTATTACCACCGTAATTCCCGCCATCCGTCAACGACTCGTAGCTCGATTCCGAAACCAAAACACGGTCGCGTTTGCCAGACGACAAGCTGCCCCATCTGCTGCATCTCCTCTCCGATCGCCTCCGCACCACCTCTCCGCACGCCATCCGCATCTTGGTTTGACAGGCCTGGGACTGCGAGTCTTCGGTTCCCAAACTTTCCGTCCAAAGCGGCCTGTTGCGCCTGACTTCATCGTCTTCGTCCATGCCGTGGAAAGGAATACGGTTGCAAGATAACGATATTTCGCCAGAATCCCTATCCGTACCTGCCAGTCTTTTCCGACCGCGGAACCTTCTCTGTCACCCGTTGACAGATACTCCGTGATCCCAACGCAACCTAATATACCTCCATGGTCCCACCACCTAGGACGGGATCGTTCTCGCCTAACCCTGTGCAGACGCAGCCGTCGGGACCCGGCCATCCGCCGCACTCATCTCAATCGGCCATCCTAAGTGCTGCTGGGAGTCCAAACACAAACAGCCCTACGGGGAGCAGCTCTCTGGCAAAGATTGCGACCACCCAGGTCTCTCTTTTACTCAGCACCATCAAGGACGAGAGTGATCCTAAATACGGCGCCCAGGTCACTCAACTTAGAAAAGTTAGTCGTCGAACCCCGCCCTGCTTCGCATCTTCCTTCCCCTTACCCCGACTTGCCGTGGTCCATCTACCACTGCCTTCCCGCCACATATTGACACGTCCGCCTCCTCTAGCTCATCGATGCACACGGCATGGAAGTTTATTCTCGATTCCTTTCGCGGCTCATAGCCGGAAATGCCCCCCAGATATTCCCTGGCCTTAATAGGCAGGTAGCGAACCCAGGAAACTACCCTCTCCTGGTTACGGAGATGCGCAAGATCAGTCATGATCCCGACCAAGCTACCAGGATTGCCGAGTCCATTGAATCTGCGACGGAAGATATCTTCCGAGACTTTGACTTGTCCACGTTCATGGAACACTTCAAGCTCGATGGCCTCGAAAAGACACTTCTAGCTTTGGCGTTCAAGCTGGGGTCACGTCCCGATCTCAAGACGAAGGGTCAGTCCCCGCCCCTGCCTGGCTTGGTTCATCCCCATCGTTTCCATCTTGTACTGACTTTGCATTCGATGAATAGCCGATGCCATTCTCTCGACGAACTTCCCTACCTTCACGTATATCCTGTCTCGGCCTGACCTCCCGGACCATTCCGACCTTACTCCCGCCTTCGTGGCCAAGATTGTCGACAGGTTCATCCAGTACCCTCCCCCTAATTTCCTCGCCTCGGCAAAACTGGAGCTCGCAGCCAAGGTCAAGGCGCGATACTTCCAACAAGATCAGCCACCGCCGTCGGAAGTCTTGGCAGCGCTCGACCTGATTCGGATCTTACCAGACAAGCCGTCCGGTTCCTTGGTGGCATACATCCAGCGAGCCAGCGGCGATATCACCAAGGATGAAGACACATGTGTCAGGTTCCTCCAGAACCGACCTGCGAACGTCCAGTGGAATGAGGAGCAGGTCGCAGCCGGCGTGATGTACTCCGTCATAAGCCAAACCTCGCGCTTTAACCCTTCGGTGCTGGTTGCCGCCTTGCGCAAGGTACTTTCAACAGGCTTCAGCTGGCTCAATGTAGTGGCTGCTTTCGACAAGGAGACCGCGCGCATCTCTTCGGACCAATTCTTGGCGCTTTACAAGGCGTTGCTCCCCGTTGCCCAAGATGAAGCCACCCGCTTCGATATCCAGCTCCTCTGGGGTGGAAATTGGGAGAATGCGGAGGCCCAACTGTCTTTCGTCTGTGCGTTCGCTTCCCTAACTCCCGACCAACTGGACGCCAGCACTATCCCTGGTCTTGTGCCAACCATCACCCTGGATTCCTATGCCGAGGCCACACAGCCTGTCCAGGAGCGAGCAGCAGTCGCCGTGAAGCACCCCCTCGTTTCCGTGGCCGCTCTCTCAGCTGTGTTCCACGTGGCGTTGCATTCCGTGCAAGCTTCCCAGAGCATTGAGGCAAAGCGACTCTTCCAGAATGTCGTAGTGCCTAACCTGGATATTTTCGTTGTGTCCGCCTTCGGCGTCCCTAAGCCCTGGCCCGGAATGGCGGTAGACACCCTGAACTCCCTGTTTGAGAACTTCCTCTACAAGAGATCTGCCGAATACGAGTTCGTGCTCTACAGTCTTTGGCAACGGGACAAGACCTGGGTCACGCAAAGACTTGTCGACACCCATGCCGCCAAACCCACTGATCTTCCCCTTATCTTCGAGCACGCCGTCCGGCATGGCTGGCTCGAAGATTTGGCCTTCCTGCCAAATGGCTTCGGGTTGGATCTCGCGGCTCTGGCACACGCTGAATCTTGTCTGGATCTTACCGAATGGGCACGACGAAATACCGAGCGCAGCGCGGAGATAGCCAGTTGCCTCACACAGTTCCTGATGATAAAGGCCAGCTTGGAGTTGCAGTTCCAGCGTTCGCCGGAAACCCACCCGCCTGTAAAGAATAGCACGACCCTGCAAGTCCGTACCGTCTCGGCTTTCCTTCAGATTCTCGAAGATTTCATGCCCCGGACCCCCGTTCAGGAACTGATCATCGTCCAACGGCAATGCATTACCGCATACCCGAGGCTGATCAACTACGGCGAGGGCTTTGACGACATCATTGACGCCAGTGGCAAGGATGGCAATGCACTCCCTCAGGCTGCCAACCTCAAGATGGAGGAGCATTACAAGAAGATGTACGGGAACGAGATCGAGGTTCGAGACATTGTGGAAGTTCTGGATCGCTACAAGCATTCCAGAGATCCTCTCGAACAGGACGTCTTCTCGTGCATGATACATGGACTCTTTGATGAGTATACTCATTATATCGACTATCCCCTGGAAGCCCTCGCGACTACTGCCGTGCTCTTCGGCGGTATCATCTCCCATAAGCTCATATCCGACCTACCCCTCAAAATCGGTCTTGGGATGATACTCGAATCCGTCAGGGATCACATGCCGGATGATCCGATGTACAAGTTTGGCCTTCAAGCGATAATCCAGCTTCTTCCTCGTTTCCACGAGTGGCCTGGGTTCTGCAAACAGCTGTTGCTGATACCTGGGCTTCAGGGTACAGACGCCTGGATGCGGGCCGAGGAGGTAATCCGTGAGCAGGACGAGCTGGCGATAGGCAGGGTCGGTGGCATGCCTGCGGGAGTGCAGCTCGAGACCTTCTCTGACGAGGCGCTGGCGAATGGAATGCCGCAGGAGGGTGATCAACAGGTGGCACCGTTCACTGCTATCAACGTTGACCCGCCTCCGTCAGACATAGAATTCGAGGATCCCAGCCCGGATGACCAGGGCAAGATTCAGTTCGTGTTGAACAACCTCACAGAGACGACATTGCAGTCAATGTGCAGCGAACTACGCGAAATGCTGGATCGGCGACACCAACAATGGTTTGCGAGCCACCTCGTCGACGAGCGAGCAAAAATGCAACCCAATTACCATCGCGTCTATCTAGAGCTTGTTAACCTGCTCGAGGAGAAGTCGCTTTGGGCGGAGGTACTTCGGGAAACGTACTGCAGCGTTTTCCGCCTGCTGAACGCCGAGAGTACCATCCAAAACTCTACCGAGAGGACACACCTCAAGAACCTTGGAGGTTGGCTCGGCCTGCTTACCCTCGCGAGGAACAAGCCGATCAAGCACCGAAACATTGCCTTCAAGAAATTGCTTCTCGAGGCCCATGACACCAAGAGGCTAGTGGTTGTCATACCCTTTGTCTGCAAGGTTCTAATCCAAGGGGCGCTTTCCACTGTCTTCCGGCCACCCAACCCCTGGCTCATGGACATCATCCACCTCCTCATCGAGCTGTACCATCATGCAGAGCTGAAGCTCAACCTCAAGTTCGAGATCGAAGTCCTCTGCAAGGGCCTGAATCTAGATCACAAGAGCATAGAGCCATCTGGTGAAATTCTGAATCGGGCCATGTTGGAGGAAAACGCTGAAGCCGCCGCCCAGGAGACTCTCGACGCTTTCGAAGGTATTGGTCTCAATGGAATCGCTTCCGGGCTAGGAGCCGGGCTTACCTCCCAGGCGATGACGCCCGTGATTCCGGATATTGGTCCGATGATCACCATCCCACCCACCAATGAAATGGTCGTCAATGCGACTCGACTCCACGAGATCGTCCGAACCGCACTGTCTCGCGCGCTGACCGATATTATCCAGCCAGTGGTCGACAGGTCCGTTACCATTGCGGCCATATCTACGCAACAAATGATCCACAAGGACTTCGCCATCGAGCCGGATGAGAACCGGCTGCGCGCATGCGCTATCAATATGGTGAAGGCAACGGCGGGCAGCCTCGCGCTGGTTACGTCCAAGGAGCCCCTGAGGGCGAACTTTACCAACTACATGCGCAACTTGTCGAATGATCTTCCGCAGGGCCTTCCCGAGGGTACCATCATGATGTGTGTCAATTCAAACCTCGAACAGGGCTGTGCCATCATCGAGAAGCAAGCCGAGGAGAGGGCGGTGCCTGAAATCGAGGAGATGATTGAAGGGGAGCTCGAGAGTCGGCGTCGACACAGGGCCCAGAAGCCAATGGAACCTTATGCCGGGCCGTCCCTGAACCGCTGGGCATCCGCGCTTCCTCAACCGTACCGCCTCGTCGAGGGCATGGGCGGCCTGACTCCCGAGCAGATGGCAATATACGAGGACTTTGCCAGGCATCCTCGTAGCACAAGCGCCTCACAACAAGCGCACACTCCCGCTGTTCCCGACGCCACCACTCGGTCGATTACCAATGATGTCCTCCAGGAGCAGTTCAACTCACTGCCCGGCATTCAGGCTGCTTCAGAGACGCCTTCTGTCCCGCCCCTTCCCACCCAGGTCCAACCGTACCCGCCTATTCAGTCAGCTGGCGCCGCTAACGGCCGCCCCCAGACTGCGCCTGTGGATCTCAATATGATGGCCACACGGTTCCAGAAGCTCCTACTTGAGCTTCAGCGTGTCGCCATAGAAGCGAGGGAGGAGCATTACCACGACCTACCTCGTCCTCACACCATCCTAGACCTCGTCGACGCCCTCACACAGATCATCATCAAGACCTCTCAGGGCTCCGAGGAGATGTCTCTCTTTGCTGCGGACCAGATCAGCCAGCTCCTGTTCAGCAACATGGAGGATAGTCTCGCTCTGGAATGTCTAGCCCACATTCTCGAGACCCTTCGGAAGATCGCCGGCCCGGCGGTGAGCAGCCGCATCCGAGCTCTCTTCCGGCAGCAGCCCGGTCAATTCTTTCTGCATCTGCCCCTCCTCACCGCGCTATCAGGGACCGATTTGATTGAATGGAGGAACATTGACGCCGCTATGGCAAAGCTCTTGGAGCAGAGGAAGGAAGGGTCCCTTGAATTCCTGGAGAGCCTGCTCGATCTCACCCTCCTCAACGACCGGCCGCTCGCCCTCCACGCCGACTTTGTCAGGACGCTGGAGGATGCTTGGGCGTGGGTCCTGGAGACGCCTCGCTCCGAGGTTGCGCAGCGCGTCAAGGCCAAGTTGACTGGCGCGGGGCTCGCAGGTGTCGTACAGTCACCGGGCACCGATGGCCCGATGGCTCAGCGCAAGGACCAGATGGAGTACGTATTTGATGAATGGGTCCACCTCTGCAACAACACCAACGCTACCGAGAAGTCGATGCTAGTGTTCCTGCAGCAAATCCAAGCCAAGGGTATCATCGGGAACAGGGACGACTTCTTCCTCTTTGTCAGGGTGGCCATCGACTTCTCCATCGACAGGTTCGAGCAAGTGGTGCACACCGGCGGCGTCTTGGAAGCATTTGTATCCATCGACTCGCTGGCGCACTTCATTGGCATCTTTGTCCGAGCCCATCCTGGCGACTCGTCCGATGCAACTGAGAGCCGGCCAGCATTCCTCGAGTCGATCCTCGCGCTGCTGACACTAGTCCTACACCACCACCACATGAAGAGGGGCGAACACTTCAACCAGAGGGCCTTCTTCCGACTGATGTCTATGATGCTACATGAGATCGACGGGCTCATTGATCACGTGTCCGCCGCTGAGCGCCTTGAGATGATCGTCAAATTCGCCGTTGCGCTGCGAGACTCTGGGCCGCAGTACGTCCCCGGCTTTACGTATGGTTGGATGTCACTTATACAGCACCGCATCTTCCTCCCAATCGTCCTCGGTTCGGACAGCCAAGCGGGCTGGGGTCCGTTCACTAGACTCCTTCGCGATCTTCTGGAGTATCTCGGCGACCAACTCAAGTCGCCAGACCTTACGACATCGAACAAGGAAGTGTACCGGTCCGTGCTCAAGTTCCTCGTCGTGTTGCAGCACGACTACCCCGACTTTATTGCGGCCAACTACAACCAGCTATGCTGGGCAATGCCAAGCCACTGCGCTCAACTGTTCGCGACGGTTCTAACCGCCACGCCACCTTCGGTGCAGAAGATGCCCGAGCCACCTCAGGAGGGCCTGAAGGCGACCAGCCAGGTGGACGAGCTCGAGGACGCGCCGGTAGTCAACCGAGACATCGTGGAGGTGCTCCAACGGCGTGGGGTCCTCGACATCCTAACGCAAGCCCTCCAGGATGGACCTTCAGAGGGCGCACTTGCGCACATTGTGCACTCAGCCACCCGGAGCGACATCAGGGGGGCCACTAGCTTCGGCTACGCTCCGGTCACGGTAGATGTCGGCCTTCTCGAGGCCATCCCCACATACGTGGCAGGATTTGCGGTAGACCGGGCACGGCAGAAGGGCGGAGCCGTGTATACGCCGGGTTCCTCGGACAGCACAATCCTAGGTCTCCTCGTGCGGGAGCTGAACCCTGAGGCACGTTATTATCTCGTATCGGCGATGGTCAACCAGCTTCGGTTCCCTAACGCGCACACGAACTACTTCAGCCACCTGCTCCTGGATGTCTTCGGTCACGACCTCAACGACGCCGAGGAGAATGAGGTTCGGCAGCAGATCACGCGCATCCTGCTAGAGAGGCTTGTGGGCTACTGGCCGCAGCCTTGGGGCTTGATGGTCACCATCGTGGAGCTGTTGAAGAACGAGAAGTACATGTTCTTTGACCAGCCATTCATCAAGTCGGCACCAGAGGTGAGCTTCCTTTTTCAGGAATACTATACTCTTCGGCAGTGTAAATACCATATAGAGACACACGCTAACACTAGTGACAGGTGGCCGATAGATTCCTGGCGGTTCTGAGGCAGTAGGCAGCAAGGACCCAGCCACGCGTCGCTCCAACCGGGACAACTGAAACCCATTCTCCTCCCGTCATGAAGATGGTGATTTCCCGTCTACCCTTACGATACAACTCTGAAAAATGCCGCTCGATGAATGGGATGGATGGTGTAATTGAATGCATGGATCATGCCACGGGCAGCAGCAGCAGCAGGTGCTTTACATGAAGGGCCAGCTTGTTGAGGTGGCGGCGGCCCTTTTTTCTCATCAGAACTCTTCTTCCCTTTACAGCCAGCGGAGGATGATTTTTGTTTTGCCGATGGATACGGGTGTTCCGACGGTTGGCACGATTACGGAGGGATGAAAGAGAGGGGGTGGGTTCGTTCTTTGTTTACTGTTTATCATGTACAAATGTAAAATACGGTAGAATTGGGGAAGGGTGGGGGGGCTAGGCGCAAGAGCGTTTATCTGGCATTTACTATCCATCATCATGGACAACGAGGCGGAGGTGTGTATATACTAAGCGCTTGTCTGTTGACCCTGAGTCCGTTCCATTGCTACTATGTACTTGTTCGAGTGCGTTCGTGAGAGGAGTGTTGTTGGGAAGGGAAGCCAAGGTTTGTGCGGAGCCACGATGATATTACGAGTATTTCAGGTACTTGTTGTACTCGCCGTTTGTGGAGACGCCTTTAATAGTGGTCTGACAATTTGCGTCGAAGGTCTTAGCTTCCCACGAGGCAGGGCGGGTCTTCTGGTAGTTAGCTAAGGCAGGGGACATGCCGCTATTCTGGTGGGGCGAGCCTAGACCCGACCCGCCGCGAAAAGGAATATCTCGGGATTCCGATCCCAAGGAGCTAGCTAATAGCTGAGGGAAATTCTAGGGTGTCGCGTGGTGCGCAGCGAATTACTCGGGATACGAAGCCTTGGCGCGTTTCCGGTTTTGGCTCTTTGGTAACCCCCCATTCATTATATTACGAGTAGGTTTTTTTTCTTCATCTTATACTACTAAGTAGTCCAGTATATAGTAGTATGGAGGATGGAGCATGGAGCAACGTACCCGTACTAAGGTTGTGTGTAATAATGTTGCGGCTTGTTGGCCGAGGGAGTTGTTGGTATACTTGTAAGTTGCCGAGGAATGAATTCACGAATCATAATTACATAGCTAAGACACATTTTGTTCAGTTTGAGATGGCAGTGTGTGGGGTTCTTTTGTCCAGGCGCAGTACTGAGTATTACGTCCTCCTATCCTGTTGGTGTAAGTCGGCCCGCCGAGAGCCGACGATTCCGGAAATTGTTCAGGTGGACACTTCGTTAATATTCGACTGGAGTATGTAAGAACAATACCGTCCAACTCGTGCGCGCAGTCATCAATCTACTCGTACGAGTAGTCTCACAGGCTCTCCTGCCGCTAAGGGGGATTAGATTGACTGGTAGGACCCCTCACCAGCCACGAAACGATCGAAGGAGGTGAATCACAGGGGGCGGGGGGTTTGGGATTTTGGGTTGTAATAGGGGTTGGTCTGGGGGGGCTGACATCAGGGTCTCACATTGAAAGGCAACGACACCACGGGTGAAACGAAACTCGGTTGCACAGGCGACCATTGATTAATACAATGAAGTAATACCGGCCGGGTCAGCTCCAAGTTCTCCGTCAAAGTACTACGTATACAAGTACCACATGCAATCCCCACTCCCATCCCCACTAATACCAGGGAAGGGCAGGCATAATGCATTCCACTGTATTAGCTGCATACCTGGGTCTGCACGAACTTCGATGCACGTACAGAATGTACGGAATAGGCAACGCCAACCTATATAACGTAATCAGGCTTGGACGTATGTGGCGTGGGACAAGCCTTTTCCAGGTGGAAGGAGCTCCGGGAGTGGGTGCCTGGCGAATTGGCCGTCGCCTGATTGGCCGATGAGATGCAAGGGGTCCCCACTTAGTATCAATCCACTAGCCAGGCGTGAGGCATGAATTACGAATGAGAAAAAAGACAGGGAGAGAGAAAACGGCAAAGTGGGAGAGAAAGAAAGAAAAAATAAAATAAAATAAAATAAATAAACTAGGGGCGGGCACTTGGAGAAAGAGGGATGGTGTGGGGGAGTGTGGTAATGGAGAGACGGCAAGAAGAAGAGAAGAAGAAAAAAAAGGCGGTCAGTGCTGCCAAGAGGTTGCAGTTGGTTCTGCATGCCTGCGCGCATGGGCAGCACACGAGCAAGGCGAGGGAAAAAAAAAGTTGGGGGGAGTGAGAGCGAGAGGGAGAGAAAACAAGAAAAAAAAAAGAGGGAAAAAAGAGAAGCGGGAAGGTAAAAATAAAATAGCAGCAGGGGTGGGTGGGAGGCTTGAACCGGCCAGCCAAGGAGAGGTCGAGGAATTTTTTGAAACGGGGGTGGGAAAGACGAGCTAGGCAGGGAACATCTCTGCGGAAGGAGGGGACTTGGGAACTTGGTTAAGAAAAAAAGGGAAAGACGAAAAGAAAAAGGAAAGAAAAAAAAGTGGCGCCTGCTCTCCCGCACCCAGCTCCCCCCCCCTGCTTCCGCCTCCCTTCTCATATCACCCTTCCAACAGCCCATCATTCCCCTTTCCCCTCTCTCCCCATTGACGTCGCCACCTCCTTTGTTTATACACCCTCAACTCCTACGAAATACTCAACTTTCTTCCTCTTCCACCCTTGAGCCCGAGTGAGCCCAGTCCCAGCGCAATCCAGTACATGTAGACCTCAGACAAACGAAGACAGGCGCTTTCACTTTCACCAACCGCCACCGAGCCAAAAGTCGACTCGGGCGAATCAAAACATCATCCCACTCTCAGGAAGTTTTGAGTCGGGGATAGAAAGAGAAGACGGACCCAAGACAAAGGGGACACAATAGAAGCTCACCCATCACACATAACATAATGCCATACAATACGAGACGGAAGTCGCTCTCCCTGCCGTCCCTCGGCATCCACGTTCCTATGACGCACGCCGCCAGGGCGGCAGCCGCCGCCGCCGCGAGTCGAGCCACGACGCCCACGCCCGCCCGTAGCAATGAGTCCTCGACGCCCGAGACGCCTTCGCCGTCCGAGTATCAACAGACAAAGAGGCTAAAACGATCGCACAACCTCGTCGAGCCTGCGCCCGCCAAGGCGCATCCCCCCGCCACCAGGATCAAGACCGAACACACGCCGCCGCCCTCCTCCCCCGAGTCCTCGCCCTCGCCCGACATGCCAGCCGATGCCGACACGACAAGGAAATCGCTAAAGAAGGGGGGATCGGAGGCGATAAATGATACCATTGTCGAGGCCGTCATTGGGCAGCTTCAGGCAACCGGGAATCGCCCACACCTGGTAAAGGAGCTGGCGGCGGTCCTAGCACAGCGATTGGCCATTGTGCAACAGTGAGTACTGCCTGTGTCACCTACTTATCCCTCACCATCCATCTTGCGACCCATTATATCCGCGCACCGCCAGCACCAGCGGCAGCATTGCTAACGTTCGCTCCCTCCCCAGCTCCGCGAATCCCTGTGCTATCATCTCGTCCCGCCTCGCATCATTCCTAAAGAGGACATGCTGGACCGAGTCATCACCCTGTCCCCTCGCCAAGGAGCTGGAGGCCGTCCACCCCAGGCGGACTTACTTCTTCCTCACCACCACCCCGCGCCAGCCTTTCCCCACCCAGCCGCTCCTCTTCACCCTCCCCAAACCACCGACTATCTCCCCATCCATTTCCAGCGACGAGGACCTGTCGTTTGAGGAGGCCATCGACGACACGGACGACTCCGATATCGCCCTCGACGCAGAGATAGAAGCAGACCTACACTCCCGCCGGGCCCTCTCCCCTTCTCCCGAGGTCGACCTCTCCTCGCCCGAATTCGACGACATGGACGACGACCTTGACTCCCCGCCCTCCCTCGGATCCTCGCGAGCGAGTCTCAACCTCGACCGCGAGCGTCGGGCGAGAGGCACGTCACCGCCACTGGAGCGCGACGAGAAAGAGTTCACACAGACGGCCAACGGGCTTCAAAAACGGAAGATCGGCCCCGAGACGGACGAGCCTGTCGAGCCGGCGGCACTGGGTGTCCTCGACGAGGGGTCTAAGTTCGACTCGCTGTTCTACGACTACCGGTCCGCTAACCTGGGCATCACGATGCTGGTCAGCCCGCCGATGAAGCCCAGTGCCTACATGCCGAGTCCGTACGTCGGCGGGCTGAAGAAGGATGGGGAAGAGAATTGGGTCAAGATCGGGAGGCTCTTGGATTGGGACTCCACCCCCGAGACGATGGAGCTCGAGGAGCTTGATTGTCTTCTGGACGCGTATTAAAGGGGGAAACAAAGATATCCGCCTATGAAGAATGAGAAATAGAAGTGGAAGGCACAGGTGGCCTGGAAGCTAACAAAAGCAAACGGAGACTCGCGAGACTTTTTTTTTTCCTTTGGGGGCAGAAAAAAAAACCGGCGAGGTATGCGTGGTGTTTTGTTCTGATCTTTTTTTTTTCAGCCTTATTTTTTCTCTACATGTACGAGAGCGAAGGGTGACGGCCAGCTTTACACTTTTACAGCGAACAGGGAAAAAAGGGTTGGGGAGTCTGGCGATTGATTACTTGGGATTGGGGAGGCGTCTATTACTTGCTGCTTTTGCTTGGGCTCTTTCACTCCTCCTTTTTTTTGGGTTCCCTGCGGGGGTGGTTTGCGAGGTGTTATATGGTTGGCTGGATGGAGAATTGGGGGGAATTGGAGAATTTGGAGAAGTCATTTGGGGTGTCAAAAAAATCAAAATTGAGGGACCTAAAAGATTGGGGACGTAGGTGGGATATTACATTCTACATTTTTCGCCGCTCAGCTATATTCTAATACATACTTATACCGGTATTCTTGGGGGGGAAAAGTCCCTTTTCTTGGAGTAGTCTAATACATTTTATAAATATCCTTTGTATCCTTCCTATCCTATTCTTACACCGCCTTGTACATCTATATCGCCCATACTATGGGCGCGGGGAGGGAAGCTTGGCGTGCAGGTGCTCACATCTAAAGAAGGGGCAACGGGCCGGAGCAAGCAAGCCAGGGCAGGTCCGTACATCACCTACGCCTCCTCGACAACTTTCAACTCGATCCAGAGCACCGTGCCCCCCTGCCACCCCGGCCGCTCGACCTTGACGACCTCGACCCTCCTCCCGCCGATGCGGTCCCTGCAGGCGTCCCTGACGACGGCCTCGAGGTCTCTGTTCCACCAGCACCCGTACTTTGTGAAGTGGGCGGGGGCGTGGCGGTCGAGCCACCAGTTCATGAGGCTCCAGGTGCCCCTCCCGTGCTCGAGGAGGTATATGCGGCCCGAGTCCGGGCGGAGCAGCGGGGCGAGGCTCGAGAGGACGGCCTTTGGGTTGGAGACGGAGCAGAGGCCGAATGTCTGGATTATCGTGTCGTAGTGTCTTGCGTGACCGGGCGCGCCGCCGCCGGAGGGGGAGGGGGAGGGGTCGCGGGAAGAAGAGGGGGGAGGTAGGTAGGAGAGGGCGTCCGACTTGACGAGGCGGATGGCGTCGGAGAGGAAGGAGACGGCGCCGGCCGCGACCTCGCCGTCGTCGTTCCGGAGCACCGTCACCGTCGGCTCCGCCGTCTTCAGGGCCGGGACGGACTTCTTAAGCTTCGAGGCGGCCACGTCGAGCATGTCGGACGCGATATCCACGCCCGTGAACGAGAGCATCTCCCCCCTCTCCTGCTCGTCGTCCGCCTTGGGCTGCTCCGCCTTGCCCTTCGCCGCCTCACCTGCACCCCTACCACCCTTACCGGAGCTGCTACCTTCCTCCGCCCTACCCTCGCCCTCGCCCGCCCCCGGAACGAGGGCGTCCCAGTCGTAGCGCGCAAAGTTCCGCCCCGTGCCCACCGCGATCTCGAGCACGTGGCCCCGGGCCCGGCCGGCCAGCTTCTCCCTCAGCTTCGTCACGCCGGTCCTGCTTTCCTCGTAGTCCAGCTCCTTGTCGAACTCGGCGGCCGAGATGCCAGACAGGGAGGTCGGGCGCCCGGTCGGTTCCGTGGCGGCGGCCGCGGCGGCGCCCCGGGCGTAGAGCGGGTCTGTCGGCGTCGGGCGGGAGGGGTCGGCGGACGACGAGGAGGGGACGACGGAGACGGCGGCGAAGTAGCCGAATACGACGGCGAGCGCGAGGGCGCCGGCCAGCGGGGCGGTGATGAGCTTCTTGCCATTTTGGGGCGGAGGGGGCCCCGTGGGCTGGGGGTTAGGATTGGGCTTGGCTTGGTAGGGCAGAGGTGGTGGTTTGGACTTGGGTTTCGGTTTGGAGCTGGGCGGCTGGTCAGCATGCGCGCATCTCTCTCTCTGTCCCTCTCTCTTCGGGAATATAAGATGGGTACGGGGGTAAGGGATGAGTAAGATCGGACGAGGTGTCCGGATATGTACCGCGGAGCACCGGAGTTCCGGGGTACCAGGGACGACCACTTAGGAGGTGTAGTAAAGCACAACGTAAGAGAATAAGAAAAAGCACGTGAACTTACGGTCGAGGCGCTGTCTTCTTCGCGGCAGGAGCCGCCCCCGAGGTGGAGAAGCCGGCGCGGGAGCTCGGACGGGCCTGCCAAGGCAAGCACAGCCGAGACGACCTGCGACAGGCTAACATGGGGGGATGGATAGCCAGGTGGAAGGAGGAAGGTACAAGGGGGGGGGCGAGGGGTAAAAGGGAAAGAGCCACTGGTGCGTCCCTGCCCTGTGGGCTGCGTCCGGGTGGTGCGTCTTGTGGAGCGGCTAGATACGCGGTGTGTGATGTGTGAGTTTCACGTTCAGATTTGAGATTTGAGATGAGCCAGTCAGTCAGTCAACCCTCCAGTAGAGTGAGCTCCTAATCTCATCAATTGGCGTGCTGTGCTGAGCTGTGTGAAGGTGGGATCCGGTTCCCGATATTTACCAGGGAGGATGAATAAGTCCGCGGGACATGGGACACGGGGCAGGGCCGTGTTTTTTTCCGTTTTGGTTGGTGGTTGGTTGGGTTGGGTCCCTGGTTCGGCTGTGAGGTGAGTTTAAGAAACGCGAACCTTTTGCCTGGGGGGATTTTAGCCCTGCGGCTTGCCAAGCAGGGGGCCGCCTGTTTCCAGGGACCCCTCGAGCCCCTGGGTTATGTCACGGCCCCGCTTCTCCCTCTCTCACTGTATCGTTCCTTCCCTCACATCCAAGTCTAACAACACACGCTGAACAACACCTTACGTTCTTCACCCCTGAATCGTTTCTTTTTTTCTTCTTACCTTTTTTCTCACACGGCTGGATTTAAACTAAATTACGAGGACTCGCCTCCCCTCCAGATAACCTTAAACCGTGCATGGGAAATACATGTAGGCACGCGACCCTGCAGCTCGGCTCCGTCCTGCAGCTTCTTCTGCAGGAGTTCGTCCATCTCGTCTGGAGGTGGTGGCATGGCATGGCACCCACCCTGCCGGCTTTTTCTGAAATTTCACATTCCAGGTGGGAACGAGCACTTACACTTACATATATTATCCGTATAACCTTACATACACACACACACACACACACACACACACACACTTACATGGAAGGATATGAAACAACCCACGAAACCTCACCAATACATGATCCTCACCCTCGAGCCCCCCCTTCTTTTCTGTCAACCCCGGAATTGAGAAATGTCCTGGTCCCGAAGGGGGAGGAAGCTTTTGGGATGATTTTCTTATATTAATCCCCGTAGGTATATAGTAGGAGAGCGGCATCCCCTTTTTGTGATGCTGCTCTCCCTCCCGTCTGGTCGTCCGAACATCTTGCTTTCTTTGTAAATAATCATTGTGAAGTTATACGCCTCCTCCTCGTTCTATTTTTCTCTTCTTGTCTGCCTTGTTCTCTTCGTCCGCCTATACCCGTCTTGTCCCTCGACTCCCTCCCCCATCTCTCGTAATTCCATAATCATGTACGAAGGAAGTGAGTCGGAACCCCCCCCCTTTCCCCCTTCCCCTTCTTGTTCCCCAACTAACAAGGCCTCCAGAGAATCAATACCACTATGCCCTCAGCTCCAACCAGGCCTGGGCCGGCTACAAATTCCACCAGAACCCCGACTTCTTCCGCAACCAAGCCATAGGCGAGACGCCCTCGATCCGTACGTTTGCCGCCTTTTCTCCCCACTTCCTCTCCTCTTCCTCCTCTTCTCCTCTCCCTCCCTCCCTTTCTCTCTCTCTCCCCCGGACTAACAAACGCCCCCCCTACAATCCAGTCTGGCTCGGCTGCTCCGACTCCCGCATCCCCGAGACCACCATCCTAGGCTGCCAGCCCGGCGACGTCTTCACCCACCGCAACTTCGCCGCCATCGTCTCCCCGACCGACATCAACACCTCCGCCACGCTCGAGTTCGCCGTCGCCCACCTAAAGGTCAAGCACATCATCCTCTCCTCCCACACCTCGTGCCCGGCCTCCGCCGCCTGCCTGTCCGGCACCCGCGTCGGCGGCGTCCTCGACACCTGGCTCACCCCGCTCAAGAGCGTCGTCGCCCGCCACTGGGACGAGCTGCAGGTCATAAAGGACGAGCACTCGCGCGGCGCCCGCGTCGCCGAGCTCGGCGTCGAGGCCGGCGTAGAGGTCATCATGTCCAACTGGGTCGTCAGGGAGGCCGTCAAGGAGAGGGGGCTCGAGGTCCACGGCTGCATCTTCGACGTCTCCACGGGGCGCCTGAGGGACCTCGGCATCGGCACAGACGGCATACAGAGGGGCAGCATCGTCGGCGGCGACGAGGTCGTCAGGGGCAGGCACGCCACCCTCGTCTTCAGGGACGGCGGCGCCACCATGACGGCGCAGTAGAGAGAGAGAGAGAGAGAGAGAGAGGAACTTTACACCCACGGGCCGGTCCTCCGCCGTCGGTCCTTCGAGTGGAGCTTTCCACGGAAGGTCCCTCTTTTTTTCCCTTCCATCTTTTTTCTCTCTTCTTCCTTTCTTTTTCTCTTCTCACTACTCGTCGTTGTGTACGCTAGCGCTTCCCATCTCACATCGCATCGGCATCTAGATCGCCTCCTTTTCTTCCCTTGTTGTCACCATACCCTTGTTATATTGCCATCCTGTTAGTTAGCATGCGTCTCTTCTTCGAACACAAACCAGGGGTTACGTACTCCACTTGCCATCACCGAGTTGCCTTGTGATCTGTGAACCCTCAGATGTGAAATGTCATGATTCCCATCGGAGGATCTCACTCATAATTGTTAACCCCCCTTCCCCGGCCACGCCTCCCTTATTACCCTAACATCGCTAGCAGATAAACGAATATGGGATCCAAGCCGCGCAAGAATGGACGGGGGTTCGAGATTAGCTGGGATATCCATCCGCTGGTGTTGCGACTCACAGCTCACAGCTCACGGATCATACAGAAGGGCGTCCCCTCATGTCAACAATTCTCTTTTAAAAAGGTTCATGAATCCTACCAGGCCCATCCATAACCCGAGATATCCTCCCAATAAAAACACCATGCAGTCCCGGCTTTTCCAAAACGTGCTTTTCTCCTCTTATATCCAGAAAAGAGTAAAAGGAGTCGCGGCGACCCAAACAATCCCCGAGGAGTGAAGCTCTCCCCCCTCCGTAGGATAGGTATCATGATGCCCATGCTTCCCGTGTCAGCCGTTTGGCTATAGTCCCATGGCCCTAGTTCTCCCTCCCCATCCCGCCCTGAGGTAGTCGGTGGTCAAAGCCCGGTCTCCTCACAAAAGACCTCATGAATACCGTCCCCTTCCGGTACTTCATAACATTGATGGGCTACCTCCGCGGGGGCGGGCCAAAAAGACCGAAAGCCAAGAGAAAAAGAAAACCCGCCCTCCAAAAAAGCACCGCACCATAAGCTAGGAAAAAGAAATATGTAAATGATGCCACATGGACAGTGTATAATAACGCAAGTATACAGATAGGATGGCGGGTGGTGGAAGCCCGGAGGAATCACACCGAGGCCCGCCCTTGTTAGTACATAGGTAAGGGTGCCTCCCCCTTCCCACGCGAGTTGGTGGCGCCACTCGGGGGCGTACCCCCCCGTCCCTAATCTAGGGCAGAGTCCGTACGGGGGTACCCCGGACGCCGAAAACGCGAGTCAGGGTTGGCACGCCGATCTCACCTCACGGCGCGCCAACCCGCACACTGGCGCCACGGAGAGGAGGAGTCCGAGAGCTACACGCATGCATTAAATGCGTAGGTCGTCGGAGAAGTTCTCGGAAATAGGCACCAGAGACAAGGCGCAAGGTAAGACGGCAGGGAGACGCCGGCGGGTAGAATGGATGGGAAGCCCCTCCCTCTCCACCTTAGAGTATCAGGCTCTTCAGGTTCTTCTGGATAATCATGTCCTGCACCGCCGCCATGGTGATCTTGAGCAGGTTCGTGTCCGTCGCCGTCGTGAAGTAGCCGTAGATCTCCTTGTCGCTATTCCGGTTCAGCGCTCGGAACTTGTCGAGGAAGTAGTTCTTTGCGGCGATAAAGTCGTTGGTGGCGCCGTGGTAGTCGGTGAATCCGTAGTCCGTGATAGGACTCCTGGTGAGCTTCTCCTCAAAGAGGTCCACCTTGTTGAGGAAGAGGATGAGTGCGGACTTGGTGAACCAATGTGAGTTGGCGATGGATTCCCACAGCATCAGCGCTTCTTGTGTTTGGTTCTATGGCGGGTCTATTATTAGCTTCGGGACACACGTATCGGAACCACGCGCCCCTCTTCCCGGGGCCGACTTGGCCTATCACACATACCCCGTCCTTGTCTTCTACGAGACACTGGTCGTAACCGCTAATGGCGACTAGGAAGAGCAGACAGTTGACGTTCTCGAAGCAGTGTATCCACTTCTTCCGTTCCGACCGTTGGCCGCCCACGTCAAACATGCGGTATGTTAGCTGGCCGAGGTCGAATACGGTCTCGGTTATACCCGTTGTCCGTAGCCGCGAGCGTAGGAGATCTTGGTCGGTAGGGACGTAGGACGCAGCCCAGAGGCGGTCGAGGTCGTCGCAGAAGCTGTCGCGCGCAGAAAACCGCATTAGCCTTGCCGTATGGGTGGATTGCCAAACACGCACTCTCTCCGGTTGTCGCACGCACTCCGGTGGCCGCCACCTCGGGGAAAGAATAAGGGAGGGGAAGGTGTCACTCACTATGCCAGGTTGTCGTGTAAAGCGTATTCGTTGCCCTTCTCCATCGCCTTCCTGACGCCTTGGTCTTGCCAGAGCGCCTTGATAGGGCCGAGGAAGTCTATCGGTAATGGGGCGTTGGGGCTAGTTTCTTGCTCGACCATAATGTGCGCCATGTTTTTCTACGGTAGAATCAATCGTTAGCCGGAGTGTCTCGAGCTTGCCGCCGAGGTAGGTATCCACCCGGGCGACGGCAACGGACGAGGAGTGCAGCTCGACGGGACGGATGGGGCTTGCTTGCCTCGTTCTCGGGATTCTCAAAGGCGATATCCATCTCGTTCATGGCCTCGAAAATCATCTGGAAAGATTGGACGACATTGTTGAAGATGACGGGCTTCCAATCCAGCTTTTCCGACTTGCTGAATCCTTGGGAGTAGATCAACTTCATCTGCTTCAACACGGTCGACTTTCCGGACTCTCCAGCACCTGATTGGAAAGAAATGCGCGCGTCAGCCAAATGGAGAATATACCTCGTACATCCGGCTCTTGCCGGCGGGAGGTGGCCGAA
Organism: Cephalotrichum gorgonifer; assembly: GCA_900312665.1. Lineage (NCBI taxonomy): Eukaryota > Fungi > Ascomycota > Sordariomycetes > Microascales > Microascaceae > Cephalotrichum > Cephalotrichum gorgonifer. The sequence goes on from ONZQ02000001.1 coordinate 3,348,455, forward strand.
GAAACGAGGGCTTCCCGGCCGGCAAGAGAAGGAGGGGAGCGGGGCTGATTGGTTGTGCGCATGCGCATGCGCAGGGAGAGAGGAGGAGAGGAGAGAGGTGCGGGGAGTGAGAGGTTGAGTAGTAGGAGGACGAGGACAGCTTCTTACCTAGGAGTAATAGCTTCACCTCCTTCGCCATTCGCTTTTCATCCTGGCGGATCACCTTGTCGAGCTCGCGCGACCGCGACAAGCCGTCATCCTTCTGCCGACTGCCGAAACACATGATTTGGGACCCCTTTGACTTAGCCACGATGGCGGTAACGAAGAAAAGGTTGGAGCAGCTTCCGTAGCGAAATAAAGGTAGGGATTAGTCTCGGAAGAAGAAAAAAAGAGGTCCCGAGGCCGTCGCTTTTTTTTCTCTTTCTTTCTTGCTTCCCCTGGCCAGGGTATGGAAAATAGGAGGGAGAGTGGATTTTTAAGTTCCCCAAAGGCTGACGAACCAAGAAGACAGGATACGGGGGGTTGTTTCGAGGTTAGGTTAGTTTAGGGGGTGTGGGTGTGGGTGTGGTTGTGGGCGGGGCGGGCGGCGGCGTAGTGTCAGGATCGGCGGGTACGTGTGGACGGCAAGGGTATAAAGGGTAAAGGAGAGGAGGGTAAGCGGAGCGGGTGGTCTGGGCGAGTCAGTCAGTTCCTTTCCGAGTCGCCGGTGCTGGCCGTCGGTCGGTACGAGTAGGTAGGTAGGTAGGTAGGTAATCGGCCGGACTCCTTTTCGCCGAGGAATCTCAATTGACAGAAGTTTGAGTATTACTCGTATGTTGCAAAGTTCACTGATGGCAGGTAGACCAAAGTCTAATGGATCGTAGCGTGCGGGTATATCCGAGAAACAATCAGAGAAGAAAAGGCCCCGAGATGCGGCTGGTTCGGTTGTGGAGGTTCCTTCGTCGGGCTTGCCGTGGTTCCAAGGGTCGATCAGACGGATGCGAGGCTTCGAGAGTTCAGTTGAACTCAAGTCTGAGGTAGCGGAAGAAAGAGATGATGGAAAGGAAGAAGGGCGGAGAGTGGGACGCAGTCGGTACAAGTAAGTACTCGTAATGTATAAGGTGGGTGGGTGTCAACGCGCTGTTGTTCCATTTGGAAGACGAGGTCTTTGCGAAGCGAAATGTTCAGGGCGACAGAAAGCTCGGCCTCGTTCGTCTAGTGGTATTGGTGTGCATCATGTACAAGTACGAGGTAGGATGATACCTTGGTAGCTACCACAGCACGGACGGGATGGGCGATCCATGGAAGAGATGGGATATGCAAGATGTCGGGCTGGGATTCATACTCGTACAAGGGCACGGAGAATAGGGTACATGGGAAGGATGGCGGACCACAGATGAACCTTCTCCAACAAGTATTACTCTATTGCAGTTACGAGCATTACTACGTCTTCTGGGTGGATAACTTCCATGCGCACCTTCCTCCCCACGCTATCAAGTGTACTTGTAACACCAGGAGTAGTACTGCGGGGCATTCACGCGGGACCCAACCTCAACCCGGCACCAGCGCACGCAGCGGGGACGACCCAAGCCTTAATAGCACAATAATTTCCGCCCCTGTCCTTCCTCTTCCGACGATGACGCCCCCAAGCGACCAGTTACTTCCTGGGACCCTAAAATGGAACTAGCTTGGTTCAGGAAACTCATGAAAATAATAGAGGGAGAGGTGGCACCAATATATGAGTTTTCACCCTGTCGAGCGATACTCAAAGTCCATCGGGGCTCTTCTACAAGCAAAGTACTGTGGGAATGAGGGCTCGAACTCGTACTCTCCTCGCCGGGATGTCGTCTCGAGATCTCCACAGTGGAGGTGACGCTGGAAACGACGTGGGTCCAGGGTCCCGCGACGCGGAGCTAGCCTGAGTACTTGCCCATGTACTCGTACAGGTACTTGTCTTCAACGTTCTCTTACTTACATACTCTTCGTGGCCGAGAGGTCAAAACCACAGAGCGGAGCCCTCACAGCGGGAGAGCATAGTGGCATAATTATGGAGGGAATCCAATCCAGCCGGAGAGGGGTCCATGCCACACCTCGCCCGCTGGGGCGCACGGATGCGGATTGTGTATGCCTGATGAACTCAAGCGCAGCACGTCCGTGCCCTCGCTTCTAATGTGGCTGTCGACGTGCTCAGGCTCGTGGCTTGGACGCGAGACTTTGGCCAGGCGACGGACAGGAGAAAAAACAGGCCATCGAGTTTGAGGTACTCAATATCGGTAACTAACTGCGGGATGTGTAAGTAATGTACAGGCATTACGCGAAGTTTTCCCCCCCCAACACTCTGCACTAGTACCAGTACCAGTGTGTGTGTGTGCTTGTCCTTGTACTAGCATAATGCGTCCCGGATATATCACACTATGCGGGTTAATATGTGAATGGCCCGCCCTATATACGGAGTATACTCTTAAGACCACCTGTATTATAGGCTTCGTCCCCTATCCGGGAAGATCACCCAGGGACCGCTTGTGTAAGCTTTCCATGTGCGTTTCTGGAAGTTGTATATTATACGAGTAAGTTCGTGAGCAGTAATCCGGGCGTGGAGTCGCGCGTGGGGCATGCGAACGCGGGATATCATGATCCCCAGCAATGTCTGGGAGCCACGAGGGACGAGGGAAGGGGAGTACAGTACAAGCATCACTGCCGGAGTACTCCGTAACTACTACTCGAACTACTGAGTAGTGCTCCTCGTGGCATGGGGTGTGAGTTCCGGGCGAGTGGGTCATGTCGTAATTTTCTCCGTTAGTCTGCTTCAACTCGCGAGACCAGATTAATACGACGTAGGAAGTACTTTGGTCCGAGTATACATTGAGATCCAACCGGGTCCATGATTGAACCTTTTCACTAGGGCTAAGAGACAGGAGCTTAAATCGCCTCGAACAGAGTTAACGGCGCCAGGACGGCCGGCGTCAGCAAGCTGACATTTTGCCGCTATCACCGCCCCCAGGATTGGTGGTACCAAGGGACAGCGACGCCCTTTGGACTGAGGGGGCCGGGCCGCCTATTTTCTTGTACGACTCTGCTCGAACGGCATTTAATGGGGGGACCAGGGGCTGGCTTTCTCTCCCTTAGTCATCACATTTCTGAAACCCCCGCTCACGCCCATGTCAAGTCCACGCCCACGCCCACTCCACTCCACTCCCACGTGAAGAAATTCGGGGACCGGAAACCAACCCCATCAAGGAGGCGGACCGAGGCGACGGGTGGGACTCAGTTGACATTGGCCCCGAATCTGCCGAACGACGCCCCGTCGGCGCCGGCTCTCTCTTCCCGTTCGAGAGATGCCGGCAGGCACGAAAGTTGAACGCCAATGGCAACAGCGCAAACAACATAGGCTACTCCGAGCAACAGGTTAGGACAAGTGGGCCCGCCAGTCGATCGATATCTAACATTCGCATTCCCCCCTGGTCTGCCAGACTCCCAAGCGAACGCCAAGAGCGATAAGGACTTTTTCATGGCCTGTCTCCACGCACATCTCCACGATCCTATCCGTACTCGAATACTCATCCAAGTCCGCAACGTGGCTTGTACCCGTCCGGAGTACTCCGTACTTGCACTAGACGGCGAGGGAGAGAGGAGCGGCGGCGTGGATTAGGGAATCAAGGATCTCCATCTCCATACCCCGGCCGCAGCTCCGTCATGTTAATACCTCCTATTCCCCTCATACGTAGTAGAAGTAATTGACATCACCAGACGGATAAGCCAGCTAATATTAGCGTCCAACGGCGGTTCATCATTTGTCCGCCCGATACTCAGACAGGTATACGCAAGTACCGTACGCGAGACCAAAGCGCAACATCGTCCTTTCAACGGCTTTTGTGGGTTCGCCCGCGGCGATTCCCAGACTAAGATTTTGTTAGGTCAATAGGCACGCAGAGTATTTTTACTATTACAAGTACACATAACCTGGTCAGAACAACCTGGTGTCCTTGTACCCTGTCATCAGGGTCCACATTACCAACAAGGTTAGCACTCGTATGAGAAGTGACAGGTCGTACGAGTACTCATATGCCGCGGATCCAGGAACCCACAGCTCCTAATACCAGGCGTCTGGTTTTCTGACTTGCGTGTGTTAATATTATTAGCTCCAGATTGAGGCAGGTCAACCGGCATCGATGGCACCCTAACGCTGTCAGGGGCCAGCCCCGATATGACTCTCCGAGTAGCGTCACTCGGGTGTCTCGAGAGACGACTCTAGCCTCTGGCCGAAATGCCGGGCCTTGGCGTCGTGCAAGTACCTATATTCCCATTGGTTATTACCTGCTCCCTTTATAGATGATATAAGAGAAGCACTTGTTCCCCCCCCCCCCCCCCACCTCGGCCCCCCGCGGGTCGGCTTTTTCTGCTGTGAGGGTTAGGCGTTGGTAAGCTCTGCCATGTTCCTACAAGTACTTGCACGGCGGTGACACGAACGAGTAGGAACTATATGGTGCTAGCTACAGGTATATGTGCTCCTGCATCAGATATGCATGAGACCAAGCCCGGGGCGGCAGGCTGCCGTCTCCAAAGAGGGTGCGAACACGGTCACTTGCATGTACTCCGTACCTTTGGTCTCATTTGTATCATTCCTCTACACCTCAGGAGCTGAGGGAGGACATGTCAAGCCCGGGTGGCCGCCCGTGCGAACGTACGAGTAGTCCACGCTAGAGGTCAGCAGCTGTGGAGGGCCCGGGCTTTGCTATCTCCCAGCCCCTCTCGGCAGTTATCAGGCGGAAGTACTCATAGGGCGGGCTAGGAATTCGCAAGACCGAATTGATCCCTCCAGGTTCGAGATTCCAGAACCGAGCTCGGAAGCGTTTAAAGGCGTGCCCGGGAACACGCCGGGATCTTCAACGGATTACCGGTGGGCGGGCGGGTTCCCCTCGTGTTGTGTTGGATGTTCGATGTCAGGAGTAGTAGCAGAGTATCTCTGTCAGCATCTACCGTCCCTTTCTTACTCTTAGCTCGCTCCCAAAATAGGAGCAACCGCTCTATTGCCCCCCAGTGGCGTCGATAGTTTTCCTTCGGGCGCGCGGGGCACAAGCACCAAGCGTCTGGACGAGCGTCGTGGTGGATTGACGGACCTTGCTGCGGGCTGAGTCCCGGGGCCGGCTCTCCTCCATGTTCACTAACACACTTGCGGAATGGAGCCCGGTCCGAAGGGCAAGTTTCGGTCGGGGCCTCTACGGAGGCAGAGCGCGCTTGGTATAAAATATGAAAGGCTGATTCTTCATAGTGCCCATGAGATGTCATTGGCATTGCCTTTGTAATGTGTTTCGCCTGGGGTTTACAAGTACACCGTGATCTATACGAGTAGGACTTATAGACATGGGTGACATGGGTGAGCGGATGTGTGTACTCGTGTATTGATGTGTCTGTGTGTTTTGCAGGGTGTTGTGGTGTTGTGGGTTCTTCAGAGACGCAAGTGATTTATGCCTGCCAATCTGCTGTACCGAACCTAGCATCAGACCATGCTCATGTACAAAGTACAGGAGAAGGCGGGCGACCATCTTGCTGACTATTCATCTGTACCAGTGCCTTGCTTTTTGCTATGACTGTGCCTGTTGGATGCTGGATGTTGTTGGATGTTACATGACAGAAAACCTCGTGAGCCTTTTTTTTCTCTGCTCTTCCCCGCCCGCAGCGCGCGCCGCCCGGTGGAAGCCGGGATGGGATGTGCGAGTACTTGGATCGGGATGCTGCCGTTGCCCACAATTTTTTCCATAGGGCGCCGACCCGTTGCCGTCGGGCACCTGAAAATTTTCGTGACCTTGAGGACCTTTGTAGCACCACCTCACCCCACCTGCACTCTCGTTCTCAGTCTCAGTCCAAGTCTTCGACCTTTGCGCCTACTCTCCTCATCCACATCCACCTCCACATCAACATCCACATACCCTTCTCGCCCTCCACTATCTTCTACTCGTCGAAGAAGCGTATTCGCCAAATCCCAAATCACAATGTCTGGAGAAATCACACACGCCACCATCCAGGGTATGTATAGCTGTGCTGCGTTGAATTTCTTGAATGCGGGGTACTTTTCTTGACCCCTCCATGGACCAAACTGCCCGGATCTCGTATGATGTCTCCCACAACGCCGATACTCACGATGCTCGCCATCATCCCTGGACCCACGACTTCTCAGCCCGAAGAGCCTTCGCTCGATATACCCTGCGCCAATGCCCCCGTCCTGCGCAAACAATCGATGAGCACCGTGTCGAATAGCTGGCGTGGATGCCTCTCGCCTTCAACCCCGCCTCGAGCTTTTCACATGTTGCCCCACCATCATAGCAGTACCTCTTTATAGCTTCCCAGTGTCGTCACCAATTTGCACCGGCAGTAATTTACAGCCCTCTGCGACGGATATTTTTCTCAATTGACTTAAACCCGGCTTGTGCCTAGCTACAATTGCTAACCAATCTGATATCCAGATGGATGGTTCCGCGAAATCTCTGAGATGTGGCCTGGTAAGAGCTTCCTCCCCCGGCCGCCTTCTCCATGCCCTGAGCCCGCCTCCACGAGATGCTAATACCGTCCCTCCAGGCCAGGCCATGACCCTCCGTGTCAAGAAGGTCCTCCACCACGAGAAGAGCCAGTACCAGGATGTGCTCATCTTCGAGTCCACCGACCACGGCCGCGTTCTCGTCCTGGACAACGTCATCCAGTGCACCGAGCGTGACGAGTTCTCCTACCAGGAGATGATCACCCACCTCGCCATGAACTCCCACCCCAACCCCAAGAAGGTCCTCGTCATTGGCGGCGGCGACGGCGGCGTCCTGCGCGAGGTTGTCAAGCACGAGTCCGTCGAGGAGGCTATCCTCTGTGACATCGATGAGGTACGCCGGACAAACCCCCCTTCCCCTACTCTAGGCCGCGGAGCCCCTAAACCACCCCACCTCCCCGCCTACTGACAATAATGGTTCCGCTGTAGGCCGTCATCCGCCTCTCCAAGCAGTTCCTCCCCGGCATGGCCGTTGGCTTTGAGCACCCCAAGTCCAAGGTCCACGTCGGCGACGGGTTCAAGTTCCTCGAGGAGTACAAGAACACCTTCGACGTCATCATCACCGACTCGTCCGACCCCGAGGGTCCCGCCGAGAGCCTCTTCCAGAAGCCCTACTTCCAGCTCCTGCACGATGCCCTCCGTGAGGGAGGCGTAATTACCACCCAAGGTTGTACGTTTCCATATTGTCAGGACCGTTGTGCAGCTCCAGAGTGCGGTTGCGGCGTTAGTGCGCCCGCGGCCGCAAAAGGCACCGGCTTGCCTGAAAAGCTTTCTTATCGTTCCCGCTCGGTCGGGCCTTTCTTTGCGTTTCTGTCACTTGTTTACTTTCTTTTGTCAATTGCGTCTTTTTTTTTGGAATTTCCTTTTTTTTCCCCCTGTATCAAGTTTCTGGCATTTCCCCCTTGGCGGAACATCTCGGGTCCCACTCAGATACGCGGACCTTCCGCCTTGACTTTCTCCCCATAGCCCCCTAACCCCTATACCTCACCTGCATAATTCTGGAGCTGCGGGAAAAGATATAGCTGTCTTTCCTATATTATATACGTCGGAAGAAGTCTTCTGCCTTGTCCCTCCCTTGACATAGAACAAACCCGCCTTCCTACTGTCTGCAGATATCTAGACGGCATTTACTAACCAGACCACTCCTCGCAGCCGAGAACCAATGGCTCCACCTCCCTCTCATCACCAAGCTCAAGCAGGACTGCAAGGAGATCTTCCCCGTGGCCGAGTACGCCTACACGACGATCCCGACGTACCCCTCGGGCCAGATCGGCTTCATGGTCTGCACTAAGGACGCTACCCGCAACCTCAAGGAGCCGCTGCGCCGGTGGACGGAGGAGGAGGAGCTGAAGCTGTGCAAGTACTACAGCGCCGACATCCACAAGGCGGCCTTCGTCCTGCCCAACTTTGCGAAGAAGGCCCTTGATGTATAGAGAGGTCCCGGGGCTCTAGGGTAAAGGAGTTGGAAAGATGAAAAAAATGGATGTTAGGCCTCGGCGTTAGGTCATGAAGACCCCCAAAAATATGGGAGAAGAAATCAGGAATAGATTCCCAATGTTGATATACATATATACACTATCGGTACCACGATCTCCCTCGGGTGAATATTTTCTCCTTGCCCAACAGTTGAATACCTCCGTAGGCTGTCTCGCAGTGTATCCGCTCAGCTCGTCTCGCTCACGTCGGGATAGACGTCAAACCTCCTCTGGGTCCTAACCGGGATCCCGGTCCTCGCGTCCTCGATGGCCTTCCCATCCATCTCCCAGTACACAATCTCCTCCCCTTCACCGGCCTCGACCACGATCTCGGCCATGGGGTCCGCCACGAGACTATGCCCCCAGGCGTGGTAGCCGGCGTCCATGTCCCTGGCGGGGGAGCAGAAGGCCACGTACATCTGGTTGTCGACGGCCCTGGCGCGGGCGAGGAGGGCCCAGTGCAGCGGGCCGGTGGTGGTGTTGAAGGCACCCGGCGAGACGAGGGCGAAGCAGCCCCTCCGGGCGGCGATGGCGGCCAGCTCCGGGAAGCGGACGTCGTAGCATATGGTGACCATGAGCTTCCCGTACTCGGGGAGGTCGACGATGGTGACGTCGGAGCCAGGGGAGAGGACGTCGGACTCGCGGAAGGTGATCTTCCCCGGTATGTCGATGTCGAAGAGGTGGATCTTGCGGTGGCGGGCCATCAGGTCGCCGGCGGGGGAGAAGACGAGGGAAGTGTTGTAGAGCTTGCCCGAGGAGGCCTCGAGCTCGGGGACGGAGCCGCCGACGAGGTAGACGCCCGCGTCGGCGGCCATGCGCGACAGCGCGGCGAAGGAGGGCGACGACGACGAAGACGACGACGGAGACGATTGCGCAGGGGGGACGTCGGAGGGGGCGGCGGAGGGGGACGGGGGAGGGGACGGCAGGGTCTCGGCGTATGTGGGGAAGAAGGAGGTGCCGTAGGGCGAGTTGAAGCACTCGGGAAGGACGACGATCTTGGCGCCGGCGGCGGCGGCCTCAAGGACCTTTTCTCGGGCGTGGGAGAGGTTGGCGTCCTTGGAGGCGGTCGTGGCGAGCTGGATGCAGGCGAGCTTGACGGGCCGGCGGAGGACCGGGGAGGGGGCGGGGGCGGGGGCGGACATGGTTGTGAGGGCCCGCCGGGGTAGTAGCGAGTGTGATTGTAGGATTCTGGGGGCTGCTCGTCGGAGGGCGTGGTTCATTATCGGGGGTTGGAGGTGTATGGTGGGTGTGGCGGGTGTGGTGGATGGTGCGTGGATTAGATTCGAGGTGGTGTCATATCCGGCTGTGGGATGTACGAGTACGTACCTGGATCGGCCGTTGGCGGGGTCGTTGGTGGGGGCATTTTCTCTGGTTACAAGTGCGGATATGGTGGTGTACGATTGTGGAGATGGTTGTATGTCCGCCCCACCAAGCCGAGCTACGGCGGCGGGGTTCTTCAGTCATCAACGTCAAGAACGAATGAATGCGCCGGCGCTTGGGATGGAGGATGGGATGGTGTGGATGGCCTGTCGTCAAGGGACCAGGACGGACCCGCGTCCGCGTGGCATGGGCAGGATAGTCGGTGAACGGGCCAATATCACCCTCCCTTGACCGACCGGGCTAAAAGCAGAACACGATGCATGAAGCATAAAGCATCATTCATGTAAAGTGTAACGTGCCCGAAGCTAAGCTATCAGCGGCTCTTTGACAACCCCCACACCCCATCACACCGTTCCCTGGTATGGCTGCGTCTCACCTGGGGGTGGAAGGGGGCCGTATTATCTATTATCCTGTATACAGAATTCTCGATTTGTCCCCTTGCATCCTGCCTCATCTACTCGTGTGCTACCTCTCCGTCCAATGACGTCGACATGATAAGCCACGCAAAGGGCTACAACAATGGCGTCGTAAACTTGTATATGGTCACCGCCCTGCACGACGGATTGACGGATTGACGCGCATCTCCGGTTAGACAAGGAATAATGGGAAGGGGGGGAGGGTGATCTCGATACAAGCGAGAAGAAGGAAGCTCCTGAGACAATTGGTACTACATACTTGGTTTGTGTACAAGTACGCTCGTCATCCCCGCTTCCCTCGAGCTTTCTTTGGGTTTTTCTCCGCCGTGGACTGGACTTGCTTCCTTCCCTTCCGTACCTCATCCGTCACGTCACGCTCTCGCTCTCGGAGCTTATTTAACCAATACCCAAACGCCTCCTTCCCGGTTTCATTCGTCGAACAGATTGAAGGAAACAGGAACAAGTTTTGGATACTTCCTTCCAATTGGTGATTTGTTCTCCATTCTATTTCTCTGAAACTGCCGCTGCCGCCCCGCCCTAAACCTACGCCCATGGTTTCGACGTCCTAGTACGCACCTACGTACATGTGAGCAAACACATGTCAAGTCAGGCAACGACATTTCCAGCGAGCTGCGCCTCACCTATTTCTCCCCAACACCACCACACACACACACACGCACGCGCGCATACACCGAAATCTCCCTTCATCGCATCTTAGTCTGGTCTTCCGGACCACTCTGAAAGAAATATTGGGGCGTCTCGGCCTAGGAGCAATCGTCTGATTTTCGGGCTCGGGGACGGACCCTTCCCTCTGCATTCTAGGCAGGCGCCCAAGCCCGAGCGTAAACACTGGTTCCGTCTAAAACCATTCAACATCAGACACTTCAAGCTTTTTTTGAGGTAGCCCGCCCATCATGACGAGGGTCAGCGTTTACGCGGCCCTTTTGGTCGTCTCAATCGCCGGTAATGCCCTTCCCAACCCCCCCAAGCAAGCTAACAAACGCCTCATAACCACCCGACACTAACAACGCCCCGCGCCCAGCGACCGTCATGACGATAACATCCATCACCCTCCCCAACTGGATAACCTACTCCGTCTCGACCCCCACCAACTCCCCCCTGACCCAGCACATCGGCCTCCACCGCTCGTGCTCCAACTTCCGCGACCCCCCCTGCCGCCCCTACCCGTCCGAGGACCAGTGCGCCGGCGAGGGCGAGGAGGCGTCCTTCTGCCGCATGTGGCGCTCCGCCGGCTTCCTCGCCAACTTCGCCGTCGCCCTGCACCTCGTCATGATCGTCGTCTACGCCGTCCTCATCGGCGGCGGGAAGCAGAGGCGCGAGGGCGGCTGGCACGTCCTCGGGGGTCTGCTGCTGGGCATCGCCGTCGTCGAGTTCGCCATTATCGGGATAGTGGTGAGTTCACCTCCCCCCCTCCCCCCCTTGTTCTTTATTTCTTACCCCTCTTATCCTTTTACCCCTTTACCCCTTTTACGTTTATCCCATTCCACGCCGGCGGAAATGAGATGGCCGCCTAACAGTATGATCGGTACAGTCCTACCTCTTCGACAACGACGATCAATTCCTCATCCCGGGCTGGTCCCTCGACACCTCCTGGGTCCTATGCACTGTTAGCGCCTCCCTATCCGCCGCCTGCGCTGCCGGTCTCGCCTCGTCGTACTATCTCCTCCCCCCTGAGGGCGGCTACGATTGCCTTCCCGACCCGGGCGATGCGGACGAGGCCTCTTGAAAGCCTCCGCCTTCTCGCCTTGCTTATTCTTATTCTTCTTGCTTTCTTCCTCTTCTCCTCGTCCTCCTCTTCTTCTGCTCTTCATTTTTTTTATCTCGAGCTTTCTTCTCTTGCTCTGGGGGGCATTTTCGGGCGGCATGGTCACCCCGTTTACCCCGTCGTGGTGTCAACATCCACGGTGTTTTTTTTTCTTGGAGGTTCTAAGTCTTTAATGGTTTTAGCTACGGATTGATTGAAATACGTATAAACCGGGGTTGGGGTGGGGGGTGGCTTAACTTCTTTTGGGGCTGTCCCGGCGTAGGCAAATACGAAAGGTCAGGGTTCAAGACAACATCTATGGTAGTCATAACAAGATGGGTGTTTGACGCCTCAATGTAACCAACCAGCTGGTCGTGGTTGGGGGATAGACATGCCCATTCCGTGTCCCATGCCGTGCAAGGCACGCCGGCCCTCCGATGTGTCTGAGCGGTGGCGGTCCCGGGGCTCAATCTCCCTTCCAAGTGCGCGTTATAAAAAGGCTCATCAATTTCATAAACTGAACTAAGAAGACTCAAGTCGTAAAGGAATCCCGCCTCCCTTCTCCCTGCCTTTCATATACGGACTTCGCTTCTCGGCCATTAAAACCTACTTTTGTTCCTTCTATGTCCATTCCCTATTTTTCCTCCCATCCGTCCCACACACGCCCCCCTTTTTTGACCGCTTCATACATTCATGTCCCGTGATATATCCACCCATTGTTTTCCAACCTCCAAAACAAGAAAGCAACCTCTCTCTCCAACATTACCGTCCCAACAAGGCCAACGACCTCACTCTTCCCCTAGAACGAGCCTAAAGGCGCGATATCTACTGGAAGAGCTCAGGCCTGGCCTGGTGGAGGAGCTCGACAACCTTGGTCACCAGCGCCCGGGTCTCGTCGTCGAGCTGCTCCTGGGGGTCGCTGAGGACGGCCTTGAAGACGGGGACCAGGCGGGGGGTCAGCTCCTGGACGGTAGGGTTTGACGCGTCATCTGCAAAAACTGTTAGCATCTATTCTTCGACAGCTGGGATTAAGAAAGCCGGGGGTTACGTACAGAGCTTGTAGATGCACTGGAAGATGGGCGCGTTCTCCTCGAAGTCCTCCTTGAGGGGGAGCACGTTGACAACAGCGGGAAGCAGCTTCGCGACGATCGCCGGGTCGGGGTTGCGCGACATCATGCGGGAGAAGCATCCCGCGATGTTGTCCTGCATCCGCGCGTCCGTGATCGACAGGGCGGGCTCGAGCTTGACGACGACGTCCTCGTACAGGCTCAGGACGTTGTTGTCCTGGGAGCTGATGATGAGCTGGCCGATGGCGAAGGCGGCGTTGGACTTGGTGAGGACGTCGTTGTCCGAGAGGCGGTGGAGGAGGATCTTGGCCAGGGACTCGGTGTAGGGGGTCACGGCGCCGTCGAGGTACCTGACGATCTCGGCGATGGCGCCGGTCGCGGTGGACCTCTCGAGGCTCTCCTGAGAGCTGGCGTACTTGATGATGGGCTTCTGGAAAACGTTCCAGTGCTCGGCGAAGGCGGGGCCCATGGCCGCCGCCATGCCGATGACGACGTCCATGGCGGTGTCGATGACGAGCCAGTCGAACTCGGACGTACCGGCCTCGACGTCGTGGTCCTCCTCATCACCCAAGTCCTGCTGGCAGGGGTGGGATCGGGTGATGATGGAGGCGAGGGTAGAGACCATCTGCGTCTCAAAGTCCTCGATGCCGAGGATGGCGGGGCCGCAAAGCTTGAGCGTCTCAGCCGCGTACTGATTGATGGCGGTGACAACACCCCTGTTCGATAATTAGTACAGTCCAAACCCCCGGTCGATAATCTGAACTTAGAAGCAAAGAAAAGAAAACGAATCCCGCGAGTAGATCAGAAGCTGATTAGACGTTTTCTCACCATGGCCATAAATGGCGTCTGCGTGAGCTGGGTAAACGCAACGTTTTCATCATGTGGAGCGGGAAGAAACAGAAAGAAAAGAACAAAAAGGGGGGTCAAAAGGGGAGAAGGCACGTACCGCTCGGCCTCATCGGGCCATCCACTTAGCGTGGCCTTGACAACGAGACCACCGATGTGGGCCAGCGCCGGGTCGGGGACAGGGTTGCTCTTGGGCGAGCCAGGCTTCCAGGGCTGCTTCTCCATAAGCTTCCAGACACGAGTGTACGTCCTCCACAGGGTCGAAACCGCCGCCTTCCTGCAGCCCTCGAACGAGTGGTCGGCAAGAGGCATGAGCTTCTCTAGGGTCGGCTCAAGGTAAGACTTGATATCATCAAGGTTGCACGACTCGCTGATAACATCACCGAGAACCTCGATGGCGACCTCCTGCTGAAGGGCAATGGCCGTCGCGCCGGTGAAGTCCTCGAGATCATCCCACGCATCGTCCTCGTCCATATCGATAATGGAATCATCCCCCGCCTCATTGTCGTCGTCGTCGTCACCGCGCTTCAGCTTCAGCTTCTTGCCGCCGACAACGAGCACATCGTTCTCGGAAGCGCCCTCGACGAGGCCGTCGAGCGAGACCTCCTCCTCCTCGAGCTCAAGGGTCTCTAGGAGACCGCTGAAGACGCCGGGGAGGAACTCCTTGAAGTGCTCGCCGTAGATCTTGGACAGCTCTCCCCAAAGAAGGAAGCTGGTCTCCTTAAGACGGGCGTTGTCGATGCTGAGGGCCTCCTCGCTAGCCTTCATGAGGTCCATGACGTACGGCTGGAAGAGCTCGGCGCCGATAGCGTGAGCGACGGAGCCCATGGAATCGCACACGGACGATCGGAGAGCCAGGGCCTCCTCGCCTTCCGTGAGGCTGACGTAGGGAGCGAGGGCAGTCAGGACATCCTTGTAGTAAGGGGTGAAGTTATCGCCCATAGAGGCGGCAATGGCACCAATGGCACCGGCGGCAGCGGCCTTGACGCTAAGGTCACTGTGCGACAGGAGAGCTCCGAGAGAAGGAAGGAACTTCTCGCCATAGACCTTGGCAGCGTCCTTGTCGAGGCTGCCAACGCCGAGGGAGTTCAGGGCACCACAGACGGCCCGGATGATGCTGACATTGCCCTTGTTGGTACCCTGGGTGGAGGCCTCGAGGTTCTTCAGCAGGGCGGCAAAGATCTCGTCGTGCTTAGGCGCGAGCTCGTCAGCCATCTCATCGGCAAGCTGAATGACACCGATCAAACTGGCGTGTCGGACACCCTCATCGCTGTCGTTGAGAAGGGTGACAATAATGGGCAGGATAGCAGCGAGCTGGGTAGAGATGAAGTCGGGCGAACCTTCCGCGGCATTTCCGAGCGAGAGAATGGCCGCCTTCCGGAAGGAGGGAGACTCGTGGGCCGCCAGCTTCGGGAAATCGTCCAAGAGAGGGACAATGACCTGGCGGGGGGGAAGGTCAGAGGAGAGCTGGTCGATGAGCGTAAGCGCAGACCTGACGGGCGTCAGCTCGTCCATGTCATCGTCGAGAAGGTCATCATCCATCTCGGTGACAATCTTGAGACTGGTGGTCATGAGCCTGGCACCGACGTCCTTCATGCCCTGGATCTTCATGCGGCGCGCATGGACGGCCTGGCTGAGGAAGGCGATGGCCTGGGACCGAGCATCCTCCTCGAGCTCAGTGTTCGCGGCAATCTCCATCATGAAGTCGAGGAGGTCCTTAAGATGCGCGTTCAGGAGCGCGGGCTCATAGGCCAGGAACGACTGGAGAACCTCGAAGACGTCACCGTAGTACTCCGAGTTCTCGTTATCGATGGCATCCTTGAGAATCCGTACCATCGCAGGGAAGAGGGCCTGGATAGCCTTGACGGAGTCCTCATCATCTTCGGGGTCAATGACGATCAGGAGAGCGCCGATCGACTTGATGGTGTTGACACAGACATCCTTGCTCTGAGGGTCGTTGATGGTCCGAGCAAAGAGCTCGAAGAGCTGGGAGATGTGATCCGTGAACCTCGTGGGGTCGTTGTCCAGGAGGGAGTAGACGATGTACGAGCCGACCTCACGGGAAACAACATCCTCCTTGGTGTTAAGGGTTATGATGTGCCTCAGAAGCTCCTCGTCATCCGAGAGGTCTGTCGTAGCGATGATGGCTATCAGACGAGAGAGAGAGCGGCGGGCATGCGCCGAGGGCTCCTTGAGAACACCCTCAAGGAGGTGCTGCTTCGCTAGGCCCTTCTGGTTGGCTGGGACACTGGGCCAGTGCTTCTCAGCTATGCGACCAGCCTGAACGGAGGCAAGCTGGCGGATGCCACCATTGTCGTGGGTGATGGCGATCTCGATCAAGAGCAGGAGAGACTCCGGCTGGGAGAAGTAGTTCTTCTGGAGCTCCGCCGTAACCGCCTTGACATTCTGGGTGTCAGCTAGAGGGAGAACAGGCGAGTCAGTATTATAGATTCATCCACGCCGGGTCATCCGAGAAGCTGGGACATGGGATATAGAACTCACGGATCTGGCTGGCCTCGAGCAGCTGGATGAGCTTTGACTTGTCCATGGTGAAAGAGACTGACTGATGTCGCGTTTCTTAGGTTGTGTGGAGGGGAAAGGACAACGGGGAACAACAAGGCCAAGCGCCCCTTCTTATTTAGACGGCCAAGGGAAAACTTTGCCGGCGCGGAAATTGTGGGTGACGGCTACTGGTTGCTGCCCGACCCAAAATTTGTGTGGGAACTGAGGGGGAACGAACGAAAACAAAGGGTCCAGAAGCTAAAAATTTCGCGTCGAAAATTTCCTGAAGGAGGGGTGAAAGTTACCCCACCCTCGCTCGATAAGATAAGATACTTTGAATTTGGCGTGCCCCGCCTCTAAAGGAAATGAGGGGGGAACTAATAGGCATAGCGACGGTTGTCACCCAGTTTGTTCCCCGCCTATTATTACTCGTGCTTCCCAAAACCGACATTGGTTGGCCTGGCAGCTTTGCTTGTGCGACAGAAGCGCGTAGCAACACCCTTGTGCCCTCTAGTCGGACCATTTGGCATTTTGGAGTTGGTGGCCTTGAATCTTGGACCAGACTGCCGCATAGATGATTGTGTGTCGACAACTTTGCTGATTTTATCGCTTTCCGATCTCAAAGATGGTGGTCGAAGGAATATCCGGTGGCCTCACGCCAGATCAAATCGCCACCTTTGAGAAAGATGGCTACCTCCTCATCCCCGATGCCCTCAAGCCCGAAACTGTGGCCGCTCTCCTTGCCGAAACTCATTCTCTCCTGGAAAACTTTACCCTCGACGACCACCCCATGACCCGCTTTTCCACGGGCGAGAAATCCGACCACGTGGGCGACGATTACTTCCTCTCCTCGGGGGACAAGATCCGCTTCTTCTTCGAGGAGGATGCCTTCGATGCGGCCGGCAATCTGATGAAGCCAAAGGCTCGCGCCATCAACAAGATCGGCCACTACCTTCACGAGCTCTCCCCGCCCTTCTCCGGCCTCACCAAGCCCGATAGCACGGAGCCGGTGCGCCCCGCAGAGGTGGCCAGAAACCTCGGCTACAGGGACCCAAGGTGCCTACAGAGCATGGTGATTTGTAAACAGCCTGAGATCGGGGGCGCCGTTCCACCGCACCAGGACTCCACCTTCTTGTACACCGATGCGCCGTCCGCCGTCGGCTTCTGGTACGCACTAGAGGATGCGACGCTCGAGAATGGGTGTCTCAGCTTCCTGCCAGGCTCGCATAAGTGGGCGCCGATTTCTAAACGGCTTGTGCGAAAGCCGGGTGATGCGGGGACGGAAATAGTTGACCATGATGGGCCCCAATTTCCTCTAGGTGACGGATATGTCGAGAAGGATGGAGTGGATGGGGAGTATGTCCCGGGTGAGGTGAAAGCTGGGACTCTCGTGCTTATCCACGGCAACCTCTTGCATAAGAGTGAGAAGAACACCAGCAAGAAGGGAAGGATAATCTACACGTTCCATGTGATTGAGGGGGACGGGGCAAAGTATGATGAGAGAAACTGGCTTCAACCGCCAGGGTCAGGGTTCACCAAGTTATATGCTGCTTGAGGGCGGGGCGGGCGGATGGTTCACAACCGTGTCTGGCTAGGATGAAAGGAGTCGGAGGGTATTGGTGGATAAGTAAATGTGTCATGAGTCTATATCCAGGAAGGGGTTTCATCGCCGTGAGAAGCTATTAATAAAGATGATCTAGTCGGAATCGCTGTCCTCGTCATCATCGGCGTCATCGTCAGACGAGGATGATGAGCTACTAGACGTGTCTTCCTCGTTGCGTGTAGCACCGCCATCCACGTCCATCTCATCATCCGAGTCATCAGAGGAGTCCGACGAGTCGGAAGAGTCAGAGTCAGACTCCTCGTCGTCGTCGCTAGACTCGCTGTCACTGTCGGAGTCCGAATCCGATTCGGACGACGAGGAGTCTTGATCGGCACCACGTCGTTTCGAAGCACGTACGCGCTTGACAGGGCGGGTCGTGCCGTCGTTGAGCTTCAACCTCTTGCCGGCATCATCAGGCTCCTCCGACACTTCCTTTGCTAGCGAGGATTCCCTCTCGTCTGCTTCCTTCTCGCCTGTGGCGGTCGTCGTGGTCGTCGTGGTTGCTTCACTCTCGTCGCTATCGCTGCTTAGCTCCTCGAGAACGATCTCAGCCCGCATCCGCTTGGCCACTCGTTGCGCTACTGCCGGGTCCACGCCATTGCCCGCATAGTCCAATTCGTTGAAGGCCTTCCTCTTCGACGCCGACTCGCTTCGCTGTAGGATGACCGACATTATCTCCTCGTACTGCTTCTCCTTTGCCTCGACGTCGGTAGTCCCCTGGGGGAAGTGATCCTTCTTGTCCTCCATATCTGCGGTGGTGATATTCTTCGCAGCCTCTAGCAACCTGGTCTTGATGTATCCCTTTATATCGCTGACGTAGTCATAAAAGGTCTCGATGTCGGAGGCAGGGAGGAGGGTCGGGTTGAAGGCGTGGTTGATCAGCTGCGTCTGGTGGTTCTTGTTGAACTTCCAGCTCTCGCGTGACGCCTTCCAGCGTCGAAGGTAGTCGAGCGGCACGGCGAGGTCAGGCGGGGCGACGGGACCTTGGGGCACGGGGGCCTTCGGACCCTTCTTCTTTTTCGGGGTGGACTTGGCCTTCTTGGATGCGGCCGCCGCTTGCCCCGTAGGGTCGCTCCCTTGCGCAAAGGACACGGATTTTGGTCTCTGAGGAGGTGTTCCGAAGTCGCGGTCATCCGTCCTCGACTTCTTCAGGGCTGGCCTGCCTGCTGGCGAGTCTCCAGCGTTCTGGAACTTTCGCTTGGGGGATTCAAAGTTGTCCCTCTGGAAGGAGGCATTGGGGGCATTAGGTGCGCCGGTAGGAGTGCTTAGGGTTTCGGTTGCGGAACCCGCAGACTTGAGCTTGAGGCCCAACCGCTGCCAGGCGGGTACTCGTTGCGCCATCGTTTGGGCAGATACTACCAGATGGGGCCCTGCGTGGATTGGGTTGCGGTGTTTGTGCTGTAGGACGGCCTGACACAATGCTTTCACGTGCTTTCCCGTCTATCCGTAACGGGAGTGTACTGCTTTCTGGCGGATTTTCGAATTGGAGTAAGGTGGAGGGACGAAGTGCGTTTTTGCGTGTGGTGTTTGAGTGATGAGCAGCCAGCCTCGACTTTTTTTATGGATTTTATTTTCTTGGTGCATTTTTCTCCTACCTCAATTGATTTTATTAATAGGCTCTGGTCCAGGGACAAGGTACGGCTCGGTACGTACCTACGTTATGTAAGCGTAATTGAAACTCTGTTCTGCCTGAGGTTGTTAATCCTAAGCTTCAGCCTTCTAAGCTTGTGTGAGCTCAGGCAGCTCCCACCAACGCGTTCCGCCCCAGCAATTCCTCAGCTTGCCAACGACCCGATCCCCCCCAGCTACCTCTCCCGCCAAAGCTCTATCATCTTACCGAACGCCCTCCCTACAACCATAACTGTATCAGAGAGACGCCACTTCACCAACCCGTCAAGATGTCGAGTACGTTTTCGGACCTCTCCAACGGCCAATTCGATCGGAGCGCTAATGGGAATATGACGGATAGACACCGCATCGGACAGACACATTACGATCTTCTCGGAGCAGGGGCGCCTGTACCAAGTTGGTATGAAGAGCTCGGCTTCCCGTGGCCGAATTTACATTGCTGACACCGCGGCCTAGAATATGCCTTCAAGGCCATCACAGCCGCGAACATCATGTCCATAGGACTCAAGGGCAAGGACTGCGCGGTGGTCTTGTCCCAGAAGAAGGTCCCCGTACGTCCTACCTGCACGGACTATCACAGCTGAGAGGTGCAGAAGACTGACAACCTGCAGGACAAGCTGATCGACCCCTCGTCCGTCACGCACATTTTCCAGATCTCCCCATCCATCGGCGCCGTCATGACCGGATCCATCGCCGACGCCAGACCCCTGGCCCAACGTGCGCAGTCCGAGGCGGCGGAGTTCAGGTACAAGTACGGATATGAGATGCCCGTCGATGCGCTTGCCAAGCGAATGGCGAACATTTCCCAGGTCTATACCCAGAGGGTAAGTCGATTCCCGAGACCATGCTTGCCATTGCCCCTCCCATCACATCCCCATCTCATATACGTACACCTCGGTATCAAAGGAGAATGCTCACATAGGCGCCCTGCTCATAGGCCATGATGCGTCCGTACGGCGTTGCGACGACCCTGATTTCGCTCGACGAGGAACTCGGACCCCAGCTGTTCAAGTGCGACCCAGCCGGCTACTTCGTGGGATACAAGGGTGCGGCCGCCGGCCCGAAGCAGCAGGAGGCCATCAACCACCTGGAGAAGAAGCTGAGGAACAAGGACTGCGCGCCGGGAAATTGGGAGGATGTCGTCGAGCTAGCCATCACTACGCTCAACACTGTTCTCAGCATGGACTTCAAGAAGACGGAGATCGAGATTGGGATTGTCGGTGGCCCGCGGCCCGACGGGAAGGAAGGGACGTACGCTGGATTCCGGACCCTGACGGAGGACGAGATTGATGAGAGATTACAGGCTATCGCCGACAAGGACTAATAACATGCTGGGGCGCAAATACTATCGGTGATATTTCTTTTTACCTGCGCGCGGGAAACGAGAGGGATCGACGGTGCGCTGGGGCCGTGAAACCAGTGAACTAGGTAAAGCGGACGAGGCACGTGTCTACGGGCAAACCATTGGGGCTACACCCCCGTGGCTTATATGTACGACTACGAAGGTAGATGATGTTATAGCACAACGTGCCATGGACGGGTGGCGACTATTCACATACCTTACATACGTAGCTCATCTGGGTTCCATTCAGCAAGCCACACTATGCCGAGGACCCCTAGTCCATTGCATGATCGACATGCCGCCGGGCGGGTGCGTAGTGCGTACTTGTGGTCTAGGCCACAGACAGCCACAACTAGACCCAACACTCGGTATGCCTCGGCTGAGGCGTTACCCACACACGGGCCAGACATTAGCATTCTTCGACGCACGGGAGCGGGGTTGGGTTGCGGAGGTGAAGCTCGCCGATGGGTCTCCGACTGGCCAGACGAGGGCGCGAGTTCATTTCGCAATACCGTCGAGTGGCTTGCGCCCCGACCAACTTGCCCAGTTTTCCGACGTTTCCCTTCCTCGGGATCGTCCTCCCCCCCGGCTCCCCGTCCCTCTGTGGCTCCGTGGGGGGGGGGAGGGATGGATGAGAGCAGAGGGGACCAGAGCAGTGGGGTTGGTGCATGTATGCCTGAACATGGAACAGACTAATATAGATCAGAATTTGGCCAAACGACCACTAATGTCGTTGTTTGGCTGGATAGTTCAAATCAACTGTGGGGGGGAGGCACGCCGTGGTCTTCGGCCAAGTCTGCAGGGGTGGACACGAAATGTATTGCTTCCTTAGTTTATCATCACGATGCGAGATGGAGCTACGAGTAGTCTCCTGAGTTCCTAGAGGAGAGCCCCTCAGGATCCATCACGCCCCGCACCGCGGCATGGGTGCGCCACCTTCTATGGAAAGCTCGCCGCCTCTGCCACTATCACATACCTGGCGATCTCCTAACCCCGACCCCGACCTCGGCCTCTTAGGGTGCGGGACGACGGACCAGTTCGTCCGCCCGCTGCACTGCCTGTGCTAGTACGGCACGCCACAGTGGTGCGGTCTTTTGGATGCCAGCTGTGATCTTGCGTTCTCTGGATTAATCGAGCACTGCGAGTGTTAGTTACATTGTAGGCGTTCAGCCCTCCCCTTCCCCCCCTTCCGCCCCGCCCCGCCCCGCCCAAAAGCATCTCAGTCTGTGGCGACGGCGTCCACTAGACCCCAAGGAACACGCCTGTCATGTCAGAGCGCCGAGAGCTTCCGGGCCAATTGCGTTGCTATACGGGGTAGGGGCGTAACGGCTTTTTCTGCGGGATCTAGGGCGTGTGGGGGATCTCGTGTTGGAGACTCTTACCCCCTTGCCTGTCCGTTTTTTTGGGGGGGGAGGGGGAGGGGGGAGGGGAAGGGGTTGACAAGGAACCGGAACCGGAACGAAGAGCCGAGGAGGCGTGAATGGACGCATGAGAAGGGTGAGGGAAGGGGAGGAGCGGGGCGAGTGGGAGCCAGAACCATGGCGGGCACCGCTTCTGGAAGCCGGGGGGAAGTACTTGGCCGTAAGCGCAAGGATGAAAGATGAGGCTGGGACGGATTGGGAAGGGGGGGTTGAGCCCAAGGCGGCTGATAGGTCTGGGCATCGAGAAGTTTGAACATCGAAAGCTGAAAGCTGGAGGCTGGGCGGAACGTCATAGCCAACCGGGGGATTTGCTAGCCGGTGAGGGTAGCATTTCCAAACGGCCCTTCCTTGTATGTATTGCAGATGCCCTCTCCCCCGGGCCAGAAAGGGGAAACTACTCCGTAAAGAGGAAGTGAAACGGATCAAAAACCTCACTACGTCGAAGGGCGACGTGGAGGGAAGTAAAGGGAACATGAGGGTGGATACTTGCTATTTCACGACATGATGATCTTGGCCAATGGGACCTAGGAAAAGTCTCGGGTGGATGGCTGTGCCCCAGGAAGGAGTGTGTTGTACCCACGCCAGTCGTAGCTTCCCGCCCGGCGCGACCTCGGCTGAGCAACCAGGGCTGACAGCGGCACGGCACAGCACAACCCAGCATAGCACAGCATAGCATAATACCTCACGGCACAGTAATACGGCGGCGGCACAGCCAAGAGCTCTGAGACACATATGGTGATCCGCCGACCCGCCCCCGCCGACCCGCCGCCCAGAAACCTGCCGAACCCGCCGCCAGGGTTTCCGCCCGACGCACGCACGCACGCACACGCATGCTACGATGCAACGCACGATATATGCCCCGGGCGGCGGTGAGACGAAATTTCCGAGGACGATTTCAGCTGGCGAGGAGAGGCCGCTCGCCCGTCGGCGGGCTTGGCAAAGGGGCCGGAACTAATCATGAGCCACAGGACCAGCAGGAGCCACACAGGAGCCACAGGGTATATAAAAGTACAACAAGTACGTACACCCATACGTACTGCACTACTCCGTACAGAGTACGAGTATACAAGAGAGAAGGAAAACAGGTCGGTCCCGGCAGGTAGGGAGGCGACCACGCTCTGCAAGGGCCTCGACCGGCATGAAGCCATATGCAACGTACAAGCCCACTACCGGATCGGGAACGACGCCGGGGGGCGGGGTCCACTTTCGGCAGCGGATGTGGAGCTGAAGTTTGGTTGGGAATCGAGTTGAGTGGTTGCGGCTGTATCGTGGCTATTCTTGGGACGTATGTATGTACGACAAGACAGCGGAGTGGAGTGAGGGCAAGAAAGGGGAAAGCAAGCAAGAGGGAATTAATTCTTTCTCTTTTACTTGTGCGAGTTGGACGAGTACCTGTCAAATATTCGTCTTGGCAGTACTTTCTCGTACTTGTACACCATACTCACATCTCGTGTGTGCATGGTACCATGTAGGTTGTCCCGTCCCTTGGTGCTGCGTTGATATGTAGTTTCCATGTACTCGTCGTGCCAGCTCACCATATACACACACCAAGATGACAAACCCACCACCCCACCCCACCTTCTTATCCATCATATAATGTATCTCCCAGTCATATGGATCTGTCGGTTTCATTGTTCGGTTCACCGGGGCGGGTGGGTCCGAGCTTTCGCCCAACCACGGCATCGCCGTTGAGCGAGACCTCACGTTAATGTACGACTTCCTCAACCTGTCTTTCTTTTTTTCTTTTCTTTTTCTTTCTTTTGTATCTATCTTTCTTCTTTCTCTCTCTAATTACACCTTCCTTCTTCTCCCTTTGGTAAAGTACAGCCTCCACGCCTCCACATCTCGCCTCCACATCTCGCCCAGAATTGAGCCCTCGTCCGAGCTATTTGATGCAAGTCTCCTGCAGCGACCCGCATGAGCGAGATGCCTTGTACAAGTACGAGCAACGATACGCCCGCCCGAGGTCCCAACAACATGAAGCGTGCGTGTCTCTCCGCCAGGGACGTACTAGGTGAAAGCCCCCTTGACGAGGGTTCCAAGAGATGAAAAAGCAACAGCGTTGGCCATGATTGGCCCGAGATCCTCGCCCCTCCGCTCGTTTTCTTAAATGGTCTAATAATACTCACCCTCGCACACCCCACATTAATACTTCTATCTGTATTATCTCCCACCCTGTGTGTGCGTGTGTGTGTGTGGATCATCAGCCATGACATGACGCAGGGCCGGTTGGATCTAGAGACCCAGCCCAGGCCCATCCCCACCGTCCCATGTCCCGTCCCATAGACATTGCCCTACGAGGATTCCGCCTTGGTTTTCTCCGACTGGACGGCGAATCTCGAGCGCCCATTGTGTAATCGCGAAGAATCCAACGTTGCGCGCTAGACTAGACCCCCCCCCCCCCCCCCCCACCCCCTTTCCCTTAACCCCCTCTCCCCCTAACTAGATGCATACTACCTAGCCTGCCAGCCTCTCGCTCGAGGGCCCGTCTGCGGCCTGTGAGTGGTCACGTCCGAGTCCGGGGCTCCTTTCAGGAGATGGGGGGGAGAGGCTATCACTCACTCCTCAGGGTCCAATGCTACCATGAAGCCAAGGGAGACGAACCTCGGGTGTGCGGTGAGTCTGTGTACCTCGCCGGAGGCCTTCGAGATGGATATCACTCGCTACTGTTGACATTGCGGTAATCACGAGAAAAGGATATAACGACCAGTCGACGGATGTCATGTCGTTGAGGGCTCTAGATACTGAAACCAAACAGGCATATATATACGTCTACGGCTTCCTGCTTGCGTGTTAGTCGTCATGATAGTTTCGTTCATTTAATTGCACCTTGCGGCTTATATCACAACTATAATATTCTTATTAGTCTCTTCACCTTCTTTCCTTCTCGACACAAGCCCTGGTTGTCCTCCTCTTTGGACCCTTACTTATACCTTTTATCCTTCCGCGCCGTTGCCAGTCTCTCACGACAGGCCCGTTCACCCGTCACCCCCACTCCCTTCCTACTATTCGCCCCCTTCCCCGCCCCCACCCTTTTATATACCATAATCCTCAGATATAATGGACGGACGTAGGTCACCCGACAAACCCAACCCAACCCAGGGAGAACCCCCCCTCTAGAAAGCGCTCCGCGAAGCTCACCAGTTGCTCCCTCTTCCCCCCTTCCCCCGAGAACAGTGAACGAATTCCGGCAGGCCCGGGTGGCCGACGTGCTCGACGACTTCCGAACCCTCCAGTACCACATCTCCGCGGCGCCCTCCGAGCCCGACACCATGGAGGACTACTACACCGAGGGCTGGGCCGTGCTCCGCCAGTGCGCCATCGACGGAGAGCACATCCTCAACTGCGCCGCCGACACGACCGTGCCGAGCCCCAGGGGTGGCCCGGAGGAACAGGAGAAGGCGGAGCTGCAGCAGTGAGAATCGACCTCCCTCAAAACCCAATCACCCCTGGACCATTCGACCATCCCCACGCCCTGCGATTTTCCTTGGAATCCGGTTGTGTGGGCTACGGGAGAGCTTCGACTAACGCCGTTCCTTCTTTTCTTCGCGACAATAGGGTCCTGCTAGACGCGTACGCGAGGAGACACGAGGGCCAGATGATCTACCTCCGGCAAGCGGCGGCGCAACGATGGATCGAGCGCAGGGCGCACATCCTAAACGGCGACAGACCACGTTCTGGACACCGGCACGATCTCCGCGCGAACGACCAGCACCTGAGAGCTGTGGGTTTCCCCCTCTTCTAACCCCCC
>ONZQ02000001.1:3374393-3422540 GCA_900312665.1 Cephalotrichum gorgonifer
CCCCCCCCCCAACCACACACAAGCAACAGCAGCAACAACGCTCTGCAACTTCTTCGTACGGACGCCCTCGGTCGTATTGTTGGCAAAGGGTGGTGCGAGAAAGAGAAGCCGCTAACGAGAGACCTTACCTTTGCCGGCACCAGGAGCTCTCTTCTATCACGGACCAGGGGGTATACATCGAACTCCAAGCCTCGGACGAATCGATGGGCCGCTGGACGGGCGAAGATCCGAGCCTACGGAGCGTCATCCGCTGGCTGTCGTCGCGGCGCTGAGACAGGCGCCCAGCGACGGGCGCCCAGCCTCGCGACACACACACTCTCTCTCCCCCTATCCTCCTACCTCTTCCTTGAGATGAGACAACACACGAACACTCACACACGCAAACTCAACGCTTAATGCAGCTGGGATATTCTGCAAACCGCCTTTCCTTTTTTTTTTTTTCTATTTTGTCAGGGTTGATTTTTCTCCTCCTGCCCCATACCCCTATTTCTCATTTCGATACCTTATTTGGGTTTCTTTCATGACACATCTCTTCTTGGTCTAGCATCTGTCCTTGGTCAAGCATTCCGGGGGGGGGCGGTATACAATGGGCGCAAACACGGGCTTTAGGATGGCTTCTTTTAACCTGTTCATTTCTTTTCCTCTGCATATAGACGCCCACCCACCCACCTACCCACATAGGCTGAGCCTTCTGGGGAAGGGTGATCTAGACAGGTTCCGAACAACTGGCTCGTTCGGGGCGCGACTTGATAGATGGGATGAATGTTTAATCGGATGTATTACAATGACTTCTCGGAAATCTGTAACCCAGGTGACAGTCTCGGTTCCAAATCTCGAGGTTTGCCGGTTAGCAGGGACACCAAATCCGCACTGAGATTGGGCCCGTTTCGATTATGACGACACATATCTAACAATAGATGCCTATCCCATGCCCGAGAACCCGCTCCTAGGCTCCCAGAACCTCAGAGCCCTCCTCTTTTACGCCACTACGACTTACTCTGCACGCAAAGCGCAATCCCCCCTAGTGAAAGCAGCATCCCAACCCCCGTGTCTATCCAAGCCTATTAGCCGGGTGGTTCTAAGAGAAGGAGAGAGAAGGAAAGAGATAGGGAGAGGATAGAGGGCAGAGAAGTGGGATCCAACAAACCTCGGCTGATAACCTTGCCCTCGACCCACCACTCCCCAAGCACGGTGAACAAGAAGGCGAGGGAGTTCACAATCGGGACAGTAAGGCTTAGCTCTGCGTTTTCGCCGTTAGCAGCCGCAACCAACACCCCCTTTTCGCACATACTCTCTACCCCTAGACCCCTTACCCCCCTCTACCCCGTACCCCTTTTCTTTATACAAGAAAAAAAAGGGGGGAGAGAGGGAAAAGAGAGAGATAGAAGAGAGAGACAGAGAAAAAAAGAAGATGAAACCCACCAGCCTTGCCAATCAGCAGGAAGAACCACACGCTCCCCGTGATATTCAGCCCCAGCGGCACCGCGTACCCGGGGTTCCTCAGCAGGTCCGCCACGGCGAAGAACCACCCGTACGCCGTCCGCCTCACGGGACTGTCCTTCACGCGCGCCGACTCCAGGACCGGGTGTGCGCGCGGCGCGTGCGACCGGGCGGCGCGGCGGATGAAGGGCGTGGTGAAGCCCCAGGCTAGCCCGACGAGGAGGAAGCCCAGGATGTAGTTCAGCACGGGCGGCTTGGCGTCGCCGTCGTCGGACATGGTTGTGCTCATTGCTCTGCGACCCGGGCGGTAGAGTTACCGAGGAGGAGGAGAGACGGTTTGTGTGTGCCTTGGCGGAACGCAGCTAGGAAGAAATGACGTCGGAGGATGCAGGCCAGTGGGATTGCCTGCCGCCTCCTTATTTTCTCCTTTCCTTCCGGTCGGAGCAATTCTCTCATGCGGGTTGGATGAACCAGGGGGGGCTCAAGGTTGCAAAGTGACGCTACGCTACGTCGTAGTTACTCCGTACGCGTGCATGGGCTTGGTGCAAGTGAGATCCACTCGATTGGAGACTTAACCGAGTGTTGGTGGGTTGGGAATGTCCAATGTTGAGATGGAGTTGTCACATCCGGCCGACACCGAAGGCACAGCCACTCCGGGCGGATCACCATGTAACTAGCTGCATGGAGCTGAGTGGTCTGAGTCGTGGCGTTTGTGGTTGGGTGATGGACCCACCCACGCTGGCTGACTACATACCAGTAACAAGTCACGCTAAAACACGAGGAAACAGCCATGAAGTAACGGTTCCTGATGGGACATATAAAACAGTATTACAGGTTCCACCAAATTTAGTAGAAACCCGGGTTGTTTTTTTATACATCCTGCCAGGAACCTTTACTTGTTTCCTCGTGTTTACATGTACACATATTTGGCCTCCCCACACCCCTCCTTGAACAATATGTCCTCTCCCACACCCCACCACCGAAAACCCACCGGCCCGGTCGGTGGCGGCGGTAGCGTTCCCCGGCCCGCTCCGCTCTGGAAACCTTGACGTGAGTACATCCATAGACTAGACAAGAGAGAACCAACCCCAGAGGGAAACGCTACGAGTAGCTCCCTGATCCTGAATAAGGCGTGGGCTACCCAGAGGTATCCTTCATCCAAGCGCACGCAGACCTAGCTAGAAGACCCAGCCGGGACACCCAACGGCGCTTCTCCGAAACCACGTTATACGTCTCTCGAGCACCGCCAACTTGTAAACCGCGGAGAGTAGTCAACGTCCCCATGGGTGAAAACCCCCAGTTTCAAAGTTGAAGACGTGAATTCCGTATCTGTCTCATGCCTCATCCCATCTATCGTTCATTACACAAAAGGACTTCCCCTCCCCCTTTCCCCCTCCCCCCCCCAAAAAAAGAAGCTAAATTTTGCAGCAAAATAAACCATCCAACACCAAACCCCATGCTAATGTACACTCACTCGAAAACCATTGCAAAAGACTCTGAACACCAAAGTAGCCAGAACAGTGTCGGGAAAAAGGAAAGAAGAAAAGAAAAGAAGTAAAAAAGACATCAATATCCCCCATGCCTCCTCGACCTCCCCGCCCCAATATCGATCCTGCTCATCTCCTCCATCAACGCCCAATCCTCCGGTCCCCCGCCCTGCCCCCCCGTGGCAACCAGGGCCCCGCTCATGACCGGTATGGGGATCTTCGGCGGATGCGGCGGCCCGCCCCTCATGCTCCCACCCGGGCTGCTCCCGTACTGCGGAGCGTGATTCTCGCTGGGGTAGTCCCACGTGCTGGCCCGCGACGGCCGGGGCGGCGTGAACCCGCTGGCGTCAGCGTTATAGCTATGCGGCGAGATGGGTGCGAGTGGTGAGCCCCCGGGCGACCCGGAGGACGGCAGCGCCGACATGCGGTTGGACTTCTTCTGGAGTCTGTTCCGGGCCGCCGATCCCGGAGGTGTACGCGGGTCCTCCGGGTTGTAGGAAGAAACCGGGCCGGCCATGGACTGTGGGCGCCCGGCGATGCGGAGCTGCCGACGACCGGCTGAGGGCGGTTGAGCGCCGCGGGGCGAGGAATACCCCCGGCCGCGCTCCCCGTCGCCTGAGCCTTGCTGATTCTTGTCCTTAGGCTCCGGCTCCGGCGCCCAGGACTCCATAGGCAGATGGTCCGACGGGTCGACCTCCCGTCCGTCATAGGTAATGATCTTGGCGTTGGGATCGGGCTTCGTGGCATCACTCTGGCTCGCCGAGAAGGCGGGATTCAACGAGTCGTAAGAATCAGGGCCGAACGGCACACTGGAACTAGCTCGCGTCTCCGAGGGCGGCGGCGCCGGGCTGACGGACTTTCTCTTGATCGTGTGGTTGGGATTTGGGCTGTGGCGTGGGCTGGGGATTGGGCTTACGTGCGGGCTCTTCGATATCGCTCGCGCCGCTCCCGTCGGCGTCCCATAACTAACCATCGACCCCGCACCATACCCCTGCTGCTGTTGCTGCTGCTGTGGTGGCGTATAAGGAGCTGGGGATCCGCCGCCATTATTGTAGTCTCTCCCAGGAGCATCTGACCACCCGCGTCCCCTAGGCGGGGTAGCCATACTCAACGCCCGTTGCCTCCTCTCCTGACGTCGTTCTTCATAGATGCGTTCCGAAACCTCTCGGGCAAGCGCCGGGTCGACACCTGGGACGAGTGACGGGGGTACCTGCGGCAGAGTATAGGTGCTAGGCCCCGACGACTCCGTCTCATCTAGCTCGCTCGTATTACTATAGTGCCTCGAACCATGGTACGCTTGTCTGGGAACGAGCGCGGTGCTCATGTCCGTGTCCCCCAGCTCCGATGGCTCGAAAGGAGGATTCGGGCTATATCCCCGGCTCAACTCCGATGGTGCAGCCGACGGCGAATTCTCTCGATAGCTATTGCTGTGAGTCGCCGAAACAGAGGGTGAGTGACCTCGATAGGCGTAGCCTTGGCTAGCGGCTGAGACAGAAGGCGAATGCTCGCGATACCCGTTGCTCTGACCCGGCAGTGGTGGAGAATGTTCCTGGTACCCATTGGCGTGCTCCATAGAGGGCGATGGTTGGGTGGGAGGGTGGAAGTCGCCTGTATGGTCCATAGTATTCGAGCGATGAGCTGGAGGCGGAGGCGGCGGCCGGTACGCTGCAATTTGGCGCTCGCCAGAAGCTGACGAGACCGTGGACCCCGTGAGGGCATATCTGTTCTCCTCGAGTGGGGAGGGCTGTGGAGATGGCGGTTGTGGTAGGCTGTACTGACCAGAAGCTGCGCTTCCACGCCCACTCAAGTTTAGTGGAGCGGGCGTCGGGTTCTCGTCGAAGGCCATGCCGTGCGGCTGGTAAGACATACGGGCATGCACATCGCTAGTGCGGTACCCGCGAGACCTTGTCTGAGTGGGCGAGTCCGGCTCGTCTTCGACAGTCGGTTGCATTCGATGCTGAGGATCGTGAGGGTCATACGCCGCGTCATAGCTGTTGTGCCTCGACGAAGGCGCGTCATAGAAGTCTCCACCGGGGTGGTGAGGCGAGTTTGAGCCACTGTCAAAGGACCTGTATACTGGTCTGGTCTGACCTGAGATGGAATTACGATGGGCCTCATTCCTGAGAACGTCGTATCTCATGGGCGGTGGCGTCCCCTTCTGGGGCGTTGTATCGAAGACCCCTCGTGCCATGAGCTCGTGGCTACTGTTGGTTCTGGACCGGTGAACTGGCGGCGGTGGGGGACGTTCGTCGTCTGGCGGGAGTTGGAATCCGTGGTCGTCGATGGGAGGCAGCTGGGGTTGGTAGTGCTCTGGCGCAGAGCTGTATTGGCTTCGAGTATCATGAGGGTCATAATGCTGGGCCGGGAACTGTGGGGTGTAGTTCCTATCCTCGATCTGACGTGGGGAGGGGCTGTATTGCTGCTCCGGCTGCCGCTGCAGTGTGCGAGGTGGGGTTTCATGTTGGACGGGAAGGGGCGCAGTATAAGCCGGTGCCGTAGGAGGGGGAGGCTGCGAGGTGGGTACGTAATTGTCCGGCTGGTGCTGTTGTCTCTGGGGTGCGGGAGCCCCGTATTCGACTGCCTGGAGGGGGGACTGGGTTGGCACATACGCAACAGGCCCCTTTGGCTGAGGGCGCAGAGGTTCCGGAGCGGCGCCGGCAGCTGGATGCACTGCCTCTTTCGGGTGAAGGTCGTCCACGGCGGGAGCGGGAGCGGGAGCGGCCGCCGGCGCCGGCCCTGGCACGGGGCCGGAGGGTAACGGGCGGCGCTTGACGACGGGTACCCTGGCCTTCGGGGTCGGCTCCGCGGCGGCCTCGACCTGCTTGGGCTTTGCTGCAGGCTTGGGCCGACTGTCGTAATAAGTAAGCTCGATGCGGATTTCGCCGGCGTACTTGCCCCTACACGACAGGTTATGCCACAAGTCCTTCTGGTTTCCGCCCGGAACGACGATGTCCTTTAGGTCGATCCACGATTCGCCTATGAGGTCCGTCTTCTTATCGTCGTGGAATACAGACAGCTTGAGCTGGTAGTAATCGGGAGAGTCGTGAACATCGAAACGAAGCTCCTGGTCCCTGTAACGAGGGTTAGCCGCGGGTGGCAAGTCAAGGCGCCGGGGGTGTATGGGAGTGGGCATAGGAGTAGGCATGGGAGTGGGTATGAGTATGGAGGGGTTCGGCGCACCATCTAGGCGTTTGCCCGCCTCTCACGTCGGTCTTCGTCTTCTTGGCCTCCTTCCCGAGCCGAGCCGCGCAGTACGGGTCCTGCTTTCCAATGCTCTTCCGATTGGGGAGATTCTTCGCTCGGTCCACGACGAGTACGAGAGTTCCAATCTGGGGGCCGTCGACCGTCATGTCCGAGAAGATGCCAACCGGTGGCACCCCACTGCCGCCGAGCTTCTGTCTACCAGACATGTCGGGCGAATGGTGGGCTATTTCGTGCAAAAGAGGTTCGGAACGCCGGGTGTATTGGCCGTCTTTTCCCTCGCCGTCGTCGTTGTCGTCGTCGTCGTCGAAGTCGTTGTCGGTGGACGAGCAGGGTGGTTTTGTGGGGGTTTGTTTACATGAAGCGGGCGGTCGTCTATTGTTGACATTCGCAAACCGGCTTTTCGTCGTCAGAGACAAGATCTCGGAGAAGGATAGGCGAAGGGTCCGAGGCTAAGAAACAATGGGAGTGGGGCAGAAAAGGTGAAACCCGGGTAATGAGTGAACCCAAGGCGAGAAAGAAAGTGATCGGACGAAGCCGTCCAAAGATTGTGAGCGGTCGAAGTTGGAAAGGAATTGGAAGCTTGTCAGGTGTATTTACCAAGTACAAGTATTGTCGTGCCTGTGCCGACTTGGTGGTGGGGAAGCAAGAACGCCCCATACAGCAAGCAAGTGGTTACAGTGCGCCGTCAGCTGGGAACGCGGGCAATCGGCATCCAATGTGGACAGGGACTAGGCCTTGACAAGGGAGGGGCAAGGCCTGCGGAGTGGGGCGATCCTAGTGCCTTTACCGCGTTTGGACAGTGGGCGCGGCGGTTCTGGCAGGGGCTCCCGACAAGCTCTGCCTTGGTTGCGACGTTAAATTTTGGAAAGCGTGGCTGGGCCTGTCCCTGATTGGCTTGTCTCGCCTCTGATGGCCCAAGCGCCCCCAAACCTCAGCGGGCATCCCCCCAAAGGCAATCGTAAAGGCACCTCGATACAAAAAGCTTGTGGCTGGGAAGAACCGGGGGAGCATATGGAGCGATGGAAAGCGACCCAATTGGACGAGAGAGCGACTGGGCAATCTCTCTCTCACTTTCTCTCCTTCTATCTAAGCCCCAGTCGTCAGTCGCGCTCTGACGAGTAGGAGGACGGAGGATTACGGACAAAGGTGCGCGTTTTCGCGTCGCCCGCCCCAACCTCGTCGTAAGAGCTGACGCAAGGGACCGAGAAAACGAGAACGAGAAGCAGAGCTGTGGAAGGGACTTCGCCTCTCCGAATACGCCCCGCCCCCATGTCGTTCTAAGGCCCGAGTCTTTCTCTAAAGTATTCGGCTTACATGGATCCAGCGCTGCAGATCGATCTTTCCATCCCTTCTCCGAGGTGCGGGTGTGAGCGCCCCCGCCACAGACTCAGTTAGCGACTGGTTCCCCAGACATTCCCAGTTTCAGTAGCGCTTAATATCATATCCAATGTGGCAGGCTGTCTTAATTAACAACTACCGTCCCGCCAACTCTGACGTCGTCTTGACCGCCAAGTCGCACCACTGGCGGAACGAGCAAGCCATGCCCTCCTAACTGCTGTAGCAACCAGACACCCGTGCGCCGCATGCCGGGAAACACACTGGGGACCGACAGGTCCGAGCCCACGACGCATGCAGAGGGGAGCAGCTCAGTAAGCGCAGCTACGCGCGTCACTACCGATCGGCGTCATGAGCTGTGTATGTCAAGTAGTGCCTGTGGCCGTTGCCCCAGCAGCTGATGGACAGAGGCGTAACGGGTCCAGATTGTTTCAGATTCTTGTATCGCCAAGATTCTAATTTGGGATCCCGAACGGGAGGACTATTAAGCCGTTCTGTGCTAAAGTAGATGCCGCAACTTATTCCTTACTTCCCGAGGATGGGATGTGCGGGTGGGGGACGGACGGGGAGATACGCGTGTCACAAGCCTGGACATCCCATCTACTTGTACGAGTTACTCAAACCTGCCCAGATAATGCCCTCTGTATACAACCGGCACCCAACACACCTCGTCTGAAGGGGTATCTCATCTCTTTTTTCTACTCGGAGCCCGGCAACACAAGCTAGCACCCTAACTGCCCGTTCTTTCCGCGAGGGCAGGATCCAAAGGCCCAGACGGGAACAAGAAGAGGAAAAAAAGCATTACAAAAGAAAGCCGGGATATCCCTAGGTGTATCATGCCCCTCACTCCCCCAAAATATCCGCCTCCCCTCCCTCCCCATACATTCATAACATTCAACGACGCCCCTGCCTCCTCCCTCCGAGCGTTCCACGCTTACTACCCACTCCCACACCATATCGCATATGCTACGTCGGAGTACGGTTGGTTATAGGGACCGGAGCTTCAAAACGTGAAGACAGCATAGGCGTTCACGTTTCATTCGCTGCTTCCAGCGTTCCCGTTCGTGCTGGGCGAAAATGCTGCCCCTACCCAGCCCACACCAAACCCACTACGGCTTTTAAGTGAATCTGGTATGGATGACGTCGGGGTTCTCATGCCAGTCATCGATGCTCACCCACATCTGTAAAAAAAAAAAAAGCAAAAAAATCAGTAAACCAGTCAAGCGGAGCGGAACACAATACGTCCTGAGTGGGGGCAAACTCACCTTCCTAAAGGTACTCAGCCCCGCCAAGATGCTCCCACCGATCCACGTCGAGTACTTCCTCTCCGGAGGCGCGAAGATCTTTATCCGCATGTCCTTGACCGCAATCTTCTGCAGCTCCGAGAGCAGCCGGTCACCGAAGCCCCTCGTCAGCGTGCTGCCACCGGAGAGCACGATGTTGCTGAACAGCGATTTCCGAAGGTCTAGATCTGTCCGCTGGATAGACTCGAAGACGATCTGATGGACGCCGGGGTACTCGAGACCGATGATGTCGGGGTCGAAGAGGATCTCGGGGGCCCTGAAGCGCTCCGCTCCCATCTGCAAGTCACAATGTTAGCTCACGTCCTATCCCCCGCGTGCGCGCGGCTCCTTCTTCCCGGCGAAGACACAGCTTAAGAGTGTGCGGAGGTTACCTTTAGCTTGTGGCCGTCGGGCAGGGTGTACTCGGTTATCTGGCTCGGGTCGTGCTTCGTCCCAGCCCAATCCTTCTCCTCCCGCTTCGGATCCCGCGCTATGTAGCACGTCGTCTCCTTGATGTGCCGGACGACTTCCTTCTCCGCGCTCGTGTGGAAGACGTAGCCGCTCTTCCTCAGTAGCGTCTGGAGGTATTCCGTGACGTCCCGGCCGGCTACGTCGATGCGCCGTATGCTGCTCGGCATGGCGAAGCCCTCGTAGACGGGTACGGCGTGGGACACACCGTCGCCGGAGTCTAGGACGATACCCGTCGTCCGTCCGCTGGAGTATAGCGACAGGACCGCCTGGATGGATGTGTAGAGCGCAGGAACGTTGAAAGTCTCGAAGAGGATCTGAGCGGCCGTGTCGCGATTGCTCCTAGGGTTTAACGGCGGCTCCGTAAGAAGGACGGGGTGCTACCGCACGATTAGCCCCCCCTCCGTCACATAGTCTCCAGAGAGCAAGTACTGCAGCAGAATGGAGAGCCCGGATCACGTACCTCTTCACTAAGACTCTTGAGCCCCTCGGCGTACACGTACTCCCAGATCTTCTCCATGTCGTCCCAGTCGGTGACTATGCCGTGCTCGAGGGGATGGCGGATCTTGAGCAGCCCCCTGTATTCCGAAGCCGCCTTCTCGCCGATGAAGAGCTCCCCTTCGAGTGCTCCGGCCAGCACCCGCGTATGCTTCGGCCTGCCTACCCAGGAGGGGAAGCAACACTTTGGCACGTCATCTCCCGCGAAGCCCGCGCGGATCGTGCCCGACCCGTTGTCGAGGACGATGGGGGCGTTGTGTAGTGATTCCGCCATATCGTCGTCGCTCTTCGTTTATCCCCCTCGATATATTCCGTCGCATACACGTCCAGTAGTAAGTGAATGGCGTTATCGCTCGTATCCTTCGGGTGCGGGGGTATGCAGGGAGTGTGGTCGGTCGACTGTAGGCGGTGTGCCTAGATCTCGTGCCGCGGGGAGAGAGAGAGAGAAAAGGTCCGGACCTCAGAGACTGAAGAAACGAAGGGAAGGAAGGAGTCCCAGCCTGGCTTGAAAATCGATCTCGTGGCCTCGAGCTCGTGGCTGCCGGCTGCGGCACGGTTGGTTGGGGCGGCGGATGCGAAAGGGGCTAAGGGAAGCTCCGCGCCGAAGCCAGGGTAGGGAGGAAGCAAAAAAGTAAAGTTGGAAAATAAGGATAGAAAGAACACGCTACGTAGACGGAAACCGTAAAATGCCTGCTTTCTTCTCCTGCTCTATTTGTTCTCGAGACCGGTCCCTCTGGTATGTATGCCTTGTCTGCTTCGTTGGTTGGTGGGCAGAGATTTGGCCTCAAGGGGAGGTAGCTTTCCAAATTCAGGAACGCGAAATCGATGCACGCACCCCCCTCCCCTCTCCAATAGCTGCAAGGGTCGCGAATGGCGGTCGAAACCAGAACAAGAAACAAGCAGTTCGCCCTTGCCTCGTGTGACCAGGTGTCAACACCTGTCTATTTTGTATGAGATGGCGGCGGGGGGAATCAGGGTTCGCAACTTGGATGCTCAACCATCGTACTCACCCAGCTTGGCTATCCCTAACAATAATGTGATATTTAAGGGGTAATAGAAACGGATCGATCCTTCGTGTTTCGACAATGCCATTTTGGGAAGGCATCTAG
This sequence comes from Cephalotrichum gorgonifer, assembly GCA_900312665.1. NCBI lineage: Eukaryota > Fungi > Ascomycota > Sordariomycetes > Microascales > Microascaceae > Cephalotrichum > Cephalotrichum gorgonifer. The sequence goes on from ONZQ02000001.1 coordinate 3,385,218, forward strand.
GGCAACAACGATCCGTACATGTGCTGATGCGATCTTACTGCTTGCTTCCCACCGCGCACTTACACCGCGGTCGAGCCTAACCTCTCCCATGTTGGCATTTTCAGGCAAGAAAGAGAGTAAAAAAACGTATAGTAAATTAGACATCCATCTACATTAATACGCCTTTATATAAATTAACAAAGAAAATCAATTGCTTATGAACTGATGTCAAATCGTCCGTCCAACGCCAACCCATGATTGTTTGATTCGCCTCGCGATGGGCGCTCCAACCCGGTCAGCCTCCATGATGTTTTGTTTCTTTTCGTGTCCCCGATATATGCACCCCGAACAATAAATCTCACCCTGGTTCTCCCCCCTTAATTGTGAGGGCAGAGCTCTCCATCACAGCTTCATGATATATGCCCGTTGAGGACCTCCTTGCTTATCAATGGCCAGCCGAAAATGAGACCGATTCCCGGAGCGAAACTATTCAATGTTGGTCTCGATACATTCGAAAAGTTGGGAGATGTAGAAGGACAGGGTTTAGAGTTCTAAGTAACTACTTACAATACTATGCGAGTGGCGGCGTTCTTGGCCATCTTGCCATAAGCTGGTGAGGCCGGCTGAGAGTCGTGGGCTACCCTTTCGTAGGGGTGAGGCTCGATGGAGCGGACGGTGCTTCGTATCGTTGAGGTCGTAGAGGCTTGCCTCCGGGTGGCGGCTCTGAAGACACTGCGGGCAACAAAGGACGACATGTTGATGGCGTTTGGAGTATGAGTGGTTTTGGCCCAGGTGTAAGGTAAGGCGTTTAGTTGATGAACCGCTGAAGAGGGAGCTGCGAGGGTCTTATTGCAAGCGAAGATGAAGTTAACTGGTAACAGGCTGGCTGATATTGTTGATGTATTGAGACTATATACTGTCACACTGCTTGGGAACAAGCAGGAGACCTTTTATACGGAAGTTGGAAGGGAGTCCTTTACCTCCACATCATCTGCTTGTACCCCTCTATACCCGGTGGTCAGATACCGGAGCGGCCAGATCCCCTCCCGGGAATGGAGCCTCCCGTTGGGAATATCTAATTCTGAGGTCAGTCATACTTTCAAAAGGGAACCCCACACCGAGATGTCCCGTCATAGGGATGGCCAGTGTCCAATGAAATTGCGCCTAATAGGGAGCCTGGTGGGTGGTGGCACGACTTTGGGAAAGCATGGCGCCTGCGTGGTTCGATCGGACGCTGGGCAAGCTGGCGGGATCATATGATTATCGGGAGCTATTGACCAATGCGGGGCCGTCACCTGGTCCCTTATTTTTCTCACCCGAGAGACGGGTAGAGGAAGTGCCGCACCGCCTCCCGTGAGATGGAAGGGGAACGAGATCTCTAAAGCACCAAGATCTGGAAGTTTTGACGCAAACAAACTCTTGAATTATCACAAGCTCTTGAATTATCATGATATTCATGGCTGGAAAACCAACATGTGCAGTGGCAGCTTCGAGGCCGAGGGTTTTGAAGATGAAAATGTGGTGACAGCTGCCGTCAGCTGAGCTGTCGCAGACACGATGAACCAGCCACATGCTTATTCAGCATTTTACAAGCTCCGCCTAACTACCCACCCGGGTTGACCAGCTTTTGCGCAGAGGTCCGAAACCAATCGCCCGGTTCGGAGCACGCCGGTTCTCTTCGTCTTCGCGGCGGGAGAAATCGCAAACCAGATCAGAATGCCGCTAATTGACCCCGTCATCATGTCGACTCCCACGCGGCCAGCCGGCGACGCCAAGAACAAGCTCAAGGATGGCGCGCCGCCGCTGCAGCCAGTTGTCCTCTTCGGGACTACCCTAGCGCGGGCCGCCGACGGCCTGGAGCTCCTTTTCCTCGCGGCCGGATTTCCGATATACTTCGGCAGCCTCGTTTCCGACCCCGTCTCGGCGTTGAAGATCGGAGTCGCGGCACTTGCCGTCCTGCAAGCGCTGTGGGCGGTGCTCTGCTGTCCACCTCTCGGTTACAAGAAGGGTGTTAGGCCGGGTTTCTGGGTATGACACCCCCCCTCTTCCTCCCCACGGGAGCTCAACCTGTTAACAACCCCGTGTAGCCCGCGATCCTATCACTGGCCTTCGCCGCGTTGACCGTCCCTCTCCTCCACATCATCTTCGTCCTCTTCGGCGCGCCGCTACTGAACTTCCCGGCCGAGACCCTCCTCTGCGCGACGACCCTCGCCGTCCTCTCGGTATTCCCCATATTCTACGCCCACGGCGTGGACACGAAGGCGTGGAGGGCCGTGTGTAGCATCAGCGCGCCGCTGGACGAGACGTCCTGCGGGTTCTGGGGGGGCATCGCCGGGGCGTGGCTGGGCGCCGTGCCCATCCCCCTGGACTGGGACCGCCAGTGGCAGAGGTGGCCCGTTACTATCGTGTCGGGCATGGTCGGGGGTTACGTCATTGGGCGGATTGTCGGGGGCGTAGCGACGTTCGGCGCGAAGAGCAAAGGACGGGGCTTGGGGGAGAAGGGCGACAGGGTCCGGTCGAAGGAGGAGTGACATAGTAGGGTGCTCTTGAAGGGCCACTCTACTGGGAGAGTGGACCGCTCTGGGCGGACATATCGCCAATCCGACGTGTATAACAAACCATGGGCCCCCTTGTGCCAAAGCCAATATATTCGTGGGCTATGTTATTGAGCCAAGCAAGCCTACCGCGCCTAATACAGAGCGGGGACCATCTATGCTCTTTACTCTGTATTTAGCCACGTCATAGACCATGCTATTTTATTGTGAAGTACCAATGTCGTCGTCGACTACATGGGCATGGGCATGTGCTTGACTACACTTCCACCCACATGTCATAAAGTAATCTGTGTTTTATGCCAGCCACGCCAAGCCGCGGACCTGACGTCAGGAGCCCACCCATAATAACTCAATTCTTGTACAATGGCGAACAAGCGTGAGGGTAACATCGAGTTTTGCCAAATCGACTCGGAGGGCCGCGGAATCAATGTGCCAAGCCACATGAGGTGGCAGTACCGCCACATACCGGGCGACGGGTATGTATAGTGTACTTGCAATACTGGTGGGGAGTGAGCGGTGTGTTCCGAATAGGCAAGAATGAGATGTGGTACATTGTACCCTACCCTTGCCCAGGACCCACATTGGTGCGATGCATCCCTGGGGCGGCTATGACCTCAGCAAATCCGCATCGGCAGGTAGTGCTGGTTACAGGGCTGTGATGACGTATGCTCCGAAGGTACAGGTGATGCTGGGTGGGTCGCAACCGAAGCGCACCTTCTAGAAAGCGAGCTTCATGACCAGCGAATCGATGAACCTCCTTAGTATTGTTTGCAGGGGTCCAGAGATATTATTACTTCTCGTTCTTTATGTAGTAGCTTGCTCGTGTTCGAGGAAGCTCCGATGGTACAGATACGGCATTAGCATCTCATCCCGCCACTTGCGTGTACGGACGTGGGACATCTACATTAGGGAATTAAGTGCGATGGGACAGCGTAAGATCACAAGGGTAATGCTAGTACAAGTAGTCTGTGCTGACCTTGGCTTGGCCAATCTCGCAGACGGGATTGGCCGCCGAGAAGGAATGCCAGTCAATACCTGTCCCCTGGCGGTTATCAAAAGAAAGGTGGCAGGGCCTAACTTTGTGGTAGGGGCCAGGTACAAACGTTTTTCTTGGGTGTATTCACCGCTGGATGGTGATGTATGGTGACGCCCATTTTGCAAGCGGTTACAACATGCTTCGTGTTTGCTCCGTTTTAAGCATCTACATGTACTTTCCAATCGGTAAGGATGCAATGACGCAGCCATTACGGGGGAAGGAAGTACCTGCAAGCCGGGATTCGTATGCAGCTAGGTGTGTTTGGAGGCTCAGCGAAGCGCATCCACGAAGCGCGCCCTCCCTCCCACCCCAGAGAAAGGTAGATCGGCCTCTGAAAGTCACAAGATACTAAAAGTATTCATTGCGGGGACCCGGGCGCATGTAAATAGATGTGTTCAGTGGGACGTTTCTCAGCCCCATAAACTGCCTCGTGGCGGCGACGCCGAGGGGGCGGGGAGGTGAGACAATCGGGGAGAGTCGACGAGATCATGTACTTATGCATGCCAGTTAGCGATTCCTGTCAATGTGGTCTTGGTGCCAAGCCGTTTTCCCCCGTCAGCCAGGAAGTCCCCGCGGCTTTCCTTGGTTGGATCGGAACGCTTGTCATAGGACGTAATCGATAATAATACATGCAGTGATTAAGACCTGGGGGGGTTGGTCAGTCGCCCCATCCATCGTCCAACTCTGTTTGTGCTGGGCGAAAAGGTATAAGACAACCCGACTCTTCCTCTTCCGCACTCCTCCCTTCCGTCTTTCTTCTCCCTACCATCATAAACCCGAACCTAGTCCACACAGGCTAGACTCCCTTGAGCATATTCACGAAGTCAGCGACTTTTCGTCTTCCGACAACAAAAACCCTTCAAGCTCCCCAACCACCCTGCGACTCAAACGAATTCACACTTGGATCGCCCATCATGCCTTTCACCGCCAGGTAAGACCCGCGATCGCCATACCCTTTTACAGCCCTCGCCGCTGTCTGCGAAGCTCGAAGCTTGAAGCTCCTCGGGCCAGACTGCACAATGCGGGGGGACCTTTCCATAGTAGGGGAGGCCGGGGCGGGAGAGCTTGCCCAAACTCAGCTGTCTTGCCCCCTCCCTCCCCTGGTCCTTCCCATCTGCACCATTGTCAGGTCTCGCACAGAATGCCCAAAGCAGCTCGAAGCTCGGGCCAAGATCGTCACAAACAATATAATCCGGACAAATTCTAAGCTGCTAACCTCCATTTTTTACGAACAGCGACATCTGCAAGATCATCTTTGCCGTTATCCTCCCCCCTCTTGGTGTCTTCCTCGAGGTAGGATGCGGTTCGGCGCTCTGCATCAACATCATTCTCACACTACTTGGTACGGTTCTCCCCTCGCCCGTGTGTCCCGAGCCAATAACACCATTGGAGGGCTCGCTTGCCCACTCTGATTTTTCAAGAGCGAGCGTTCCCGAAGCTCCCGTGGAAACCCACCCCAGGCCATCCCTCCCCTCGCTTCCCCACCCGTGGCGTGCTATCAAGCTGACCCTTATATTTCTTTCCCTTCCGCATTAGGTTACCTCCCCGGTATCATCCACGCGCTGTACATCATCTTGAAATGGTAGAGACGCCCTCCCACTGCTAAAGACGCCTTTCCCTCCTCGAAAGGACGACAATCCTCAGCCTCGGCCTCGGCCTGTCCGGGGCGCCCGGCTGCAGGTGACGGTCCCAAACGCTAGTCGGGAACCACCGAGGCATGGGAAGGTGTAAGGTGCATGGTGAAGGGGGGGCGTGCGGGACGACCTGGCGACGAACGTCTTGGCGAGTGTGGAACGACGAATTGTCCCACTCTTGGCTACAGCCGTAGCTGCATGGGCCACGCAATGACGATTCCGTTTTTTTCTGTTCTTTTTTTCTTGCTTGGCTCTCCTTCACTCCCTTTTGGTTTGCCGTCCTTTCTCACTCTTGAGAGTGGGAATGGGGTTAATGTTTCTCGAGCAAGCCCCGCTCCCGGATCGCACACTAGATCTTCGATACCCCAGAGTTGCCTCGTCCTTGTTTAGTTAAATACGGCTGCAATATAAGTAATGCAAGGAAGATTCCGTCCACCTCCGTTGACCGTATTCCGCTGGGCGAGTTTTGAAATAAGATGAAGTTGTATGTTATCTCGGAAGCTGCGTCGCTGGAATCGCTGGGATCGGGTTCGCCCATGATGTCATCACTCTTTTGGACACCAAAATGTATTTGTATGCACCCGGTCACTCTGCCAACGGATGGGCGACTAGTTGGAGCATTGCACCAGTTTCAACAATACATATGTATATACCTTGCTAACTACTCTATCTACGAATTTGTATGGCCAGCCACATTAGTGTAAGTCGCGGACGGGTGTCATTTCAGGCCAGCCCACTAGGTACAGGCCAGACGCATTGGCGAGTTCCTCCGTTTTTCGTACCTTGGCTCAAGGTATTAGTTGGTCGGCCGCGCGTACGGCTGAGTTAGTGCATCAGATCTTCGACTATTTGTCTGGGCATTCCCCACAAACACCGAGAGGCTGCCAGTCCCGCAAGGGGGTCACTGAAGATTCGCCTCGCCTGTGCCGAGGGAAGCCTCATCGCGATTTTGTCTGACACGGCCCGCCCAATCACCTTTGAGTATGCGGTGGCACGAATCGTGCTTCTCCGTGATGGCCAGCCATCCTCCCTCTCCTTCACTTCTGTTATAGGGGGTGGGTAGGTCGGTAGATGCATGTATGTCTACTGCATGACCCAGAGGGAGAGACCTGTTCCCAATACCGGGGTGTGATTTTCCGTGCATCACGAAAGTAGAGATGCTTCACGCTCTCCCGACTTTGAACGAGAGGACCTAGACGCAGCAGATTCCCTGTTAGCAAGCTCAACTCAATGAAGGGGGCACTAGGCAACGGAAACAGGGAAACACGGGCAGGCTCACATCGTTCTTGCCCACCGCGACTATGTCGTCCTCCGACACCCTCATACCCCCCGCCCCTTCTATGTACGCAATCGGCGCGTCTCCCATGACCTTCCGAGCGGCGTCGCCAACGGTGGAGTTCTTCTTGACCAGAACACAGTCCCTGAACACCGCTTTCGGGTCGAAGGACGTGGTGCTCTTCACGGGGAACACGGGCACCAGCCCCAGAACCTCGGCGGCCTTGGTCAGCACCTGCACCACCCCCGTAGATCCGAACCTGTAGAGCACCATGTCCTTCAAGTTCTCTATCCTGGCCCTGTTCTTCTCGTCGAGCTCCTTCAGGCCCCCGCCGTCCGGGTCCCCGGCCTCTATGAGGTCCTCCCTCGTGTCGACGAACTCACTACCCTCCACGTACTTGATGTACCCCTGCTTCGCCATCTTCCGCAGGAAGATCTCGGATATGGCCGAGCAGAGCACGACGTTAGGGTACATCTTGGCGATCTTGGAGATGTTCTTGTCCGAGTCCACGTGGTCGATCTTGTTCAGCGCCAGCACGGTGGGGAACTTCTCATCCGTGAACGCCTCCACCACGGCCTCGATCGTCGCGTCGTCCCAGTTCTCCAGCGGCTCCTTGATGCCCGACCTGTCAAGCGCGCGGTTCACGACCGCCGACGTGGCGCCGTACCCGGAGAACTGGTTCTGCAGCGTCTCCGCCGCCGACGCCTTGACGGCCATGTGGCGCCTCCGGATGGACCCCCACTTCTCCATCAGGTTCCCCCTTATCCACGCCGTGATCTCACTCCGGAGCCACGCGACGTCGACGGACGGGTCGTACCCGCGCGTCTCCTTGCCCTCGGCGTCCACGGTCCCGGAGGCGTCCACGACGTGTATGAGCGCGTCGGCGTGTCGAAGGTCGTCCAGGAACTTGTTGCCTAGGCCGCGACCCTGGTGGGCGCCGGGTACGAGACCCGCCACGTCGAGGAGCTCGATCGGCACGGAGCGTCGGCCGTCGTCACAGGAGCCGTAGTTTGGCTTGCATTTGTCCTGGAGGTTATACCGCGCGCAGGCGCAGGGGACCTGGAGGTAGCCTACGGCTCTTTGAGGGTCGATGGTAGTGAATCTAGAAAAAAAACCCGCTTAAGTCAGTTCACCTTTCCTTATATGCGACGCCTGATTCGAGAGATATGCGTCCTCATAGCTAGGCGCGATTCGTGCAAGGTAGTCTCGGTGAGGGTGAGGGCGCGTACGGGAAGTTCCCTATATAAAACCAAAAGAGTCACATCAGCTTTCCGTAGGTCTTCCGTGATGCGCTGGGCGGATATACCCGGGACCGCTACCCACCAACTTTGGACGAAGCGTCCGTGAGCGAATTGAGCGTCGTGCTCTTGCCTGCCGAGGGCTTGCCGACGAGGCCGATCAGCGGATCGCGAGGCATTTGGAGGAGAGATGCGTCGGAGGTGCGACGGCGTGGAGTAGGAAAGCAAGGGTGGGCGACGCCACGGGAAGCGAGTGTCCGGCACGAGTGTCAAAAAAGGGGCGTTCGAGGGATCGCAAGGGAAGGAGCAAGAATGGGCGGAAGTTGATAGTAAAAAATGTTCGAGTCTTGTCTTGGGGGGCGCCCGTTGGCGGGCGAAGGAGGGGCAATATTTTTTGGCGGGGTAATTAATGGCTGTCTGTCAGTAATACTAGCCAGATCCGACCTTGCTCCCGACATGTATGCTTAAGTGTGCACTACGCACGTTGACCCTCTATCATCAATCAGAGCCGCACGACCAATTTATGAGAACAAAACTACAACTTTAGACGGTCCCTAGATCCGGAATGGGTTGTTTGTCTTGCACTGCCTTCATTCCAACAGTTCTACGCCCATCATCTCGCCCCTCACCTCAGGCACCATCGTACCATCGCTCGACGAGGCGCCCTCAGAATGGCTAGCTCAAAGTTGTCGATCGACTCCCTCCCAATCTGGGCCTCGCTCAATGATGTCAAACTGAGTGCGGTCGAAGTTGGTACCCTGGGAGAGAAAGGCCAGGGTATTGTATCGTCGAAGCCAATATCTGAAGATAAGCAGACGGCGGAGCCAGTGCTCGTGAGAGTGCCGCATGACATCATATTATGTGAGGATGTCATCGAGGGATATGCCAAAGCGGACATGCGATTCAGGGATCTCCTTGATGCCATGGAACCTCAGGTATCTCATATCATCGCCCGGGGCTTGTATACTAACGGGATTGCCTTGCTGACAGCGGCCTGTTAGTCTCTGAGGGTGAAGACTCTAGTATTCCTCATTTCGCAGCGGGTCCATGCGACGCAGTTGACACCATGGACGGAATACGTGAGGTACCTCCCGGAAGAGATATTCGTTCCAACGATGTGGCATGACCATGAAGTAGCTCTCCTCCAGGGAACCTCACTCGAGGTAAGTCTGACATGATCTTTGTTCGACCAGAAAAAAAGGGGGGGGGGAAATCCGGCTCCTGCTCCCTCCCCAGGCCTGCCTCCTCCCCAGGCCTGCCTGTTTTAGAACCTAATGTTCACAGTGTCTCTAACACTCGTTGAAAGACAGCCGTGAACGCAAAGTTGACCGATCTAGTACGGGAATTCGACCTCTTTCGCGAGAAGACCGAAGATCTGCCCTCCTGGAGAAGCGTGTGGGACAGCAGGACGCTGTCCCTACGAGACTGGATTCTCGCCGACGCCTGGTACAGGTCCCGCTGCCTCGAGCTTCCGAGGTCAGGCACGGCCATGGTCCCCGTGCTAGACATGGCGAACCACTCGTCGGCCCCAACAGCTCGCTACGAGGAAACCGATGACCACGAAGCCCTGCTTCTACTCCGCCACGATGCCAAATGTGCCCCTGGGGATGAAATCACGATAACCTACGGCGAGGACAAATCCGCAGCGGAAATCCTCTTCAGCTACGGCTTCATCGACACCGAGAGCACCAGGAAGCAGGTTGTCCTCCCCGTACCCCCCCTGGAAGATGACCCGTTGGTACGGGCAAAGCTATTCAGCTTCGGGAAGCCGCCAATGGCGGAGATCGAACTGGAGGGCGACGACAAGGTCTCCTGGAAGAGCCCGTTCGCCTACTTCCTGTGCCTCAACGAGGAAGACGGGCTGGGCTTCCGCACCCTGCAGGAGGTAAGTGGCGCGCGGCAGCTCAGAGTCTTCTGGCAGGAGGAAGACGTGACGGACCGGGTCGACGACTTCGAGAGCCTCGTTGAGGGACACCCCTCGTGCAAGGTGTTTAGGCTGCGCGTCGTGTCTGTCCTGGAAGATCTGGCGGCGACACACCTGGCTCACATGAAATCCGTGACATCGCCGGAGGAGGAGGAGATGCTTCGGGAGATCCACGCAGAGCCGCGAAGGGAGTGCGCTCAGATGGCCCAGGAGTTAAGAAGTGTGGAATCTGAGATTCTAGAGGCCGCCTTGGCGTCTCTCCAAGAAGAGGTAAGATCTTCGTCCCGACTTCATAGATGGCCGACCATTCCTCTTCCTCATCACCCCTCAGCTACCTCCCCCTCCCCTCCCCCGCCCCTTTCAGCTCCGCCATTCACTACTCATACGAGTACTTGTATACCCGCGCGACGACGGTGAGTCGGCGCCCTTGCAGCTACTTTAGTGAGTCAAGCTTGGCTGCACCGCACCGCACCGCACCGCATCACACCCATTCCTTACGCCGCTTCGCTCCCATATCCCGGCTCCTCCTTATCTCGCACGCGTTCGTTCCTCTATTACGTTCACCTCCCCAGCATGTCGGCTCTCCAAGCAGTATAGGTACTGGTACTTATAATATTGTTGGATGCTGACTGGGCACACACATTGCAGAAAACACGGCTCCTTGAAGACGAGGGCGTCCTAGCGTATCTCGGATCGATGGAAACTGCCGAAAACGAACAAGCGGCTGCTTACCTGGCCAATGAGGAGGAGGACTTTAGTTGAGGTAGGGTAGGACTGGCCAATGTAACTGGTCTGGAATACTTCAACCAAGTATTCTGTTTGGGCCTCCCTTCTAATACCACTCGCCCGGTAGTTATTAGTACCCGTAGAGGACAGAGGCGTGTTATTACGAGTATTGCTTCAGATTCGCGGGCCCGAGTCCATGGGAGGAGATTGTGCACGACTGCGAGCGCCCATGATTCGGGAGTAGCATGTAACGCTGGAGAATGGATGCGTAGCCACAGGCTTACTTCTAAACACCTGAAGGACTATTTATTGGAGACTAATCAGGGTGGGAAAAGGTGTCTGGTCTTTGACCTAGTTCGAACCTTCACTTTTATATATGCAGAGACAGCAAGGATCTGGGGTCTTGAGAGACTTACTTCGTAGTTAGTCATGGGAATGCAGCACCAAGACAAGAACCAGGGCCAGGCTAACGGCCAACGGGGCACCACTTGGTATGTATTTCATGGGTACACCCCTCTCCCCTGTCCCCTGGCCCCTCTTAACCTTAGCTCCGAGACGGAAAGCGAGCTCGATATCCTCACGAGAGAAGAGGCGATGGTTATCACCGAGTGGAGTAGGTCATCATTACAAGTGCCCAGTGCGAAAGATATTCCTCCCCTAATACATGACGTAAATGGTTCGTCCCCTCTGGCGGGTGATGATCCCTTCATTTCGTTTTCCTGTCCTCGTTCATGCCCTCGTGCAAGCTTAACCACGATCAGAGCCGCCGCCCGTTCATATATGATGTATGATGTCGATGGCGTCTGCATGTATTGATTGATGTGCCTTCGTCGGGTTCTCCATTCCTAGTTTGCGCCAGGCCTTCTTCCCTGGCGCGAATATCAGGAAAAAAAAGGAATTCGGTATCTTCCTGAAGAAAAGGGAAACCGAACTTGCCCCGTACAACGTGCCCATAAGACTTGGAGGGACACGATCCCCGCAGAGTGTGTGGTGGGTGGGCACGAGAACGAAAATGCGGGGGAGGGGCGAAACTGGGGCAAACCTCTGATGTTCGAGCCACCTGGACGACCCCTATCCGCTTTTGTACTAGTTGCTTTGGGGGAGGCTGGCATCCACGCTGACGAGAGGGTATTAATTTCTTGACCAGAACAAGTAAGAGTACGCCATCACGGATACTTGTGCTGGATATTCGTGTATACATATACCAAAGTAAGTATGACGTTCTTGCTTCATGCACCTGGCGCTCCTGCAATGAAGGTACTTGTTGTTTACTTTGTAGTCCGACGAGCATTCATGGTGGGTAGGAAGTGCGGAACCGAGAGGGAGCATGTCGCGATGAATCAGAACTTGTACAGTGTATCTCCATCACTGCCTCTCGGATCCGCCGCCATGAGACGTCTCTTCTCAACGAGTGAGAGCGCGGGGTGGCGTTTTCGTTGCTCTTCGATAGCTGCTGAACGCTTGGATCTACTGCAGATCGCACCTGTGGGAGGTTTTTATTTGTGCTACGCGATCGTACTGGCGACATGGGTCAACTTCCGCGATTTCTCACGATTCCCTGTCGCCTCACTTCCGAGGCTGACTTGTAAATACGAGTAAGTCCCCCCTGGTGTGGGAAATGGGCTTTCGGAAGCGGCGAGTGTCGGATGCGAACACTGCATGTCTGGATGCATTCGCAGGGCTCGTCAGCCGCAGGCAAGCAGCCCTCATTGCGATGCGGCTCGTGTTCTCGGCAGTACTCTGCGCGACGTGTGGTAATCTACCTAGTCATCCTTGCATGCGACGGACATGTCGAATTAGGGAGGACATAATAGGATTGGGAGGGATATCGCCTGCAGCAGGGAGGAATATCGCGGGACCGAATGTATGGGTAGCACAAGTGCCATATCGTGGTGGGGAGCGCCTATTACTTGTACCAGCAAGGTAATTGGCTCCGGATGGAACGGATCAAGGGTACATGTATATATTTCACAAGCTGGAAGCAGAAGTCTTCGACTCTTTAAGGCTGGGCCGGACCAACCGACGTCAAGTATGATAACTAGCCTCTTTTCCTTCAACCATCATCTGCCGCAGAGGGGCGGCCGTTCGAGACGCAGAGGTGGTTCGATGCATGCTGCAACTCTCTGGGGTCTTTGAGGAGACAAGCCTTGCGAATATTATAGGCTCCACCAGATTCAGGCTGCATCGCGGGGGATGGCAATCTGCTATTGGGCTCTGGTACTCGGACACCGAGGATCCTGGGGTAACGAACAGCCATTCGTGCGGCGCCCTCGTGCTCGTACCTATTATTATATCTTCTGGAGGTCGGGGTATCTGGGGTGATCAGGCCATTATTGAAATGGGGACCTCGGAAGATCCGGGGGAGGGGCTCAATGCAATGCAACTCAAGAGACGAGCAGATTAATCCAGTGTGTGTGCTGAGAGGCGGAGCATGAGCCAGGCTAAGATGGGTCGTTGCTGGAGCGGAGTATTACGGAGCATTCGAAGCTAGGGTTCTTGCACGCTAGCATCTCACAATGAGTACTCGTAATACGAGTATGAGCAGCGCCGCCCTCGGCCACGCGTCTGCAAGGTATAATCGTTGATCGAGGGAGCATCGGCACTGCCCTTTCTTTTTTGCCCAGATCCGCCGTCTCACGATGAGTTCTGGGTTTTTGTTGACGGCGGCTGAACTCTTACCTTCTCCGGATCCAGGTACTTGTACTACCTTGCGGACAGCTGGCTCCCTTGTTGGTCTCGGTAGTCGGTCGAATTTGCTTGAGTGCGCGCTAGTTCGAAGTTTGTCCGCCGCGCTAACAGAAGCCATCGTGGTGTGCAAGGGGTGCTGAGTTAACTAAAAGGGGGGCAGGGTCACTTTCCGAGTGTCGGAAGGAATGTTATCATTAGGTGGAGATGGCCGACCGACATGGACCTGGGCAGGCCCACTTCCGGCAAGAGAGGCTAGGCGAGGGATCGAGGGTTTGCTTTTCCAGCTGAGTGAGGTATTAATGTACGAGTACGAGAATGGACGGGGTACTAGTATTCTTATGTACGAGTAGGGAGCACTATAGCGGCGGATCTTTATCCTCCAAGTGAGGATGTTCTTCTCATATACTCTTCTAGTTCCATATTTACCCTGAAGCAGAATACCATATTATTATGAGTTTCTGGCTAGGAGAGCCCATGTTACTTGAGCCCCCTGTAAATCCAACTATAATTGTGTTGGGGATTGGTTATCCACTTTTTCCCGGGCGAATTTTCCCGTGGGTGGGTAGGGTACATTAATAGGAGGCAGGAGGAGTACGTAGTAGTACCCGACTTGTACTGAGTAGCCCCCAGCACCTGGAGTAATACACTATTGTCATACTCCAAGGTCGGTGAATCAGCAGCGCTCTGACTGGTGCCTGGTCTCGCCCCTGCCCCACTGCCTGGCAATACAAGTACATTACCATGACGCCTACCCCATATTACCCCATATAATAGCGCAAGTAATATCGTGCCAGTACCTGTACTTGGGCCCCAACACAGGTCCACACAGTCGTACTTGTTTTGTACTGCGGTGGTGCGCGGCCCGTACTCGTACCTAGTCTTCCCTCCCTCCAAGGCAGTCACACACCCACAAATGATGCTACGTAGTACATACGAACCCCCGACAGGCTCGTACACTAGTTTATCCAGGTTCCCCACACGCCCCACGCCCACCCCCCCCGCCCCGTGCCCCATGCCGTAGCACAATAAAACTCCTCCATCGCCCAGGCTTGTCCCGCTGTCCGCTCCCGGCTCTTCTCGTAATCCACCCTCTCATTTCGACTACCTGCCTCCACCCGTCCATATCTTGAAGACATTAGCCATTCGACATATTTTGGGGTTTCGCTATTGCTCTCACTGCCCCTGCGGGCGTCCTCCCGACTCCGGCGACGACCACGGCCCCCTTCCTGTCGACCGAATCTATTTGCGGACGTGCAGTCGCCCACTACTGTACTCGGAGCCGAGCCATCCCCTGTCTCAGACCTCAGAAACGAGTGATCGAGATCGATATTGTCAGGAACCGGGACACCACTAGGGACAAAAACGCCACACCGACCATCCGACGACAATTGACGCCGCGTACCCCACGTCCGATATTTTCTCTTACACCCTTAACACGACCGACTCGAATTTCGTCCTTCCTCACACATACCCGCGTCCGCCCCATCGACGCCCTCAGCCAAGATGCCTGGCATACTCCCCATGAAAGTTATCAAGGTGGGCACCAGTTCGCAGAGCCGCATAGCCCAAGCCTGCGATCGATGCCGCAGCAAGAAGATCCGCTGCGACGGCATCCGCCCGACGTGCTCCCAGTGCTCGAATGTCGGCTTCGAGTGCAAGACGAGCGATAAGCTGAGCCGCCGCGCCTTTCCCCGTGGATACACCGAGTCGCTCGAGGAGCGCGTTCGCCAGCTCGAGACCGAAGTCAGGGAGCTGAAGGATCTGTTGGACGAGAAGGATGAGAAGATTGATATGCTCTCGAGGTTATACGGGAACAGACCGTCACCTCCCGCGCACAGTCCGGTCAGCGAAAGGAAGAGTACCGCGACTACGCAGGCAAAGGAGGACACATTCCGAGTCCAAGCATCGCCATTACTTCTCGGCGTCGAGAACTCCGACTCTTACTTCATGGGCGCCTCCAGTGGCCGCTCCTTCATCGGTTCGTACCTTCATTGTAGAATGATATACCTGGGCTTGATTTCCTGACACCCTTGCAGAGTCCGTCAAGAGGAAGATCCAGGAGAGCGGAAAGTCTTGCGAAGGCTTCAACCCCGAGTCTTTCCTACATATTCAAGGCTGCCATCCTCTATCAGCCAACGTGCCAGATTCCACGTCGAGGATTCCTCCCCGCTTGTTCACAGACAGATGCGTCAATGTCTACTTCCAAGAATGGGCTGCGCTCTTCCCAGTTCTGCACAAACCTACGTTCCTTCGGATCTATGAGGAGTTCGTCGCGGATCCCGAGAAGATCAAGGATAACCACAAGATAGCCCAGATATATCTCGTCTTCAGCATCGCTGCCCTAGCAGGCGATTTCCCAGATCCCGAACAGATTGCCGTGTGTGAGCGCGAGTGGCAGAAGGCTCTCGACGCGGTGCTCATGGACAACACCATCATCACCCTCCAGTGTCTGATCCTCGCCCTGATGTACTGCACGGTCAGGGCGGACTACAAGCGGCTGCAGCACTACAAGGGGATTGCCGTTGGGCTCTCCCACCGCCTGGGGCTCCACCAGAGCCAGAAGCGGTTCTCGTTCGGCGCGCTTACCATCGAAACCAGGAAGAAGGTATTCTGGACGCTCTACACCATTGACTGGTATGTGCACAACCTCCCTCCCCGATCCGTTCCCCCGTTTTGATAGAGTCTGACCATGTCTTTTGAAGCTTCTCTGCTGCCATTCTCGGCCTTCCGAAGTTGCTGAAGGAAGACGACATCCACGCAGAGTATCCCGCGGACATGGACGACGAATATGTAACCGAGAAGGGATTCCAGCCCACGCTACCAGGCGAGTGCACTCGTCTCAGCAACGCGCTCGCTCTCTTCCGCGGCACCCGGATCCTAGCTAAGGTTCTAGAGGGGGTGTACCCCGCTGCGTCTACGCACGAGTTGTCCCTGCAGCGGCTCTCCGCCTTGGATGACGAGCTCACTCAGTGGTATAACAATCTCCCGGACAACTTGAGGCTCACCTTTGCGCAAGATAAGCCTTCGACGGACATTACCGGCAGCCGTTCGCCATTGATGGTACGCTATTTTCTTTTTCTTTTTCTTTCGTTCAACTTGACTTTTCCTATCCCCCGAGTCCACTTGCTAATAGTAGAGGTCGATAGGCTCTCGCGTACTACTATATTCGCATTTTGATTCAGCGCCCGGCCGTGGGATCTACCCTGGGTCAAAAGGCGACTCCTGCGTTAATCTCGATTGGCGACTCCAGCAAGCACATAATCCAGATCATCGAGCTCCTCGAGGAGAGAAACATGACGTTCTCGTTCTGCCTGAACAAGACGGACGTGCTAGTTATTTGCGGAATGACGCAACTGTACCAGACGCTCGCGCTCAAGCACGACAGCAAACTCTCCAAGGACGGACAAAAGCTGGTCAATGGAGTGATCAGGATGCTTCTGAAGGCCAAGGCGGTGGGGTCGCTCGAATTTAAGCGCGTCTCGGGCATGGTTGTGAAGGTTGACGAGGCTAGGCCACCGACACCGCCTCAATCCACCCCGGGAGCGTCCACCAGTTCGGCGGGTAGTAGTAGCAGCCAGCAAGGTTCCCCGCCCACCGGCAGGCTAGAGACGCCGCCGGCCCACAGGGGGCAGTCGATGGGTCGTCTTTCGGCGGCGTCAGCTAGCGAGTCGGATTTGCTACAGCAGCAGGCCAAGTTAAGGCGAATGACGATGCCAAGCACCGCCCACCCTCGGGCCGAGGTTGCCCCGCCTCAAGGACGCCGATCCTTTGATACGAACTCTCCGGCACAGCCTACACGGAGGCAACACGGCGCAAGCCAGCAGATGTCGCCACAGACCCACGGACTCGACTATCTCTCGCTCAGCGGTGGCGTGGCCACCCAGCACGCGGCGCGCATGCAGCTGCACGGCCGGCAATATAACAACAACAACGGCCTTGCTGGTTCGCAGGCGCAACGGCTGGCGCAGATGTACCAGACCTGCCCCGAAGAGTCTAAGGCGGCGGAGTTCTCGCCGGCGCAGTGGGAAGCGCTCCTGGGCACACTGGACGGGGGACAGGCGAATGTCTACGACGCGATATACGGAGGGCCATCTCCGATTTCCATGCACGAGCAGCAGGCCCTGGACAACACGACGCACACCGTTGGGGCGGGGTGGCTCGACGAGCCGTGGAACCTGGCGGGGTTCGCGATGGGCGATCTCGACGGCGCGGGGCAGAGCGTGCTGAGCATGAGCGACGAGAGCTTGTCTCCCGGGGAGGAGATGACGCCGACGGATCTGGGGCTGGGCGTTGACGGACTCGATCTGGGGGATGGGATCTCGAGGAGGTGTCGGTCTGGGTACGTGAACGGGATGGAGAATGATTTTATATTATGAAGGAGTAGGTCGCGCAGGGGTTTTCTTTGAAAGGGGGGGCGGCGTTGTTTTAATCGCTGGGCTCGACGATCTTTTGATGGGCTGGTTTTGATTTTATTATATCCCGGGATTTATTTTTGATGGGGGGTTTAGGGGTACGGAGCGTGGAAGGGTATGCGTTCACTGTTTTCCTTCTTAAAACAAAATGGGTCAACGAACGGCCTGTTGGGAAAAGGGAGTGGTATTCGGGGTTTTTTTTTTGGCTAGGATTATTTAGGGTTGCCCTGCTGGTTCGGATAGGGAGAGCAGTGGAAACGGAACTGTCTTTGTTGGGGCATCTCAGGATGATGCGTGTGCTGGATACGAAGTTTATATTACGAGGTTGTTTTTATTATGTCGATCGCCGCGCGTTACTCTTGTGAGTGCTTGGTCTGCTATACTATATCGCGACACAATTGAATTTTTTCGTTTATTCAAGTTATGACCACGGACGACGGGCCGTCGCTTCCCTCTGGACCGGTGAAGTTAAAGCACACCTAGCTGCCTTATAAGGAGAGGCTGTCTCTTCTGCTTTTGAGTTCCGACCCAGTCCCGACTGTCTGGGTTGCTCCCCAACAAGGTTCCCCGTCCCTAGGTGGCGGCTAAAAGAGTGCGGAGGCGGCGCCCACCAGAAATAGGGGAACGAAAGCTTGATGGTGCCATTGAACCAAGCAACGACGCCGAGGTAGAGATACATACATGCACGCCTACCCGCCCCCCATCCCCCCTGTTCTTGATATTGGCGTCGTCAGCGGGCGTGGGGAGGGGGAGGGAGGAGAGGAGAGGGGACATCCAGTCTTGGTTGGTTGTTTTAGGCTAAAGAGGAACTCGTGCTTTACGGAGGGTGGAGGGAAAGTGAGGGGAAGTGAAGGAAGGGGAGTGCAGGCGCGTCCTCCGTTGGAGATAAATGCTCCTGTGGGGCCGCCTGCCTCCCTATAATTACGGGGCTTCCCACGGGGGGGTTCATTGGTTTCTCAAGGCCGGCCGGGGGAGATGTGGATTCTACCATGTCTTCGGGCGGAGCTCCCGCTGGTCGATTCGGTTCCTGCCAGTCACCGGCACCGGGAGCGCTTTCCGTACCGGGGGCCCGGTGGTCGGCGGCCCTATCTATCAATGTGACTTATCCCATGTCTATGCTATCACTTGCACAATGCACAGAGTTGAGGCGACGATGTTTCAAGGGTCTCTCCCTCGTAGGAAGTCTAAACCGCCCCCCCACCGCCCCTTGTTCCAAACACTGCATGGTTCCCAGTCCCAGGGTAGCCACATGGGAGATCCAGGCTAGCTTTTGAGGGCACACGAGTAATAGCCACTATGCATGTGGCTTGTGTCCGTGCCGTGCCCCGTGCCCTGTTCCCAGTTCCCTGGTCCAGACCCTCTAACGGGAATAAAGGTTGCCATTCCCTGACGTGACATCCCCCCCTTTGGCAAGGACAAGGGGGGGCAGAAGAAGGCGTGATCGACCGAATTCGAGACCACTGCCAATTGCGAAACAGTCCACGTAGACGTAAAAGGTTCAGAGAAGGCTTTGCGTGCGCATAAAAAAAAGGGAGAGGAAAAAAAAAGAAAAGAAAAGACTTGCATGTTTCTATTAGACCGTGTGTTCCACTTCGTCTCTTTATTCCCTTAATAATATTCCCTCATTCCTTCCTTCCCGTTAAAGCCCAGTCACAAAACAACCTTCCCTATCTATTATGCATGCATGATATGGGACTTAAGCGCCAGACCGGGGGTCACTCTCTCCTTCCTTCCTTTCCTCCCGCCAGCGGTGGACGTGCGCTCGTGCTTGGCGCCTTCCGCCACTTATACCGATTCCGGCCAGGAAAGAGAAAGCCTAGTTAGCCAGGCCGTTCGTCACGAGGCGTGGTTCTGGTGACCTTTTTTCCTCCCTTTCTTTTTCCTCTCTGTTCCCCTCGTTTTTTTTCGGACTTAAGCCGGGGTCAAAGATCGCCCGACCCTTCCGGCCGACCTAACAAAAGTGTCCTTGTACTCGCTCAGCGAAACCGTGGAGGGGTTAACAGAGCTTATTTTAGTCTCGAACACGGTTGTTGCATTGTCATTTTTGGAGGCCCCCTGGGTTGGAAATATCGGGCTGAAGGAAAGAAGGAAACCAGACACTGCGGCGAGAACACAGCGAATAGCATGGTCGTCACCGAAACGAGACCTCTGCTGGGTGCGGAGAGTCCCAAACTATCGGGTGCGTTCATCTCAGCCGCCCCTCAACCTCAACCCTCACCTTCATCTCATCACTCACCCCTCACCCCCTTCCTCGTTCCTTGCCCCCCGCCCCTGAACTCAACTCTTAGGCCTCAAAAGTCACAGCTCAGCTAACGACGAGAAGAAATAGATGGGTCATGGAACACCCGCCAGAGGGGAGGAGCAGCGCAGGGCGCGGATGACCAAGCCCGGACGCCGCAGTGCATTGCGCACAGAGGCTACAAGGCCAAGTTCCCCGAGAACACCATGGCCGCGTTCCGGGCCGCCGTGGCCCTCGGCGCGCAGGCCATCGAGACGGACCTGCACCTGAGCAGGGACGGCGTTGTGGTGCTGTCACACGTATGTCACCCCTTGGTTAGGAACTGGGCACGGTGTTGGGTGTGGGATCGACGACGACCTGAAGGAGGGGGGGAGTAGTTTAAGGTTGGGAAGAGGGAGGGCGGAGAAGGAGAAAGCTGACCAGTAGCCTGAGAGCGTCCGTGAGGGCTAACGCGATGGGGTTTATATCAGGACGGTACCCTAAAACGGTGCTTCGGCGTCGACAGGGAGATCAGGAGTTGTGACTGGTCTTACATCCGCACCCTCCGCACCCTCCGCGAACCCCACGCGCCCATGCCGACCCTGTCGGAGCTCCTCGATTTCCTAGCCCGGGATGGCTTAGGAGACGTCTGGCTTCTGCTCGACGTAAAGGTTAATTGTCCCTCCCCAAAACTTCCGCTCTCTTTAGGGCGGACACTGTTCCCCTGCCACTTGGATCTGACTAGGAGTCAAACAGATGGACGACGACGCCGAGGAGCTAATCGCGAGGACGGCAGATACGATAGCCTCTTCGCCATCTGGTGCCCGCCCCTGGAATGAGCGGATAACCATCGGTTGCTGGAATGTACGTCTCCCCCCCCCCTTTTTTCTTCCAAAAAAGAGACCTCCTCCCCTCTCCCGCCCAGCTACTGAGATACCCTTCCCCCGCTCTCTCCAGGAATCCTACCTCGCTCTCGCCCGCTCTTACCTCCCCACCCACCCCCTCTCCTACATCAACATCTCAGTCCACCACGCGAAACCCCTCATAGGAACCCCCGGCATCTCCTTCAACCTCCTCCACCTCGTCCTCGCAAGCCCCCAGGGCGCCTGCTTCCGCCGCGCCGCCCGGGCCGCCGGGGACCCAGTCTACGGTTGGACCATGAACCGCGAGAGCTGGATGGAGTGGGCCATCTGTGCGGGGCTGGACGGAGTCGTCACAGACGAGGTCGAGCTCTTTCTCGACGTGGCCAAGCGGTGGAGGAACCGGAAGGCCCTGGGACTGCGGGAGAGGGGAAGGGCGGTACCGCCTGGCGGCATGTGGGCGTCGCTGTGGCTCGCGGGTGTGAGCCTGATCGCCGCGATTGCCGCGGCGTTGATGCCAGCTTGGGGGGCATATAAGGGCGTCACTAGGCGGCCGAGGGGGAAGAGCTAACCCGAGGGGAATCTCTTCGCATTTGCATTGTGTCCCCTTGTATATTCATATTTCTACAACCGTGCTGAGGCCCCCCTCTTTATCACCCCGTATTATTATTGTCCAATATTTGCGGAAATAGATAATATCAAGTAGCATCAAGCCTGCCTGCTCGCTCCTACCCCCCCCCCCCCCCCCCTTTTCCTTTCCCCTCCCGGGTATCTTTCACTCCTTGGGAGCTTTAAGGGCCAAAGCCCATCACGGTAGCTCAGACTCTATCCGGAGATGCCGCGCCACATATCCACGGGCATGGATCGCTGAGGAGGACGGAGAGAGTCGTGGGGGCGGCGGATTCCCTATGAAAAGGGGACACTGGCCTGCAGGCACTGCATTCACACATGATGGACTCACACCACGCTTGTTTCCAATCGTCTTTCTTTCATTTTGTCCATCTCGTAACTACTTCGACATTCCCCCCGCACACACCAACCCCAACACCTCCCGATCCTTGGATAATGTATAAAAAGAAGAAAAAAAAGAGTTAAAGTACAGATACCGATCATTCCCATGCAAAGCCCGAAATGAAACTGAAAAAAAAATCCAATGAACCCCAGGAACAGAAGCAAAATGAGAAAGAAACAATTACACACCCGGACACCCCCAGACTCAGTCAATGTCAATGTCGATATCGAGATCCAACGACGCAATGATGTCGTCGTCCAGGAGCGGCTTGTGAATCGTCGGGACGCCCTTGTTCTCCGCGTACTTCTGCTCCTGCAGCCTCGCAATCTCCGGCACCGTCACCACCACCTTCTGCGCCCCGGCCCTGGGCGTCCCGTTCGCGGCCGGGGTGCTCGCCCCGCTCCCGGGCTTCGACGACTTGGCCAGGTTCTCGTCGTGGTCGTGCAGGAACTTGGCCCGCGTCCGCACGCGCTTAGAGGGGTCGTCTTCTACCGCCTCCCCGCGCGCGAGCTTCTGCTCAATCTCCCGCGCCCGCTGCCTCTCGTGGAGCTGCGCCTTCCGGACCGCCTCGTTGTTGCGCCGGCGGTTTTCGGCGTTGAGCTGCGCGAGCCTCTCCTGCTGGCCCACGCCGGGGGACTGCGAGGCCTGCTTCTGCGGGGTGAGGGAGGTGCGGAACGCGAGGCCGGATGCCTTGCCGAGGGCATCGAGCTCCTCCTGAAGCTGGGCTGCGAAGACGAAGTTCTTGGACTCCTTCGCCTCCGCTATCGACCGCTGTAGCCTCTCTCGAGTTTCTGGGTCGTACTTCCTGCGGAGGAAGTTCTTACGATCTACCATGGCCGTGATTTCATCGTTGGTGAGCTCGTACGACACCAGGCGGCGCAGGTCTTCGAGCTTCCTGTCCAGCGCCGAGGCCCTCGGCAGCGCTAGGCCTCGCTCCTGGAGAGTTTTCTTATAACCCTCAAGCTCATCCTGTAGCCTATTAGCTGGGTGCACGTCGAAGCAAGAAAGAAGACGTGGACGAACCTCTGTGAACTTCCCATTGGACATGGCGATGAAGGGATACTGCTCTGTTTTCGACCCGATCCCAACGAGGATGTGTTGATCGGTAACAACCTGCTTTCGGCCGCTAGCGTCAGGCATAGCATAAGCTTTCCCAGTTACGAATCCTAGGCGGGTTAGTAGCCGCACAGCAATGGGACCAATCTCAGGGTATGGAGTGAGTGAGACAAACCCTTGATGCAGACCATGTAATAGCACTGTCGGCCACCCTGAGGCTTTCCGAGAACCCGGACGTAACAGTCGGTCAAGGTGTCCTCGAACCCAGGCTTAAAGCACACCTCAGCGAAGTTACTTCGGCTAATGCGAAGCCGCTCAAAGTCGACCAGCCTGGGCTCGACGGCCCGAGTTTCCTTGGGAGATCGGCGATGATCGTCACGGTCACCCTCGTCATCGTAGCCCCCGTAAGCATCGCGATCTCGCGACTTGCGGGGCGAGATCTCCTCCGATTCTCTATCGCGACCTTCCTCCCGGCGCCGTTGGCGATCACTCTTCTCGGCGCGTGCCCGGCGGAGCGTGTCGAGGCCCGAGCTGGTCCCATCTACACGCGCCCGCTGCCTGGAGGGTTTACGGTCGTCGAGATCGGCGTCCTCCGCAGAGCGCTTGCGCCGCTGCTCCTTCTCCTTCTCCTCGGCCGCGGACACAAGCTTACGAAGCAGCGTGTTTTGCTTGAAACGTTGGTTCTCCTCTCGCCGCTCGGCCAGGATGGTCTCGCGCTCGACTTCTCGCATCCGCGAGATTTCGTGCTTCTCCGCGGTGCTGATATAGAGGCCTTCGACGGGGTATTTCTCCTCGAGGTCGTCCGCAGATATGGCTTGCGTAGGTTCCGCTTCGGAGTCGGACTCTTCCATGGGTGCCGACTTTAGTGAGCTCGGAGACGAAGCCCTAGACGACCTGTTAATGTGTAAGCGACTCATTATGTCTGGGTTGAGAAGCAATTTGAAAAGTGTCGTCGTCTTGGGGGAGATGCAAAGTGAACCATAAGTAACAGGTGCAAGCGTAACATATAAAGAGTCCCAACCAGAGCGGGGAATCGCTCAGCGAGGAAATCCTGGTGCTTATGCTGGATCATGCATGGGCAGGAGCAAGAGAGCGAGCAGGGGAGTGTGAAGTGCAGAAGGAGGGCAACTGGAGCAGACGACAGCACTTACGCTTCGCCTTCCTCTTCCCCATCCTCGGAGACCGATCCATTGCGCCTTCCCCTCCCTTTTGAACCACCCCTTTCCCCCGAATCCCGACTCGAGTTCCGCCTCGCTGGTTTAGGCGACAAAGATCCCGCCCTGCCCTCGTCTCCCGACTCGTCGTCGGACCCGGCCAGCGCCAACAGCTCGTCATCGACGTCGGCCATTGTGCGTCAGAGGTACAGAGGTTTGGCGGATTCGATGCCGGATGGATTTATCACGCGTCGATAAGGATGCCGATGGAAGCCCGAGACGCGGACAGTAGTTTCGGAGGGAAAGGCGCGTTGTCTTCGGGGTGGCGACGCCTACGTGCAACGGAGACGCAAAAGTTGATGGGTTCGACAGGCTAGATCTCGGGCTTCAATTCGTCCGAAGTTGGAGTAGGGGCGCGGTGGATCGAGACGGTGGGCTCAGCGACGATGAAGCGAAGGCAAGAGAGGAGGAGGAGGTTGTGGAATGGATGAGAAGGAGTAAGTGTCCAACTTTCCGGCTTGACCTTTCCAGGGAACGTCGTCGGCTGCGGCGCACAACCACTAACTAGCCCAATATATCGATTATGTAACATACCATACTGTTGAACAGCAGATATGCGTCTATAGGGGCCCAGTATGCAAGTAATTTAATACTCAGCTCTTATAGAGGTTTAAATCGTACCACTCTAATATAATCCTTGTACGGAGTACTCGCAGGAGCTATTTAGTCTCGCGATTTTGAGGACATGTGAATCGACGTCTCCCGCCAACACACCAGTGAAAGGGACGACGGACCTAAGTTCAGGATTGGACAGTGTAATTCGTCCTCGGCCGAATATGGCGCCCCATCGAGTACTCCTCCGGCCTCGCGCCGTCCTTCCCGCCCGTGGACTCGGCATCCGGTCGCCGCGTTTCCTCTCGACAGCCCAGTCGGCAACGCCAGCCGGAGACTCGCCGAACGGTCCCCCCAAGCGCAAGCCGCTGACCAAGGAGCAGCGCGATTTCCTATCTTCTGCAGTACGAGACCACCCGCCCCTCTCGATCTCCGCCCCGCTCCGCCCCGCCAGCGCATTCCCCCCCTTCCTTCCCGTCCACGACATCCCACTAACACCACTCTCAAGCTCCGCGTAAACCAGACCGGCGAACTAGCCGCGACCTTGATCTACACCGCGCAGACGCCGCCCATCGTAAACCGCCACCCTAACCTCCGCCCCCTAATGTCCCACATGTACGCCCAGGAGGCCGCCCACCTGAAGACCTTCAACGCCCTCCTCGCCCGCCACCGCGTCCGCCCCTCGGCCCTCTACCCCCTCTGGTCCGTCATGGCGACCGGCCTCGGCTGGGGCACGGCGATGATGGGTCGCGAGGCCGCCATGGCGTGCACCGAGGCCGTGGAGACGGAGATCGGGGACCACTACAACGGCCAGATACGCACGCTGCTCGAGATTATCTCGGGGTGGGAGGCGGAGGGGTACGAGGTGGGCGAGGAGTTCAGGGAGCTTCTGGGGACGCTGAGGAGGATCCGGGACGAGGAGCTGGAGCACCTCGATCACGCCGTTGACAATGATGCGAGGAAGGCGGAGCCGCATTGGCTATTGACGGGCTTTATACGGCTGGGATGTAGGGGCGCTATCTGGGTGAGTGAGAAGGTGTAGGACTATGAGAGAATCTGAGAAGACTACAGTGTACGACGCGCGACGGAGGAACAGGCCAAGGAAGGAAATCTGTATAATTGTACAATACTAAGAGCATGATCTACCCTATAAATTATAGACAGGGGGTGGTGTTTACAAGCAGCGTATAGCTACATATACAGGACAAAGGAAACACGCAGCGTGCGAGTAACCTAGACAGGGCTATAGAAATGCAGAAAATGCTGCGGTACCCCCTTTATGCTGACACTGCTTTGTACAGCGGGGGAAGGGGAAGGGGATGGGGAAGAGGACGAGGAAGAGGAAAAGGGATACAGTTAATACCAAGACTCCGATACGATGCAAAGAGAGAATACACATGCCTTCCCCCCCACTTCAAACCCCACGGACCACCATTCCACTGAGATCTGCAGAGTATCAAGTGCTAAAAGGGAAAGGGGGTAGCAGTTAGCTTCACTGTTTCTCCAGTGGCGGGGAGTTCGTCTTCGGGGACAACTCACTAGATGCTGATAGGCGCCATGCCGTCCAGGTGGAACCCCCAGTTATTATTGCTCTCTTCCGTCACAAGCCAGTCGTACGGGAAGTGCACCAGGTTGCCCCTCGTCAGGTTGAGGAGGTCCTCCGCCTCATCCCGGTCGAGCATGTCCTCGAACGCCAGGCCACGCCGACTACCCTTTGTAGTCCCCCGTCGCCGGCGCCGGACTGACCCCGCCGCGTTCTGCGCCGACACAGACGTGTCTCGTGACGCCGGCTTCTCGAGTGGGCCGAAGGTCGTACGCCTGTCCCTGACCCACTCCTTCCCGGGTTCCAGGAACCGGGGCCCGATGACCGGCTGCTCCAGGGCAGGGAAGGGAACATCGCCTGCCGGGAGGACGGGCGACGGATGGTCCAGGGAATTCGTGGTGAAGACCCGCTCGACGTCAAGTCCAAGGGGTGGCCGCCCCTGCGAAGGGCTCGCAGCTGCGTGGCTAGCGTTATCTTGATCCCAAAGGGATCTCTTCTCGTCAAGCTGGCCTGTCTCGCCCTTTTCAGGAACGACGATGGCCGGGTTCGGCTCGTGGGATGAGGAAACTGGCTTCTCGGATACTAGATCCGCGGTAGATTGGAAGTGGTCGCTCCTGTGCTCGTCCTTATTGTTCTTGTTCACCCCAGTCATGCTCGTATGGAACCTCTTCGCATACGAAGTATAATCGCGGTATTCTGCCCACGTCTTGACCTCTGAGTCGGGCATGCACCTGAACACCTGCCGGTATAGCTTCGTGTTGTTGTCTGCCGTTCTGTTCCAGATGTCGTCCAAGAACGTCGGGTTCAGCGGATCTCGCATGCAATCCTTGTCAATGTATGCGAGCTTTATATCCGCCGCTAGAGGGTGTGGCACGTCGTCTGGGCCTTTGTTGTCGTGGTCATGGTGAGCCGGGGGGCCACCAATGTCAGTATCATCTATGGCCGGAAGGCCCGGAAGCTGACTTGCAAAGGGTAGACCTAGTTGCTCCGTGGTACGTCGATTGAGAGGCGGGAGGGGAGGGAGACGGTCACCAGTATCAATACCGGACCGCTCGCTGATGCGGCTAGAGGAGCGGGGCCGATGATGAGGATGAGGGTGAGGATGATGATGATGATGGTGCTGATGCGGCTTCGCGGGACTGTCGAGAGTACCCTTGCCTTCTGGCGAGAGATTATGTACAAGGACTTCCCGACCGGCGATGACGACGGAATCTCTGCCTTCGTCTGTTCCTATCTTCGCAGCCGTCTTCCAATGATCTGTGCCTAGGCCGGCAACTTCACGCTCATGGTCCGGGTTGTCCGTGACGCGGGGGTCGTAGTCGACCTGCTTTCCCTTCGAGTGAGTGCTGCTGGCGTCATCCGGCGCGGCCTCCGCGTCACGATTGAAGCTGCGGAGGTGAAGCATGGACGGCCTCTGGCCAGGAGACGGAACCTCACCATCGGGTGGCGGGTGTTGCTCTTCACTGTAAATGCCTTGCATGTCCTCCTCGAACTGTGCCTGTTGGTCCGCCGTCTTCTGTCGTTCCTCAGCCTCAATCTCGTCGACGTCCAGTCCAAGATGTTCTCTCATCAAACGCATTCGGAGGGTATGGGCGAACCGAGCAACCTGGTACGGCTTGCCACCCATGGTCGACCAGATCATGTCAGTATCCCTGATCACAGCAGCAATCTCAGAATCTCTGTTGCCAAGCAGAGATCGCTCGTTAATGTTCGCGGAGCCAATAAGAGCCACCCGGTCGTCGGCGATGATGATCTTCGCATGGATGTACAGCTGCTCGGTCACCAGTACATTGTTCGAGAGCTTGCCCCATTTTCGAAGGCTGTAGAACTGAATGTACTCTTCGGGGTCGATCCCAACGGCCCGAAGCCGCTCGAAGATAGAGTTCTCACCGCGGCAGATGCTATGGTACTGGAACTGGACGATCAGCCTGACGCTCATACCGGGCTGCTCATCTACGGTGCTCTCAAATCCTGGCATCAGGGGAATAAGAATAAAGCACTTCCAGTCGTCCCCGTTCTGATACGCTCTGACAATCCGATCAACTAGGGCGTCACCAATCCGGTTGACGATCTTGGTGTTGTAGGCCTGGGTGCTAGTGACAAAGAACTGGTTTTCAATGTAGATGAGATGGTCGGAGTCCTCGATGATCTTGACGTAGGCGTTCTGTATGCTCATCTCCGTCTCGTCGATCCCCAGAGACCAAAGGGCGGCGGAGCGTAATATTTGAACCTCGCAGGTGCCAGATAGGCCCATGTCTTGGAACTCTTCGGGTTTGGCGTCGGGCGGTGGCAGGAGGAAGGGCAATGCGCGCGTAGGCTTCCTACCGCGACGTAGATAGTTCCAACGTTGGACGAAGTGTCGTGTCAGGTCTCGCGCAGGCTGCCCGACCATTTGCATGCCCACATCGTGCCAAGGCATCCTGGGGACTGTCGTTCGGTCGTACATATCGTCGTACGGCTCATGAAGTCGGAAGAAGTCACGGACTCGAGGGTTAGAGTAGTCCTTGCCTATGAATACCTGGCAGTTCTCGGGATCGCTGGGACGGCCGTCCTCTTCGAAGCCCGTCGGCACATCGTCGCTGAGCGGATGCTGGGGACAATCCCATCTCCCGAAGCATAGGTCGATACCCCCCATAAATGCAATATCATGGTCAACAATGCACAGCTTCTCGTGATGGGCGAAGAACAGTTGGTTCTTTTTGAACTGATTGGGCGACCGCTGAACAAAGATGTTCGGATGCAGGTTATGCAGCGAGATCTTAGTATACTCCGAGTCGATGGGGATGGCAGTTTCAATGTTGCGGTACACAATGACGAAGACCTTGACGCCTTCGCGGGCCTTCCGTTGGAGCAACCGGTCGAGACGCCATTTCTGGCTGATTGCGGCTGGGCGACGCATGTAGAGTTCGGGACTGAGCCACCAGTCATGGATATAAATCACATCTCGCGCCATACTAATAGCTCGAGACACGTTCCACATATAATCACGACCATCAACAAGCCACTCCGCGAAAACACCTTGGCGGACTGGGGCGAAGCTGCCGAAGCGGTTCTTCCCGTGCCAGAGCGTCGTCTTCAACATAGCCCTTACGGAGTCCTCGAACTCCATCATGACAGACTCCTTCCTGGAGAAGAGTTTCACTGTCCGCTCTGATGTTCGAATCGTCAGAGTATGGTGTTTTTCCTGCTGCTCCGCTCTGGATTCCACGGTCGGGGCGAGTTGGTCCCTGGGTTTGCGGTCAATCTGCTTCAAGGCGCCGTTCTTGGTGACGATTTCGAACTTGGAGTCGACGAGGTAGACATCGTAGATGATCATATTCTCAGGTGATTCGACACACACAATGTAGCTCTCACGGATAAGGAACCACTTGCGGCCGTGGCGAGCTATCACCTTCTTGGGTGTCAGAACGCGACGGAAGTCAAGGCCTTTGGACGATTGAATGTGCAGATAGCATTCCTTGCCGTGGAAGGTGCCTTCAGCACCGAGTCTTACGCCGAGGGCAGAAAGTTCGAGGAAACGACACAAGCGATTGCTGTCAGCACGGAACATGAGCCAGCGTATCATCTCCTGCAGGTACTTCTCCAGAAGGCGCCGCTGCTTCTCGAAGCGGCGTTGGTTTGCCTGGAGGGCGTTTGCCTGACCAGTCACCGACCCTTCGGCGGCGGAGTCATCGCCCCGGTCTGTGAAGGTTGACATCAATCTGCGGTGCCCAGGTATGCGAGGCCGTCTTCTCGCGCCCCGAATGTCCATCTCACTCGCAGTGCCCTCCCCGGCAGTAGCCTCATCGCCCGTCTCATCACCGCGGACGCTAGCCTGGCCCTCGTCATCGCTTTCATCCGCACCAGCGAAACCACGAGCGCTCCTCAAATAAGGAAAGGTGGAGAGGGGAAACTTGGGCTGCTTCCGTCTAGATCCGACATCCGCCTTGCCAGCGGCACCGGGTAGGCTCCGTTGTATGTCCTTCGTAAAGGCGAACTTGTACCGGAGGTGGAGCTCATAAATATCCCTGAGTGTACGGGTGACACGCCACTTCATCCGGCTAGCTCCACTGCCGTATTCAAGGTCCAAGGTGAAGATCCAATGCCGATCGTTGTCCGCGTCGGGAGCTGTCGTGCTATCGGTGACACGAACCTTGAGCTGTTCGAGAAGGACAGGTATTCTCTTGTTCCCGTGCTCGTCCCTCTGGATCATGCTGGCCAGCATAAGGACGGCTGGTGCGCCGGCCCGGAGCTCAGCCATGAGTTCCGCAGATCTCGAGTAATCGAACCCGTCATCCTTCTTGGCACGCCACATCTTGAGCGTGCTTTTTAACATTGTCGGCCACCTGGGTACAGCGAAGCTGGCCGCCCGCTCAGGATTGAAAAAGGGTCGCTTGGGGTTCGCGTTCTCGACATCCGACGCGCCGCCGCCGAAATACGTTATCCGGCGGAAATGACCCAAGCGTTTCGGATTCGGGGCATCCGCTTCGTCCCCTTCCTCTCCGCCAGGGACGCGCCCATCCCCGACCCCGGCCCCGGCCCCGGCCCCAGACGCCCAGGGTGTACCGCGGCGCCACAACCAATCCCTAGACGGGTCTTCTCTCCCATCTCCATCAAAGGCTCCATGAGGGCCCCGGCGCTCCGAAGGGCCGGATAGGCTAGCACGACGGCCTATAAGGCGACGGCCAATCCCGGGCGACTCGCCGTCGGTGGCGTTTCTGAATATCGGGGTGCTTGGTGTGGACGCGAAGTCCGGCATCTTCGGCCGCCGCATCTTCCGGGCGCGCTTCTTCTTTTGCTTCATCGCCTTACGCGCTTCATCTGCAGCAGACTCGTCCGCCGTCTCCTCCGCATCAGCATCAGCATCAGCATCACTGTCGTTTGCCTCGTCCAGGGTCTGCGGTGCTCGGGTCGTCGGTCCGGCAGTGGTGGGAGAGGTGGCTAGGGATTGTGGACCCGACTCCGGTTCCAACGTCGGCGACCTGGGCGTCTGGAGACCTCCGGTTCCAGCCAGGGCCTTCAGCTTCAGTATGAAGCTAGACGCTTTATTTTTGCCCGCCACTTCCGGATCGTCCAAAGACGGATGGCGAGAATGTCCGGGTTCGAGGGGATCAGAACGCGCGAATTGTACGCTTCGGCGGCTCTGTGGTACGGAAACATCGATATCGTCCCCATTCTCCTTAATGCTTCCCAGGTTTCCATTCGACTGTAGATGTGTTTGGGAGTCGAGGGACGGATCCTGGGGCGGCGCCGCACCAGTCATATTCGGTGCTGCTTCTAGACCTGGTGTGTTTCGTGCGGACACCAGCTTCGCATGTGGCACAGGGCCCTGTTTGGCATAGGCATCGCGTGGGAGGGCAGCCTTGACGGCGGGTTTGCCCGAGGGAGACACTGCAGTCGGGGAAGGGGTTCGAGACGGTGTTAAGGATATCGGCAAGTGATCGGGAGGTGTGTCGAGGGTCGTAGAGGCCATTATATCGGCGGGTACTGGGCGAGGTTGACTTGAGTTGGGATAGCGCCAAGGGGTGTGCGTGTGGGTGACGGACACCACAAGATGGGACAGCTAGTGGGAGGATTGTCGTGATATGAGGGCTGTCGGAACGAAGAATGGCATGTTCAAACAGCCATATTCATCGGAACAGCTGGAGATGAAGATGAACAGAAGGCTCGAGAAATGTAGCAGTTACGCAGAGAAAGGGCAAACGACGCCGCCGGTCAGCCCGGCTGAAGGTATCAAGATCGATGTATGATGAGGTGCGGTCGGGATGCGACGCGTAGTCTCGTCAGCGGCGGGTAAGCGTGAGGCGGCCGAGGAGGATGTAAACTGCCGCTTCAACAAAGAAGAAATCCGTATTCACCTGGGTTCGACAGGCTCTGGATGCGAGTATATCGTGGTATGCACCGGCGACGGGGGGGATTGCCGTCAATGAAAGGAGTGTCGAAGTATGTACGAGTTGTATCCACTGTGTACCCCGTAATGTAGTGCAGTTGTGAAGTGGATTGCGGAAAGAGTGGGGAGAGATTAAATTGGTGGGCGGTCCAGGAACTCGGGGCGACGAGAAAAGAGGGATTACCTTCCCTAGGAATAATACATGAATGAAAGTATGGCTACTTCATTGGGTCGTGGGTCCCTGCTTCAGGGGTCGAGGTAACATCTTCCTCTCAGGCTAGAAACACATGTCTATTGTGTAGTACATATCTCGAAGACAGGGGAAGAAGAGGATAAGATAAGGTACCGGTACTTGAGGAGAGCCTCACCTCAACTTGGACCCGCCAAGTACGAACCCGCGGATTACTGTGGAGGGGCCGAATTGGAGCTCAATAAGAGTCCCAGTATTATTACTCCGTAGTGATAACTAGAGCAATAGCGATGCTCGGCGACAATATTATGTCGTCATGTGTGCGAGGACGTTTAAAATAGGCACTCTCGCACTTCACCAGAGCTCACAACTACCGATTCAAGTGAGCAAACTGTTAGGACGCCGTCGCAGGGGAATGCTTCTCCCTATATTCCGTCTCCCCCAGACCTCGAGCAGCCAACCCCCGGACTTAGGCAGTGCTTTAATAGTACATACTTGTACACCTGTGAGTAAGACGGAGTCGGTGGAGGTGACAGCTTCGAGGTACATTCGTATTGGTACATATTTCTCAAGTATTTCTTAGACTTCGTACCAGTGCTCTACTCGTAGTCTCAAGATAAGATTGCAATCTTCCCACGATATGCGCCTGTTTTGTCGCACCCCTGGTTTAGTTGGGACATTCTATCTTGCATAATTGGACATTGACCCTCAACGTCATTCCTTCGGTGATTATCCTCACAGCGGCTGCGTTCCTGCATTGGTGCCTTCCACTTTTCAAACGTGACAGCTGGGTGACGGCTGTTGGCAGTAGCTTACACCACACCGTTCCCACCCCGCATCGGAATAAGTAACACAGAAACGCGCTTCCATTGGTAGACAAGCCAGCTTCTCTTACCGCGTCGAGAAGTAAACTCACCATCACCACCACCACAATATTCCCCTACCCCCACTCGCGATACCCTCTCGCCGCTGCGATAGCCTACCGCGATGCCCAGGTACGCACATGCGCTACTGGAATTTGCTTTGGATGACCGCCGTATCTAACGCACCCGTCTCTCAGAGAAATCATCACTGTTCAGGCCGGGCAGTGTGGGAATAGCAGTGAGTCTCTTCTGCCCCACCATTGGAACTCCCCTTGTTGCCCAATAGCCTACCTCCACCTCCACCACCACCACTACCACCACCAGCAGCGTCCTCGTGCATACCCTCCAGCACCATTGACTCCAGGGTCAGACTTTGTCTTATGGCAGAAACTAATTCGAAGCAGTTGGAAGCCAGTTCTGGCAACAGCTCTGCCAGGAACATGGAATCAGCCAAGATGGCAATCTTGAGGACTTCGCTACGGAGGGCGGTGACCGAAAGGACGTCTTCTACTACCAGAGCGACGACACACGATATATTCCCCGCGCGATATTAGTTGACCTAGAGCCCCGGGTATGTTGAGCGCTACTCAGCACGGCTGACCTGTTGCGTGAGTGGCGGCGTTGCTAATGGGGCGACTTCAGGTCATACATGGTATCCAAACAGGACCATACAGAAATATCTACAACCCGGAGAACTTCTACGTCGGAAAGGATGGCCTCGGCGCTGCCAACAACTGGGGTGATGGATACCAGACGGGCGAAAGCGTCTGCGAAGACATAATGGAGATGATTGATCGCGAAGCGGACGGGAGTGACTCGTTAGAGGTACCAGCTTCCTCCTCTATACCTCGCCCTACCGCACCGAGATCATGCAACTAACCCTGCGCTGTGTAGGGATTCATGATGCTACACTCCATCGCCGGCGGCACCGGGTCTGGCTTGGGGTCGTTTCTGTTAGAACGTCTCAACGACAGGTTTCCCAAGAAGATTGTGCAGACATACTCAGTGTTCCCCGACACGACGAACGCTGGCGACGTCGTTGTACACCCCTACAACAGCGTTCTAGCGCTGCGGAGACTGACTCAGAATGCCGACTCCGTCGTCGTCCTAGACAACGGCGCGCTATCACACATCGCGGCTGACCGGTTGCACGTCCAATCGCCGTCGTTTGCTCAAACAAACCAGCTCGTACGTTCGACTAAAGTTTCGTAACCATGTCTGAAAGATAACACAAAGCTGACCCCTGCTACCTTTTCTAGGTGTCGACTGTTATGTCCGCGAGTACAACAACCCTCAGATACCCCGGTTACATGCACAACGACCTTGTCAGCATCCTTGCCTCTCTAATACCAACTCCCCGCTGCCACTTCCTCATGACTGCCTACACACCCTTCACCGGCGACCAGGTCGAGCAGGCCAAGACGGTGCGGAAAACGACAGTGCTAGACGTTATGAGGCGGCTCCTCCAGCCCAAGAACCGCATGGTGTCGACGGTTCCGGGGAAGAAGAGCTGCTACATCTCCATCCTGAATGTCATCCAGGGAGAGGTCGACCCGACAGACGTTCATAAAAGTCTCCTGCGTATCCGAGAGCGGCGCCTGGCCACATTTATCCCCTGGGGACCAGCGAGCATTCAGGTGGCGTTGACAAAGAGGAGTCCACATATACCAATGAGCCATCGGGTGAGCGGTCTGATGCTCGCGAACCACACGAGTATAGCCACGGTAAGATATCTACCCTCGAGGTGGAATGGCGAGAGGTAAATTTATGTGCTAACATTGGTACAGCTCTTCAAGCGGATACTCAAGCAGTACGACGGCATGAGGAAACGAAACGCCTTCATGGACGGCTACAAGAAGACGGCGCCATTCGCGGAGAACCTGGACGAGTTTGACGAGGCGCGGGAGGTCGTTGCCGGTCTCATCGCTGAGTACGAGTCCGCCGAGAACGCGGACTACCTAAATCCTGGAGACAAGGGATCAGCTGAAGCGGATAAGCGCACGGCGTAAAGACTTGGCTAGGGGAGAAGAGGGCGGAAGGGTTATGAGGATACAAAACGGGAAACGGCCTATCTTCTTTTTTCTTTTGCAGATTGCTTTGCGTCGGCGCCGGGAAGCCTTTTCTCTCGGCCGTATTCCCTTGATTGTATGGCCTTAACCTATACTAAAGCGTATGGACGAGGCGTCGGCACACTAGGGCCGAGAAATGACTTACGCAGACGTGGGGACATAATGACATTTGATAACATTACATACTGACGGAGGAGCACTTGCAGTGCCCCGACTACCACCCGTAGCTGAAGCGCTGACCCGTATGACTTTGTTTCACGAAGCTTCAAAGCAGGCCGACCTGACGCTTGTACATGGACCCGGCTCGGACACGGGCACAGCTACACGTAGAGAAAGACGGTGTGACTAAGTCCGCATAAAAGTCCATAGGCTTCGTTCGTCTAGTACATTAAAGAGTAAAAGGGTATCACCGTTTGAATAAGCCTTGGACCCAAAATCCACGCAATCTACAAGTATAAAAAAAATCGCCTTCCAATCCTCTTCTTTCTCGCAGTCTCCGTTTTGGTGGTCATATCATGAGCAGTATTTCCCATCGCACTGCCGGTGCAGACCAGGTTTTTATTATGCCGACGAGGTCGGTACCGAAGGAGCGTTTCTTGTCCTCCCTGTTTCTCGTGGCAGTGTCATTCTTCATCCTGGGTTAGGGGCCGAGATCGAGAAGGGGGATGAGTAAGGTGGTGAGGGAGGGTGTTCCGGGATCGAGCCGCATCGATTAGGAGATGCGAGCCGGCGAGCCCCTGATATCTATTCCTTGTAGGCCCATCAGGGAACCTCCGAGGGTGAGAAGTGGTGAAAGGCTTACCCCGGGAGGGCCGCTTTGCTCTTTTGAGAAGAGATGTCAAACCCTCCGAGGTTAGATGGATATATGGATGCCATTACAGGTGCCTGGGTCACAACGCCCGAGTGATGGATGAGATGAGTCGACATTGGGATACCAACTCGCGACTCAAGGACTCAAGCTCAAGCCCAGCAACACCCTCATGCCCTCTACCCTCGCGGCCTCCTCCGCGGCCGCATTCCTGAGGGCGTAGTCCGTCCAGAAGGCCTCGCGGTGGTCGCGGTTAAGGAAGTTACGGACGGCAAATATGCCGGAGGGGTACGTCTCGGCGAGGAACTCGAGGTCGACGTAGTCCTCCGTCTGGCGGCGGGCGTGGTGGACGTTCAGCTTGGTGGCGAACTGGTGGAAGACGTCTATGACGGGGACGACGGGGTCGGGGCCGAGGTTTATGTCGGGCTGAGACGGTGTGATGGATTCGGTTGCGGAGGGGAGGTCCGGGGGTATTCCGAGGTTGCCTTGGGAGTGGTAGGTGTGCGTGTTAGTCTTTCAGTGAGTTCAATAAGTTGGCTCGGTGAGACCCGAGGGGTGGGACGGACGGCGGTTGGTCCGTGAGTGAGAGTAAAAAAAAAGAGAAAAAAAAGAAGGGCGGGAATACGGGAGGTGAGTCCCGGATGAGAGATATACCGTTGATGATGATATCCACGCTTACGGCGAGTTCGGGTAGGGGAGGAGACGACCGGTCATCCCAGTCCCCGCCCGTGTGGACGAATATTTGAATACATCTAGTGCCGTAAGTTAAGG
This sequence comes from Cephalotrichum gorgonifer, assembly GCA_900312665.1. Classification (NCBI taxonomy): domain Eukaryota; kingdom Fungi; phylum Ascomycota; class Sordariomycetes; order Microascales; family Microascaceae; genus Cephalotrichum; species Cephalotrichum gorgonifer. The sequence continues at coordinate 3,421,711 of ONZQ02000001.1, forward strand.
GCACGCATATCCTACGCGAGATTTTTCGTCAGACCTGAGCATACATGTATGTACACGTATATATATAACAAGGTGGGTGCGTGAAAATGAGATTTGCCAACTCGCGCGGCCGATGTGGGGAGAGATGGGGACATTGTCCGGGAATTTAAACTCTCGACCTTGCGAATGAAGACCAAAAAATGAAGAAGTAAAAAAAAAACACGCGATGAGATGAGGTACGAGAGAGAACGGAGGGACAAAGTAAAAAAAAAAAAGAAAGCGAATATCGAGGAGGGTTCGTCGCACCGTTCTTCTTGCACCAGGATCGCCTCCAGGCGCTCCATAGAGACAGCCACGCTAACGTCGACGTCCTCGGTCCTGCGGGCGCCGCCGCGCAGGTAGACGGCCCAGCCGCCGAGGAAGGCGAAGAAGATGGAGTGGCTCCGGAAGAGCGAGATGAGGAACCGAGCGGCGAGGCCGAGGTGCTGCGGCGACGGGCGGCGCGAATTGTGGTACAGGACGGAGAACCGGTTGGTGTCGTAGATCTCCGCCGCCGCCTTTTCCGGGTCGTCGTCCTCCATCCTCTTTCCTCTTCCTTGTTCTTATTTTTTTCTTTCTTTCCTCGCTCTCCTTCCTCCACCAAGCCTTATCGGGCCTTTTTTTTCTTTCTTCCAGCCGTCTTTTTGTTCTTCCTTGGGGAGATGATTGCCTTGATCCCTCCCCCCAATTTCGTCGCCCCTCTTTCCTTTGCCCCTAAGTGGTTCAAGGGAACGCGGGGTGGGAAAAGGCCGGGGTTTAGAAGGGGGTAAGGTCGGCCCCCTTCGACTCGATTGGAGACGGGGAGTGGAGTG